>VXBZ01003939.1:545624-561863 GCA_013399135.1 Heliornis fulica
CCTACTGAACAGCCTCTCCCCATCTTTCTTGTAGGCCCCCTTGAGGTACTGGAAGACCTCTATAAGGTCTCCCCGGAGCCTCCTCTTTTCCAGGCTGAACAGCCCCAACTCTTTGTCTGTCCTCATAGGAAAGGTGCTCCAGCCCTCTTATCATCCTCGTGGCCCTCCTCTGGACCCACTCCAACTGGTCCATGTCCTTCTTGTGTTGGGGGTTCCAGAACTGGACACAGTAGTCCAGGTGAGGTCTCACGAGGGCAGAGTAGAGGGGGAGAATTACCTCCCTCGACGTGCTGGCTACGCATCTCCTGATGCAGCCCAGGATGCAGTTGGCCTTCTGGGCCATATTTTGAAGATTAAAAAAAAAAACAAAAAGGACCAGGATGGGAAGGGCAGATGACAACAACTCTCATGCTCTTAAGTATCAGAAATCCAGGCAGGAAAAGCCTAGTCCTGGTCAGTGGGCAAACGATACATCCCAGACTAAACCAGGCTGCTTCTTTCAGAAATGCTTCTGAGACACTGAAAGGACCTATGAGGGGCATGCACCCAAAAAGAAGGAGGGAAAGTCAGTGTTACAGCTGTGAAATGGGATGAATGCCCTCACAATCCTTCTCAGCAGTAGCAGCTGGTTTATCTTCCAGTGATGGTTTCCAGACAATTTCTGCAGCCACCAGGGTTGAGTGGCTCATGCTCAGGTGCCTGATCCCCAAGGCTTTGGGACACTACAGACAAGCAGGACCACAACAGCTCAGCACTCAGCCCAAATGGCAGGACTCAAGGCTTCAAGACACCAACAATTCGTTATACACAAATACTGTTAACACAGATCACAGCAGATGCAACTTATCCCTACATGGGATGCTAAAGACATTAATTTATATTCATTCCTTACATGCATAAAATTATTAATATTCACCAAAAGTCCTTGAGCAAGAAAGGTCACCTTGAAAACGAACCTGAAGTTCCAGCTAAAGGTTTCCAACTGAGTCACACTGACACCCTGCAGCTAATACTCAGTTTCCAGTATGTGAACTTGCTGCCTCTTTTTCCAATTCAACAGGATTGTTCGCCAACACTCTGGTTTTTGCAGTAATTAAATACTCCTTCCTCCGTATTCTCCCTCTACATGGAAAGACACTGTCCCCATTTCAGAGACAGCCACTGCAAGCACCTGGCAGGGTTGTCAGGCCACAGCAATTCACTCCCATTTTAGAAAAAATGAAATAGGAAAGTAGAAGATAGATAGAACAGTATTATCTTTTATCTGCTTGATACTTATCCTATCTATTTAGATTCAAAAAAAGCTTCTGCTTGCCTTGATGTTAGAAGAGAAATCCAATCTTGGATGAGGATTGAAGCCTTGTCACAATATAAATAAAACTTTCAGAAACAGTGATCAACCATCTGCTCTCTCAGAATTAAGCTGGAACTGTTGAAGAACAAAACCACAGAAAGTCTTTGGTGCCACACAGCTGAAGAATGAAGCCCTCAAAAAAAAAAACCAAACCAAAAACCACAACCCAAAACCCAGCATCTGCTTTGAAGAGAAATAATGAAAGGTCCTACAACCTTGTACAAAAATCTCTCGTTACTCACTAAAAAAGATGGGATATTTCAGCAACTTTGACAGAATGAGAGCTGCCTGCCTCCGTCCTGAAAGCCAGAGAGCCATAAAGGAACAGGCTTTTCTTGGTGAAAACAAGTCACCCTCACCCAGATTAACCTCCTGGCAGCCTGCAATTCCTGTTTTCCCTTACAAGTTTTATACTCGAGGTGAACTTCTGGAGAGTCTTAAATTTCATGCTTCACCAACATCAGAGAAGGCTGCATCCTGAATGCAATGCCTTTGGGCAGTATCTTAAAAGCCAACTAACTGCTCATTTTTCCCAAGTGATGTTAAATCTTGATAGCAGGGAGTTGTTTTCAAACACTTCAAGGTGACGTACAGACACCTCTAAGTCTCAGAAGAGGACTGTAACACCATCAGAAAGCAGATGTATTTTCCAGAAGTATTACTTAACTATTTAACCTGTAAATGCATGAAGGGATCAGATGATAACAGGTAAGGAACTTTTTGGTAGCAAAGAGTCACAGGAATCAAGACAGCCATCAAACAGAACACACAACAAAAAGAGGGGAAAAACCAACTAGAAAGCACTTGTGGTGATGCTGGCTCATCAAGGTTCACCTGCAAGTGGCTTAATATGGAAAAGAGCTTTGGAATATGAGTTATCCCCCATCATTATCTTCCCTTTCTCTAATGTAACCTGACCAAAAACACCTTTCTGCATGGTAGGATGAAACAATCCAAAGGGCAGAATCTTCTCCCAAGGGGAAGAATGCTTCAGTATCATCTGGAAGGTTCCATCCCAGTGGAACAAAAATGTGAAGCCTTTTCTGGTTAAGAGTCAGCTATTACTGTCTTTTCTACCAGGCTGGTGGAAGTTGATGAAGAGTCCCTCAAGATACTTCACAGACGTTACTAGCTTATTTGACTGGGTTTGAAAACCCTTCAAATGTCCATGAAACGTTAAGGATTTATACTCTCTGCACGTCTCTCTCCGATTTCTAGCCTGAAACGACACATCACATTCTCAGCTTTGTACAAATATTCACAGGTAACACTCTCTGGTGTTACCAGATTCTTTCCTCCAGGAAACAGCTGCCTGCACAACCCCATGGGAAGGTGGGGTCTCTCGCTCTTTGGGTGAAGGACAAACCCTCATCCCTTTGATATACAGAAGGCGCACTTGCTGGACAGGAGAAAGATCCTGCAGGGAAACTGCTGCAAAATCCAGAGTCTTAAAATCTACTGTACAACAAAGATTTTCATTTGATGTGATGGTTTAAATGACTGCTTTCATTCTCATGTGTGATTCATACATGCCCTACTTCCTTAGGATGAGAAAAACATTTTTATGTAGCAACTTGGGAACAATTTTCATCCCATATGACATTGTTGTCAGTCCTCAGTGACTCATTCTCTCTTGGGGTGCACATGAGTGAACATCATCCATGTGGGCACCTGCAACACCGAGGCTCAATTTGCTGTTAGATTCCAGACTGGTCACTGGCTCTTGAGCAGCAAATACATGTACTCCAAAGATGAGGTACTCAATCCAGAGCAGATAGCCATGTAAACTCTTTAAATGGCTGAAGGAGTTCATGTACTGTAACTCAAGTGACCAGGAAAAACAAAGAAACAAAAAACAAACAAACCAAAAAGAAACAAACAAACCACCAAGCACAAAGGAGTTACTGTAGCCCAGAACTCAGCAGGAACTCACGCACAAGTTATGTAACATGTGAGTTTCACATTCCTACTGTTCTGCTCCATGCTGTAAAACCTGGTGTTAGTACATGCTATGCTGGCGTGTCTATTACTTTCCAACAAGACAATCATTACTTTGGCCTGCCTCTTGATCTTGCTGAGTTTTGTATAACTCACCAGGCCATTTCAAAAACACAAGCTGAAAAATTGTCTATAAATCAGACACTTGTCAGAATAAGAAGTATTCTGTGCTATTTAGCAAGGCTAAGGCTGTACTGCATCAAATTCTACTTCTCACTTTTTAACTATGCCACCACCAAGAAAAAAATTGCACTAATAGAACAGTTCAATACTCAATATAATGAAGTAGGCTCAACAGTGCTCCACCAGTCACAAATGAGACATTACCGTCTGCCGTTTGTGAATAAACTTCCCTTTGTCGTGATTAAATCAACCTTCATTTTTAATCTGCATACATAAAACATTAAATGCTAGAAGCTTTAATTACTTTAAAAAACACTTGCTGAATAATTTAATCGCAAAGCACAGTTTTCTCCATACCAGGAACCTCAAGAAAGTCCTTAAGGGTAAAATCCTCCCAGTAATCTATCAGATAAATCTGAGAGCCTTCACAGAAACAGTTCAATCATTTTCAACTACTTAAAATATATTTAAATGCAGGACTTGTTTATCATTTCATGTGCAACATCAGGAAGAGAGATACAGTTTAGATTTGACCTGGTCTCAAAATCATGTACCAATACACCAGAAGTAAACCAAGACTTTTTCTATTGGGAGGACAAGAAAACTCTGTACCCCTGAGGTACAGAATAATACAGAATACCTCTAGAGCTAAGTGGACATCACCCATCTGCATGGCCAAACATGTACCTGATAAAGTAACAAACAAGCATTTTGGGCTTGTTTTAACTGAACCAATGTACGGTCACAAGGAAGACATAATAGATCTCTTTCACTGCAATAAAAAGCAAAAAGAAAGAAGTAATCTCCTCAAAATTTATACAGCAAGTGAGATGGAGTCTAATTAAAATACTGACAGCCAGGCTGGGATCCTAGAAGCAGCTTTCACACCAGGACATGGATAAACACTGACCACGTGCAGGAGAAGTGTAGACTTCAATATCCTTTCCACAGCCAAAGCTGCAGCTTTCAGACCCACAAGTAAAAATACTAAGTTTCCTCCAGTGCTGCACGAAAACTTTCCTAGCAGTAGGATTTCCCATTTCAGACTGCAGCTCTTCAGGAAAAGTTCCCTTCAGCTCATACATAAGAGAGCCATTTATTCCTCTACTATTACAACCAAGATTTGTGACAGCATATAAAAAGGGAAGGAGGAAGTCTCTATCATTGTCAAGTAGCAGAAGGGGGAAAAAAAGAAAGATGATTGGCAAAAACGGTGGTTTGGGCTTTTTTCTTTTCTTGTAGGAGTTCATTTATATCAACTATCAACAATAGTGAAGCCACTAATACCTTTCTAATTCACCAAGGTATCGAAAGGGATCCACCCCCATCATTTCACCACCTGCAGGCAGCAACCTATCACATTCCACCCAGACACCTCTGTCCAGGGGCCAAGAACTTCTGATCGAGCATCTTTCTAGGAACCAGTTTAAGGCCCAATACATCAAAAGGTGAAGAGTTCAAAACTTACTGCAGCATTTCTATTCCATAAAAACACTCTTATTTCACTTTTTTCTTTTATGTACCTTATGGTTGTTGCTATGACTTCTGCAAGATGAGGCACCTGAATGTATCACAGGTAGCACCTGAAGGCACTGCTTACCATGGATGTTCCCTCCCTTAAGTAGCTAAAGTGTTGGATTCCAGCCTCATCCATCCCTCCTATTTACAAACTTTGTCTCCACCAGGCTCAGCCCAGCACACCTTTTAGATGGTGGCTGTGCTAACACCCTGCTTTTAACTGAAATCCACCACAGTAAAACCAGACGACACCGAAACAGAAAGCCCTGCACATGGTACTCCCATGATCAGCCCACATGGAGGGTTTTGAAGGTAGCTATTAAACTCAGAGTTTTGTCATGCTTTATTGCAGCCACCCATGGAGCTGCCCCACTGACAGAACAAATGCAGCCTCACAGCAGTGCTATGCTTCGGTAGTAGTAACTGCACCTTAAACGACAGCCACTGTGATTCTGTATCTCAGGCTCCTGTCTGCAGGGCAGAAATCCTGAGCCTTAGCCAACTACCAATATCAAAACCTTCCTAAATCTAAATAACTGTGGTGTTCTCATGTAAGTATACAAATATCAGCAAGTTTAGAGTCAAACTACTAAGCACTGTCTTACCTACAGATCACTCCCCATGTGTGTCAGCACTCTGTATTTTACTGCTTGAGAACACTTTAAGAGGGAATCAAATTTTCTCAACTAATCTGGAATACACTGGAGGAGGACTCACAGGCAGCTCTGAAACTTCAAATGTCCAGAACACCATCACACCTCTAACTTCTTAAACTACAGCCTTCAAGGACAACCAAAGTCATACAGAACAGCCGAGAACAGAACAAGGACTTTGAATCCCTGATTTCCTGATCTCCACCTTCTTCCAAATTAGCAGCACTCTTTCTGATACATCCACCTACATCACACTATGGAAAAAACTCAGTTACAAAAGACTGTATGATCTACCAACCCCCAGCAAGACTCACGCTTGTTTTCTTTCCTTGTGTCTATTCTCTCTCCCATATTTGGATTCTGAGCAGCCCTCCCAGGCATCTCCTGTGTGAAACTGAGACCTCTTCACCATCTGCAATCCATACATTTATGCCAGTGCCAGTGTATTTCCATTTTAGCTGTAGAGGCAAACAAAACTGAAGTTCAAGCAAAACTGAAAAATAGCAAACAAGTATCTCCAAATATGTAAGAAAAAATTCCCATGTTGCAATAAAAAACGTCTTACAAGTCAGTTGCATCGTACCTACAACCAATTGAAAAACAAACTAAAAGCATACAATTGCTTTAAAATATATGCATTTATGCATTCTGTGCTTGTTAAAGCTACACAGCAAAGACAGAGGAGCAGAACTGGGGAAACCATTAGTATTAAGGACCAGTTGTCCATTGCTTCCATTTCTGGGGGTTACATAGACCAGGTCTAGTCTGATCCCGGGGACCTGCTAGCATCCCTTGCAGCATCCCAAGTGTGCTCTCAGAACACATCAACTTCCTCACTGTCATACTGAAGCGATCCAGTTCATGGTCTGAAGCAGCTCTTGGTGCAAGCCGAAGTCCAGCGAGTACGATCAGGATGTGTGTCACTGGTACGTTTCTGATCCGAACTAACATGCTAGCACAGGCCTACCCAAGAGCTCTTGCACTGCAGCACTGCAATCTACTGCAGACCACAGGAACACCAAAGGGCAAGCTTGCATGCAGAAGTCAGAGAAGTGTGGTTTAATCTAGGTGATCCTGCTCAGGCAGAGGGGTTGGACTAGATGATCTCTCGAGGTCCCTTCCAACCCCTGACATTCTGTGAATCTGTGAACATTACTTCAGTGGAAGCATTTCCTCATCGAGAGGTGAGCAATGAACACAGTCAGCCTCTCCCAAACACTGAGGGGAGATGGGAAAAGGACACCTGACAAAAAGGAATGGAACAGGTAATTAAGAGTACAGAGGGTTAAGTTCTAGTCATTTAAAAGATATTAACAGCAGCAGGTAAGGAGGTTTATTTACTTTACTCTTTTAATGCATTACTCTGGCAGAAGCTCTTCTTCCTTTTTAGAGGGAAGAGGAAAAAAACCTTTACTGAAGCACCATTTCACCCTGGGAAAGAAGTGCTATTAAGTCCACTTAGGCTGGTAACCATGAGGTGAACTAAAGTGAAAGCCGGCAGCGCATGGCACTGCGTGTCCCCAGCTTCCGTTCTAGAAAGGAATCTTTACCCACTCAGAAACGAGGCACCATTTAGGAAGAATATAATTGACAGTTTCCTAGATACAAATTACACATTTAATAAAATATAACCTGAACAAAGCAAAGGAAAAAGGGGAAATTTCTCAAAGCTGGCGTTGAAGGAAGGAGTTGTTCTGGGTTTGCGCAATTTTTTTTGTTGTTACTGTGGTTTTGGTTGGTTGCCAGGCTGGGTTTTAGGATAAAAGGATCCAGCCCATCCTGGATCCTCAGCTGGGAGGGGGTACCACAGTCCCAAGTAAAAATAATAGAGAGAGATGGCCAGAATAAGGGAGGTAAACAGAGCTTGGGAAAAGACTGGTTTTGGTGAAGCAGCTTCCTTTTTCTTTACCACTGAATGTACTCCCTTGCTGACATGATACATGGCCCTGCATGTGCTTCTTTCAGAAATTATCTAGCATCTCTCCACGTGTGTTATATGGAGTGAGACAGCTATAGCAGAGTCTTGAGTTTGCTGTGTGGGAAGTTAATGCAGTAAAGCGATATCCCCTGAGCACACAGGGCCATGCTGCTGTCAGAATTAGCACACTAAAGCCTCTTCTCCTCAAGATTTTTCTTTTTCTCGAATGAGCCAGGGGGATTCTCTGCCACAGCTGATCATACTACAAGGAAGAAAGGAAGGACCCTCCTTTCCCTAAATTCTTCTATGAGGATGATGCCACCTGCCACCAAAGCAAAACATTCTGCTAGTGTCTGTTTATGTTTACAATATAAATGCAGGAGAGGCCAGAAATAAAAAGAATCCAGATTTCCTCTGACACATCATTATACATTCCATGAGGATTACTCCACTTTCATTTGCCAGCCAGCACATTCTTTAAACCACAAACTTACCATATACTAATGTCATTAATGTTACAGGATAGGAAATGAAGAGCATGGGCTTATTCTAGCAGAATAAAAATCTATCAAATGTCTGCCTGTCTTCCACAGCTTCCACTAAAGACACCACTTGGGCAGCTGAGACAGGTTACCACAATGACCCTCCTGTTCACCGTGAGTCCATTCCCTTCCATGCCATCAAAGCTTGGGGTTTCCCAGCCCCGCATCACAGCGGAAGTATCCAAACACATAAACTCACTGTGTATACATCACTGCCCTCTGTTCTGAGACTCCTATACGCTGTCAGGGGAAGCTGGTGGAACACTTAAACAAGACAACACTCTTCAAATCATTAGCAATAGGGAAATAGAAGTAAGGAAACGATGACAAAGACATTGCTTAGCTTGCAAAGAGAAAGATGCCATTGGTAAATGCAGAACGGCTGTTGGAAGAAAAAAACATAAATCAGGAAAGTATAGGAGATTAAAGATGGGGAGCTTGGGGGCTGAAGTATGTTAGAGAAGAGATTCCCATGGCAATGTAACTAAACTGAAGGGAAAAAAGAGCACTGAGAACCACTCACGCAGCATTTTAGTGAATCTGAAAAGAGTGTGGAGGGGCAAAATAAAAAAGCTAAGGACACAGGCTAAATACTCACCAACAAAAAAAATTACTTCAGTAGTTTTCACAAACCCACTTCTTCCTTCAGTTGCCACTAGCTAGGCCATAAACCAATCAGAAATGTAGGGTCTTAACACTGCTGCATAGAGCTGTAACAGCGAGTTCACTTCTACCTACAATAACAAGACCCAAAAAGGAGCAAATCCCCTCTGCAGCACAGAACTATATGTAGAGACCCTGCAAGGCATACAAGAAAATGTATATCCTGTATCTAGGCATAAATCTTTTCCCGTCTTAGTGAGCAAACATCTTGCATAAGCTGACAGCTGCCTTCAGGAACCTTTTCATAGTCTGGCACAAAATACTAGAAATGTAGCTCTGTCCTTCTGAATTTGAAAACATGCCACAACACTGAACATTTACCATCAAAACCCTCAGAGAATGCTGATGACAACATTTTGATAACTACCTCCCGTACACTTTGAGTATTGCAGCTCAATCCATCTTGCTGCCTACCAAAGGACTTCTTTTTCCAAGATACACTGAAAATTATCACAGTGCAAATTATCTGCAGACATTATTCACTTAAGGATTTCCCCACTGAAGTCAGTGGGACTACATGTAAATAAGCACTTTAGGAATGGGCCAGGCTATAGAAATATTTTTGCCCTTCTCAGGGACCAAGAGGTAACATATATTCAGCATACCACAATACCATAGATCTCTGAACTGTACATAAAAAGGAACCTTTTGCAACTGATTTCCTTGCCCTGCAGCTCCCCTCCCATTTCAGTGTCTTTTGACTCTGTGAGCTTATTACCTCAAGAAGATTTAAACTTATATTTATGTTTGATGACATCTAATTACTCAATACAATCACCTGTGCCCTAGAACAAGGTGGCCTTTGACTAAACTTTTCAGTAGGATCTTTATCATGCTGCTATTCACACCAAGGTATTGCCGAAATCTTCCCAAATAAGGCAGATTTCCAGCAATATCATCATCTTGAAGTGCACTTTCTTTTACTAAAGCCACCCAATTTTTATACCCATTCTGTGTTTATTGAGTATTGCCATTAAACCATCTGATTTAAACAGTCCTTCGGTCAGATTCCAAAGAGTAGTGCAATATCACTGCTAATTCAGTGTCCTTAGGCTCAAATCCTTACTCTGAGAGACTCCCCTACAAGCCCCAGGGATGGAGAGGGGGAGAAGGAACTCAGCAGCCTCTGTGCCATCAGGAACAGGCAGAACAAACGTGGAGGATGAACGATCGCCCGCACTGGCAGTGTTTGATTTACCAGCTTGCACTCACACGGCATTTCAAACAAGTTTAATGGTTTTACCACTAGAATTTGGAATTCTCCCTGTGTTTTCAAAAAGAAAACTCTAACATTCACCTGGTTTGTTTTCTGGGAAGTATCGTTCGTGGCTTTAACCAGATGATTGCAGGACAGAAAGCTCCAAAATGTTTGGCTGGGGGTTTTTTTGTTTGTTTGTTTGTTTGTTTTTCAAACACCTTTCTGAAGAAATAGAAAACATTGCCCCAGGCAGTCTAATGTAACACTCAAAAGCCTTTACAAAATCTTTAATTCCCTTAAATTATCACATTGTTTAATACTTCCTAATTGATTTTCTTAGACAACATCCTCCCAATGTCAGAGGGCTTTTATCTTGGTTTAGAATCGTTCAAAACTATTTACAGATTCCCTGCATAAATAACACCCGCTAAGTTATGTGGCTGTTGCCAGCAGTGTTAAGAATGATTAGAAAAGGTCTTTTAGCTTTAGCCTCAGATCTGTAGGTCATCCAATGTCCTTCCTAATGGATAAATACAGTAATTTATCATCATCAGTCACCATCAGCATTGTTCTTGTTACGATCATATATTCATGAACATTAGTCGATGCAGCTGAATGGAGCGTAAAAGAAGTGTATGATTAAAGTGGAAAGGGACAGAGTTTGAGACAGTTGAGATTTTGTGGCTAATGCATGGACTCAAAATACAACACAGGTCTTGCAAGACTTAGAAAGACCGTGTCAACAAATTACAGCTACCTGCTGCCAGGACACAGGCGTTCACAGCGGATGGGTCTGCCTACATCTTTCAGTGCCACACTAAGGAAAGTATAAAGGGCGAATGAAGTACAGCCTGCTACACCCAAATGTATTTCCACAGGTCAGGTATATTTAAAAGCTCTATTAAAGAAAAAAAAAAAAACAAACAAACAAACAAACCAACAAAACACACAAACAACAATCAAGAAAAGAAATCCAACACTATAAGAAAGTCTGTGCTCACATTTGCAATAACAGATCCATTGAATGTCTGAATGCCCTCAAGTTATTAAAAATGCTAGGATAGTGGCTTTCAAATTCTAGAATAGCAACAAACATCTCAGGTTAAAGAGATCCTCCCTCTTGTTAATTATCAAAACAGCTCACCTGAAGCAATACCTTTAGTTGGAACATACTGGAAAGAAATACACAAAGTATGTGTTAAAATAAATAACACCATATGTATGTTCAAATATCTGAGGCTACTATGTAACCCACAGCATGCCTGCAATTCACTTCAATACAGAAGAGCCAAAAAACACCCTGCCCTGTTTCACAGGTTTTGATTTACTGCATTAAGCAATCCCTTTAATCCACCTGCAAAGTGAAAGGCTTTAAATGCTGAAAAATCAGGTGCTGTGTTATGCTGTACAATTCCTGTGAGCTGTTTAGAAAGCTGGACACGGAGAATCTGCAAAACAGCATGGGAACACGGGGGGGAGGGTACAAGGAGCAAGAGAGCTTGCCTTGCCTTGCATCCACCAACTGGGATCCCTTCACGGTTGTGTTCCTGGCAGGTTCCCAGGGCAGAGGGTGGATTGAAGCACTGGAAAGTTCTTGGTAAAGTTTTTTTTTTGCATTAGGAAAGTGAGTTTCTGAAAAGACACTCACCGCTTCTGAATTTTGGATGTACAGAGAAATATGCTTATGCACTATACAGCTTCTTAAAACACTTGTAGGAGTTTTCTCTCAAGCTACCCAAGATCTGTACAGTCACAGACTGTTTACAAGATGTCATAGAATCATAGAATCATAGAATTATAAGGTTGGAAATGACCCCTAAGATCATCCAGTCCAACCATTAACCTACCGCCACCAAGTCTACCCTTAGACCATGTCCTCAAGCACCGCATCTCCCCGTCTGTTAAACCCCTCCAGGGATGGGGACTCAACCCCCTCCCTGGGCAGCCTGTTCCAGTGCTTGAGGACTCTCTCAGGACAGAAGTTCTTCCTAAGATCCAACCTAAATTTTCCCTGGTGCAGCTTGAGGCCATTACCTCGAGTTCTGTCGCCTGTTACTGGGGAGAAGAGACCAACCCCCACCTCACTGCAACCTCCTTTCAGGTAGTTGTAGAGAGCAATAAGGTCTCCCCTCAGTCTCCTCTTTTCCAAACTAAACACCCTCAGCTCCCTCAGCCTCCTCGTAGGGCCTGTTCTCCAGACCCTTCACCATCCTCGTTGCCCTTCTCTGGACACGGTCCAGAACCTCAACGTCCTTCTTGAAGTGAGGGGCCCAAAACTGAACACAGTACTCGAGGTGAGGCCTCACCAGTGCAGAATCACAGAAATATAGAATGACACTTCTCAATTAACGTGGGAAACATCTCACCCAAATGCGATCCTACACCCCCTGCTCCACGGAGCTCAGAGCAAGGAGACTAGAAAATTCTTCCATGATGAGAAAATGAGCTTCAGGCTTTTCATGCTCATCGTCACAACCAGGTACATGACTAAACAACGTCCAATGCCAAGAGAAATCCTGAACTACATTCCAAACCACCAGAGTTACTACATTTCCACATAAGCTTCTTGTGCTACTGGTCATATACTGAACAGATATTGCAAGCCTGTAATGCTTCTTTGTGAATCCAGCAGGGATACAGCATGGCAAATATATATAGTGCACAAAATAGAATTTAAAAGTTAGAGCTAAGATTTAGACATTAACTCTTTATGAAATATTCTGGGCATGATAACATAACCTTCTTTCTCCACTTTTATTGGCTTTTTTTCACCCGATACTTCTTACGCTATGCTGAACCTTGCAAACCAGAAGCTTTGATATATTGCTGCAATAAAGCAAGTAAGGAGTTCCAGTAGGTTAAGAAGGACAAATGTAAAGTTGCTTTGGATTATGTACTTACTTCAGCCCGAAGCCAATACCGAACACAACCATAAGCAGGGGACATGGAGTTGACTGCCTAACTAAACCTTTCAAGTTACTGGAACTGTGGCATATACACGATTAAGAGTTGAATGGGTTTGAGCTTGATGGGTCTCTCTGACCCATCAAGCTCAAAACGACCTGTGTGGGGCAGGGGAGAGCCCTTTTACCCTGATACAACCTCATTAAAATGATAACTGCTCTGGACAGACACAACTATCCATCAATGTTTTTCCCACTGCAAGATCAGTCTATCGTTGAGAAGAAGTAAGGCGATGAAGGAAAACATAACAATATAAACTATTTTTGCTCTCATCACTGAAAAATAAGACACAGATCATTCTCCTTTGTTCAAATGTACCTTTAATATGTCCCTTGTTTGATGACCAAGAAACTGGTCCTGAGGCAGAGAAAAATCCAACTCCTTTAAACAAGACAGTGAAGCAAACAGTACTCTGTTGTCCTTGTATGTACAGTAAACATAATTTTAATGCTTGCCAAATAAATTTCTTATTTACTGCAACACAAAACTGTTTGATTTCACATTTCCTTACCTGTTTTTAAGCAGAATAACATACTAGACTCTAAAATGACATACTGTAGAAAAAAAAAAAAAACCAAACAAAACCCTATTTTCTTTTTCTATTTTAAAATCAATTTTTAAAAAGACCTTAAGTTAGAAGAGTGAAAGAGGCTCAGGAGAGACCACTTATAAATTTCAAAGGTCTGTCTTCTACACACACAAAGAACAGCAAGTAGCACCAGGTGGTGTAGATCATCTGTTTTTTGGTAAACAGACTGAAGCCTCACAAAGGTAATACCTAGAGGAATTATCTTAGGTTTTCATCTGCAAAGACAGCAACATTCATCAACCAGCAAGTCATACAGGTACATTATATTTTTCAACTACACTGTGTCCACTGACTACCGAATGGTTGTGCCTTCTAAAGACAATCACTAAACATCATTGTCCAAGACCCCAGGATGGTTCTTAAAAGCTACAAGATGAAAAACACTGTTTTCTGTACTCCCTAAGGGGAACCGAGGGAGCCACGTTCTCTCCTGACACAAGCGCTCAAGTGACAGAAGTCAGAGTGCTTTGATAGACTTTTCTAGAAAATGAGCAGAAATACAAGTAATTTACAGCTATTTTCCTTTCTACAGATATATCATCTGAACATAAAACTGTAATTTTGGCACTAAATATGAGTCATCATTTAGCAAAGAGTTGAGAATAAATCTGGCTAATTTATCAAACCAATCGCTGAAACATCAATAGCACTGTTAATGGAAGTTGTTATTAGATGCCTTGGCCCAGCAGAGGCTTGGTTTAAAAATACCATCGGGGGAAGTGTTGGATATGAAGTTGTATGTGGTTTATTTATAAGCTGATGGCTATGGATGCTTCAAGCTTTTATTTCAGTGGAGAGTCTCAGCATTAGCCTGCTGTATCTTGAAATTACAGCTCAGGTCCCAAGCCTATAAATTTACCACAAATGCATCAACTTCAGTATGACTGTTCTCAGGAGGATCTGTAAAACCAGACTTTGAAATCAGGGAGGAAATTTACACTTAAAAAATCCTAGTGTAATTTCTTGGTCCTTCTTGGACCTTCCCACAGGTCCAGCAACTTTTTCAGGAAACCCTCTCAGTGCAGGCGCAGCTTCTTATTAAAAATAAATTAACTGCCATGCGTCACTCAAGGTGACACCACAGTTTCATAGCTTGGTTTCAAGCTCACCAAGCAAAATGCAGTGTTAAACAATAGTCCCTGGATAGTAAGGATTCCCTGAAGGTCCTGAGACTTAAGCATTTTCCACATGAGCCAAGCAGTGACAGTGCTACTTGACACGGAAACCCAGATGAACATAGAAGTCCTTGCTTGTTCCTCTCCCCATGCCCACCACAGCACCCACCATGGCTGCAGATCTGTAACCACAACCACAAAAAGCCAACAAAAGCTATAAAGATACAACATACTTCTGTAAAACCACGGCCACGGCACACTGCTGTACTAAGAACCATTTCCAGCATAAACATCACGTCAGACACAGCCTATGGCAAAGCCCTGGCCAGGGCTGAGCTACAATTGCATGGATCATGGCTGTTGTGAAGGTGCATGGTGTTCTTGATGTTTGTAGAGATCCACCAACCATGGCCTCAGCCTGTGCAGAGCTCACTGCAGGATTTAGGCCTACATCCCTCTTATCAGACTTTAACCCCATGGAAAGACTTCTGACTGTTAAAAGCAACGTTTTCTCTGTGGAGCCATTATTTACTGCACATTATTCCCTAGCACCTAAGACTACAAGCAATCAAAGTTAATTCAGTATCAACTTTTACCGAGAAAACCAAACCTGGTCTGGAAAAACCTGATTCAAATACACAGGACTTTGCATTTACACTTCAAGCAGCCAGGCACACCAGACAGACCAGCGGTCCCCTCATCCACCACAAGGGAGGCTGAGAACTCGGGTAATAACATTTCTATGTTTAGGATCAATTTCTAATATATTAAATGAGAATTTAATGCTGTTCCTCATTACAGCCTAAAACAGCAGATAAACTGGTCATTTTTGGCATATAATATTACACCTGCATTGGAAAGATATCCACCTCCTACAACAAAGAGCCATTTTGGCAATTCAACACGTCTGAATTGAATATAAAGGAATAAAGACTGGTTAAGTTCAAGTACTTTGTACTGTATCTAAAAGCAGCATCCCTCTAAAGCAAAACAGCGTCCCCAAAATTTATGATCTTTGTGAATCTCTGAGACTATTGAAAATGATCTTGACTTTTCCATAAATTCTCCTATTTGCATGAAATCGAAGTACTGATGGAAGTTACCCATCTCTTTCAGAGAAGATAACTTACACAATTAATTTATTCAAGGAAGCTTCTCAAAATCAAACACATCATTTGACCAGTGTTATATGAAAACACACCGCATGCTTTTAAGCAAAATAAAAAGCATACATCTCAATTTATTTAGATGAATGGGTTCAGTGATACTGGAAGGGCTACCCAGAAGCTGAATACTCGGATACGGGATTTTTAAGACCTAACTGTGCACAGCAGCCTTCTTCACCGCTGGCGTTTCTCACGCAGTGTTCGTGCACCGGAGGAAAATTAACCCCCGGAGATGCCCGGAACAGGGGAGGAAAACGCGAAACGCGGCTCCCCACGTCCTGCAAAGCCCGGTCAGCCCGCCGGAGTTCCGAACAGGACCGGGGAGTCCTGATGACGGGCAGAACAACCCAAACCCCTCCTTGTCGGCAGAGCGTTGGAGCTGGTGCGGTTTTCGGTGTCCGCTGCGCCGCGGGGGCCTCACCCGCCGGGGGAGGTGGG
>VXBZ01003940.1:0-36768 GCA_013399135.1 Heliornis fulica
TCCGAGGGAGGCGGTGGGGCGGGCTGGGTGGCTTCGCCGGCTGCCAACTGTTTGAAAGTTGGGGGCATTCGCCTCGCAGCGCAGCCGGGCACCGGCCAGGGAGATACTTTCCACCTCGGGCTGGAGCAGAAAGGGGAGGGGGGGGAATGAAAAAAAAATTAAAAAAAAGAATGAAAACTTGACGGTTTTGCCAACTACAGATGCGGGTCGGGCTGCCGGTAACGCATTTGATGGTGATTTTCATTTTATCTTATCCTCCCACTTAAGACCGCAGTTGAGGCTGTGGCAGAGGTTGGTGTGAGAGCGGCAAAAGGGCTCCCAAAAGCTGCCCGGGTCAAGCAATGGGCCAACCCCTCCGGGCCGGGATCCGCTGACTGTCCTCCTTGGGGAAACCGGGGGAACTCGCCTTTATTTCTTTATTTTCAGGTGCACCCATCCTCCTCCTCCCCACCTTGTCGTGCCCGGATGCTTTACCTGGGCTTGACTTGGTGTGGCAGGAAAAACGCGTGTGCCTGAGGGCGAAGCCGTGGTCCGCAGTGGGGAGTTTTGGTGCTTTGGATTGGCATTGGGAGTGCTTAATGTAAAATGGTTATGTCTCTCTTTCATTGCTATTGATTTATTTTTTTTTTTCGCCTCCTTAATGTATTTTTAGAAACGTGTATGTGGTGTACGTTCTCATGTGCAGTACATTCAGAGCAGCTAAAATAAAACAGATATGTGGAAAACCCCAGCAAGTACAGCAGCTTTTCCACGTATCTGAAGCCGTAATGCTTTGCTGTGTTTGGTTATTAATACTAATTGCTTTATCTTTGTAATTTATATTATATGGAAAGTAATTGCTGAGTTGAAGGTCTACCAAAACTCGCAGTGCTCCAAAACCATCTTTCTCAGGTATGTGAAAAATAAATCTACTGAACTTTTGTGAAGAGGAAAGGCCAGCATCCTTCTGAGAATCCTCCACATGAAATTGCTTTTTTTTTTTTTTCAAGGCAAGCACTCTTGTAAATAAGCTTTAGTTAGTGCCTACTTAAGTGTGGTCTTAAGTATACTTAAGATCAGTAGATTGATAGAGGCAATGAAGTCTTTAACAAATCTGTTTCTTCCATCTATAAAGAGAAGGGAGGGAAACAAAAATCAGCCCTGAGGTTGATGCCAGATAGAAAACTGGTCCTTATCCCAAGGAGTAACCTGCTCAATGTAACCAAAAACTTGTGAAGTGTCTGTTATTTTGCCTTTGGAGGGGGGTGGGGGGTGTGTTTGTCCTTGAGCTGTGGCCTCTTAAATTAATATGAAGAGGGAGGATTTTCCTCTGGTACTAGTTTAGCACCAGCGCAACTTCATTAACTTTAACAGAGTGGATTTGCATTAATGTGAAAAGTAATCAAGAAACCCATGTTTTCAGAAAGGCCCCTGTAGTAGTGACGTGACAAGCTCTGAATCCTTCTCTCATCAGACCCAATTACACCACCCTTACTCATGCTGTGAGTGGTACTTTACTGCGCAAGTGCTCCCTGCGATGCTTGTTTGACTACTTGTGCACTACAGTACCAATCCGGGTGAGGTAGAGCGCTTATTTTTTCATAACTACTTTTCCCCTTCCTTTGAAATAAGAATATGTTGGATAACTATTTTGCTTGGGTTGTGAAGAAAACTTATGAGGACTAAATGTAAAGCTGCTCTGTTAAGTGACTGTACCAACCCCTGCTCCCTGTTTGAGACGTCTGTGCTACCAGTGAAACAGGTAGGTAAGTTTTTGGTGTATTTAGCCTTTTCCTTATTGCTATGGAAAGTGGGAGAAAGATTGTTGAAAAATTCATTATGCTGTCCTGAAATTCGTTTATGCCTGGGGGAATCCATACCCACGTATAGTGTTCAGGTTGGGGTTGTTTAGGGTTTTTTCTTTCACCTACTCCTCCAGAACCTCCTGTAAATGTTGACATGGTGGTGTTTAAATGTTTGCTATTGAAATCACTAGCATCGGGATCAGGCCCTCGGTTGTTTTTCTTTAAAGCAGTTGATAATGGCTTGGATGTGATGTTGTAGAAAGAGAATATTATCTGGCGTGTCCATAGCTCAGATCCACTGTCTTCTTGCAATCTCAGAAGAAAGCTAAGCAGCCTGTAAAGAAAATACATCTAACAAAGCAGAACTGTCTTCTGCCTTTATGCTCTTATTTCTGAGTCTCTTGAAAGTTTGCTTATACTCTTTCAGAACAAGACACAATTCTTTCATGTTTGTTTCATGTTTTCACTTCCTCATATGACTGTGTTCATTGCTAAGCTTTTGTGTCACTGATTGAGATGTTATTGTAATTAACATTAATTATGCAAACTAGATTGTTTTTAGAGGCACTTCAACTCTGTATTGATACTGTCAACTTGTTTGTTTGTTGAACAAAAATCCACACATTTCACCATCCTTAGAGGAGATAGATTAACCAGTTCCTAATTAATACATGCATGGGGAAAACATAGCAAAATTAAGCTATTTTTATCTCAAACAGCACATTGATTCTTAATGGAGATGGTGAATAAAGTATGGCTGGATATGAATTACCAAGGCAGGGTAAGTGGGGGGGGAACAAGAAAAGGGACTAGGTACAGCTGTTCAGGGAGGGTGTTTACACTGCTGAGTTCCACCACATTTTTTCCAGATAGGCAGTACTAGATTAATTGGGCCAAATTCTGCAGTCCCTAATTGAGCAAGACTCTCACTGACGTATAGCAGAGCTGTCTGCTCACTTGGTTGTGGACTGCTGAATTTTTCAGAGAAATGGAGAAAAAACGGTGGCTTTTCCTTCATTAATTATTTAGGATATTTTGGATTTGTGACTCAGAGAAGATGTCTTCCTTTAATTTGACTTGGAAGGTGTTCCAGAGAGTTTTGTTACTTTTTTTCTTTTTTAAAAGAAAAACTTATTAAAAACATATTTGAAATATACATTCACTTATAAAATATTCCCTATAGCAATGATAACACTTTATAGTTTTTTTATTATGTTGATTATAGTGACAGTCACAGAAGTGTCTAAGACTGACTCTGAATCACCCCCTGGAAACACTGTGAGCTGTGAAGGACTTCAGAATCTCTCCCTAGAAATCATAATTGTTCCAGTATTTGTATGCTGTATTGTTGTGTACTCTCAGGAAGAAAAAAGGAATAGAGGTGTGGAGAAGAGTTTAAATGAGAACTTGCAGTCATGATATCAAATCTGAAAATACACACAGACTAGCAGATTATTCCCTGCCTCAAAAATGATTTTTTCTAGTTTCTCATTTAAATAAGGTAAATCTGGTTTGAGGTTTGCTTTGGGTGAAGAGAGAAAAGGGTTTGTTTTTTTGTTTTGGCCCTATATTCAGAGCAGTGGTCCTCTGGAAAGTTAGAAACAGCGCCCTGGGGCTCAGCGAAGTGGAGGGTGTATAATTATACAGGAAGGCTCCATAGCATCAGTGAATTAGCATTAGCAGCTGAGTGAGTTTGTTAAGCTGTAGAGGTGGTATTATGGAAATCAATAAAATGCTGATTTCTTTTTTTCATATTGCAGATTCCACGTTAAAAGGAAAAATGTGGTTTGTTTGCCTGCCTTCCATGTAGGCTTGCCAAATGGTTAGTTGATTTGGAAAGACATTTTTTTCAGTTCAGACAATAAGTAGTCAGATTATTATTATTAATTTAAACTACTTTAAATCTTTATTAGATTGTCTTCCAGAAATCACACTAATATCCTGGCCTGCAAGTGGCTTCAAGTGTGTCTGTTTGTCAGTAGGGGCAAGAGTGAAGGTCACTTATTTTTCTTCCGACGTGCTGGTGTGGCATTGTTTGTTGTAGCTCAAATGCTCTGTTTCTGGCATTCTTGTTTCTGTTTGAAATTAAATTATCTCAAGCATTTGAAGGGTTCTGATGAGACTCACTGAAATTCATGATAAAAACAAAAGAGAATAGTGACCTTAACTGTTTTCAGAGATGTGAGTGAGGAGGGCTGATATTAATCACTGTAAGATCCGTAATATGCATTTGCCTTTATTTCTTTGTCTCAAAGCTTCTCTTCTTTTCCACCAGAAAGGCAAGTAACCAGATCATTCATCACGTGAAGCGCTTAGAGAAATGACAGATCGACAACCTTATGTTGAGCACTGTGTAACATGCACGATGCATTAAGTTCTGATGGTCTATATAAAACATTTTAATTGAAAGGAACAGTATGTGGGAACGTCTGTTTTCTAATCCAAGGACTTTATGGTTTTTTTTTTCCTCTTCCTGACTGAAATTAAACTTCATAATCAAATTATTATATTTTTAAATATCTGCATGCTTGATGAAACGCTCTGAAGTATTTTATTCAAGTTAAGATATGCTAAGGGCAGTGGAGGAACCTGTGAAACCTGGCTGCCTTATTGGTGGATAGCATAACTGATGGCAATCTGTCGTACTCCATGGTACTAGGAAGGTCCAGCTCAGCAGCTTCTTTAGGGACCCTGCAGCGAGCATCTGTGTTATGACATGTGAGCAGCCTATGTACAGAGTTCAGATAGCGTGAGGCAGGCGGAGCGTGTTCTTGTACGAAAGGAAACAGTTCAAAATGCTGGATTTATGATGCAGGCAACAGTAAAGGTCAGCAACTTGGAAAATTAATAATACTGTTCATGTTGACATTTCAGAGGGAATTCTGATGGGGGCGTGTTTCCAGCGAATGTAAACTCGCTGGTCCGGCTGCACAGATAAAATGGGCAGCCTTCCTCTTATCTCTTTGGTAACCCAAACCTTCTTACTGGCAACATTATGTTTATGTTCTCCCTGTGCTTTATTGTTTCTGCTAATCTCTAATTAAATAGAGCCAGCGAGGGCCAGCATGGTGCTTTTAGTGTTCAACTACTGCTTAGAAATGACACTCTGCTTTCTAATGGTTATGAGCAGGTGAAGTCACAGGAAGGGCAGGGGGGTAGTTGGAGTCAGGTAGCATGCAAGTAAATTCCTGATTCTCTAAAATATTTGCCTGTTATTGTAGTGTTATTGTCTTGCTCATTTCTGGTGTTGCCTTGGGTGTCCAGTTAAGGACTGTTTAGGAACACAGACACAAAGTGAAGAAAAAAAAAAAGGATCTCGTCTGAAACTGAACAAAAGCTTTTTAGCTTCTACTGTGTGAAATAGAGGGGAGGGTCCCAAGAAATAATGAGAATAAAGTCTCTCATAATTGCAAAATTACAGTAATGATGGTGACTCTGACAAAGTAGTTTGCAGATAAAGGACTTCTAGTCACTTTGCTGTCTTTTCATAAGCTGTTACTACTGTGGTTAAGGCATTAGTTTTGAGAACAAGTGTGTTGAGAGTTTGTATTCTTCCTCTTTTAAATGTAAAAGTCTCTATTCATTTACTTTCTGTGGAGCAAAATAAAATACTGCTTGTTCGATTATCCAAACTCAACATTCTCATTAAAAAAAACCCTCACACCCTGGTATTTGTTATGATTAAGTCACATACTCCTGTGGAATGCCTTTTTCACTTTGGGTTATCTTGTTTTTTAGTTTCCTTTCTTCTAAGTGTCTTTTCATCATCCACTTTCCTTCTTTGCATCCTGCTGAATCCCTGTGCTGTCATTGTTTTCGATTCCCTCCACTTCTTTCCAGCCATTTTGGTGTTGGTTTTTTTTTTTTTTTCCAATTTGCTGTTCTTCTTTCTAGTCTTGATCAACTCCCATTGCTGCTTGCTTGTAGAATCACATACACAGCTCCCAAGTAACACTGTAATGTGCAGGTTACAAATAAATAGCAACTGATCCTTCCTTAAAAAGCTTACAGTGGGAATGTGAAATCCAGCTCCTGGTTTTTGTGGCCCACGCTTGTTGCTTTTGGTATGGAAAGTGGTCGTGCTGCTGCCCTGCAGTGCTAAGGCACGTGTTGAGGTGTTGGGTGCCAGCAATATTTAGTGTCCTCTGCCCTTGGTGTGGAAAAGGTTCATTGCTGCTGACCCATGGTCCAAAAGGAAAAGGGGAAGGAAGAGCCTGTTGGAGTTGAGACATGGGTTGGTGCAGTCATCCGGAAAGAGTTGGGACCACAGCCAGGAATAATACCCAGGTGTCATCAGCTTCAGGCATGTGTCTGTGCTGTAGCAAAGCAGGCTTTTTGCTGCTTCTGTGCTCTGTGGAGCTCAGTCCTATTTATGTTTTGGTTCTTCTGGTTCTGTTTATTTGTCTGTCTTCTCTGTTTTAGTCTTTTCTCGTCTTTAGTATGTCATGGCTACTTGTGATTTCTCAGACTGCATCACAGGGATGTTATTAAGATTTATTGGGTTTTCCCTCATCCTCTGATGGAATATTTGAACATTGCCAAAGAAATTGAGGTCAGAATCAGGGCCTCGTGAGTACCGTGCCTCAAAGTATGTAGATGTTGAAGGTACCAAAATACTCTTTCAAAATAAACAAATCCAAATAAGATTTGTGAAGCTAAGAAAGCTAATGTTCAGTTTGTGATGCAGTGTAAACACGAATAAAATAGGATAGGCTTTCTGGGGTGGTGTAAAGGTAAAAGGTGCATCCTTTTAAAGAGAACTTTTAAAACCTATTAAACCCTTTTAAAGGAACCCACTGTACCTTTGTTGAACCTGTAATTTAGGGGGTTTGGAAGGTAAGCGGCCCTTCTTCCCGTGAAAGGGAATATATCCAATAATGAATTTTCTAAACAGAGCTGAAATATCTAAGCCTGATGGTGCTGGTGGGGTGGCTGTTGCCTGATTTTGAGCAAGAGAGGTAGCAGATAGATATGCAATGGGAAAATGCCCAGAATTCAGAAATCCAGAATTCAGCCAATGCAGGGAGGCTGATTTAATTGCCCTTTGATTGAGAATGTTTTACGTTTATTCATTGTTTTCAGGTATTTCACACAGAATCAGAGATTGGAAAAGATCATTAAGATAATCAAGTCCAACCATACATGTCCTCTCCTAAACCATATCCCTGAGCACCTCATCTCCCCGTCTGTTAAATACACCCAGGGGTGGGGACTCAACCCCCTCCCTGGGCAGCCTGTGCCACATCCCAACAGCTCTTTCAGTGAAGAATTTCTTCCCCACATCCAATCTGAACCTGCCCTGGTGCAACTTGAGGCCATTTCCCCTTGTTCTGTCACCTGTCACTGGGCAGAAGAGACAATCACCCACCTCTCTACAACCTCCTGTCAGGTCATTCTAGGCAGGGATAAGGTCTTCCCTCAGCCTCCTCTCTCCAGACTAAACCCCCCCCAGCTCCTCAGAAGGTTTGTTCTCCAGCCCCTTCCCCAGCCTGGTTGCCCTTCTCTGGACCCTCTCCAGGACCTTGATGTCCTTCTTGTAGTGAGGGGCCCAGAACTGACCACAGCACTCGAGGTGCAGCATCAGTGCAAATTCTAGCAAACAGCAGTCCTTGTCTTTTCAGGCTGGTGATTTTTATTTTTTTTTTGTGTCATTCCTACCTTTGAAAGTCCAAAAGAGAAATAAAGAAAACAAACCAAGCTTAGGTATAGCTTTTGACTTCCCCTCCTGCCATGTTCAAAATGAGATAGTCTTCCCTAGCTCAGAAAAAAGCTCTGATCATGCATTGCCTTTGCTGTGGTAATCCATTGCCCAAATGCCCCAATAGCATAACTTGGTGTTGGCCAGCTATCATATCACTCCTGAGGAAACAACAGTGTTTGAAATGTTATAATCCAAGAAATCCAGAGTTAACATGCTTACAGCAGTGACTAATTGCATGCTGGTGACTATTACTGTATCTTCCTGATTGATGTTCCTCATTGGCCAAGACAGGCTTGTAGATGAGCTCTTAACTACGTAACAAGGTGGTAGTGCTGTTTCAATTGCTTGTTGTTGTGGTTTTTTTTAATTCTCCCTCCCCAGTGTGGGGTTCAGACCTTTTCCTTTGCTTTATGGGAAAGGCACAGATCCGGATTCCTTGTGGATCTTTTGCAGCATGAGTGAACAAACCACATAGGGCTTCTTTCTAGAGTTACAAAAGCAGCCTCTGCTCATTACCCAATAAAAGTTAAAAATCCTTGTTATCTCTGGGGCTTTTCTGTGGTGTTTGGGGTTTTTTTTTCCCCTTTCTTCCCCACTTGAACTCTGATTCCAAAGGAGCTGGAGCAATTTCCCAGCCTATATTACAGCTTTTTATTTGAAGAGGGTGGTGTGGGAAGGAAGGTCTGCACTGGACCTCAGATGTTCCCTGTAGCCCCTTCACCACCCTCAAATCACACTTCTTTAACCTGAAAAACAGCAGAGGAAAAATTCCAGCTTTAACTTTTTTTTCCCTGCCTTTGGTGAACGAGGGAGGAAAAATCCTTCTTTTACAAAGAGAGGGGTTAGCATCAGTGAATGCATCTAGCACCCTTTAGGAAAGGGTCAGCATCACGGGGGTTGCTAAATCCTCCCAGACTCTGCACCAGGCTGTTGTGGAGAGCTCCTATGAAATGAATAAGCTGTGTAGCCAGTGTGTGCATACATATTTCTGAAGGTTACGCTGGATTTCTGCCATGCCACAAAACTGATTAGAATAATTTATAATAAAAAGTGGGGCATGGATTTCGGAAATGGATGACGTGATGGGGGAAGGAGGGAAATGGATGTCAGGAGAGGTAAATCTGAAGGTTTTCCTCCTCAGTGAGTGTACCCTGAAGTGTAGATTTTCCTACCACTGTCTGTAGGAAGAAGCTACCGCCCTCATGTTTTTCTGTCAGAGATAGCTGCTACATGTGTAGCTTAATATACATATTGCATCCTTATTCATTGCTGTTTGCTGATTTACTTACAGTAGGGCTCAGGATATTGCAGGTGCTTATGGATAATCTCTCCAAGGAGTACACAAATCTGAGACAGACCAGAAGTAAGTCAGTAGGAGGGAACTTGTAGGTTAGTACTGAGATACAGAATGAGATTGACAGGACACAGGGCCCTTAGTGTGAGTGTGTGTGTGGCAAAAGGGCTGTGTGGGTGAGGTGCAGAGGAGGATACGTGCAGTGGCCCCCGTGAAAGAAACGGGCATCGTGCAGACAGGTGCTCTGACTGCTGAGCCTTCTGTCTGCTCTGCATTTATCAGCCATCGAGGCCTAGCAAATGTGTGTGCTCCAGTCCCTGGTGTGTCTGGAAAGAAAAGAGATCCTTTGCTTTGCTTCTGCATTACAAGTCAGTCCTTGGTCAGTTTAGAGCTCCTGACACCTGATCTGTCTCTTGGATGCTTTCCCCCCTGTATTTGTCATTGCGTGATGTGACGGCTGTTTAAGTGGAGCTACTCTGTTATGTTCTGGGCAGAGAAATGCTGTGAAAATGAGAAACCAGGGGAATGAGGCACGTGAGGTGTGTGCATGTAACATGAAGCTTGACAAGGCCAGTGAGGAATAGCACAGGGGTTTTGCACATACGTTCCTTGGGGCGCAAAGTGTCATTGTCTTCAAGTTATTTTTTTTTTTCTTCTGTGATTAAGGCCCCTGACTATGTCTAACACAAAACAGAAAACAAAAAGAAAATGTTTTCTCTTCAGCCATCATTCTAACGTTGCTTATGTGTGTATGAATCATTCCTCCTCCATCTGGAAGGATGAGATGCAGAGCTCTTTTCTAAGGAGGTATCTAACGTACATCCTCGTATCAGCCAGAAATTGGCATGACAAAGGGTTACAGCTAGTGGCTGGCACTTTTCCCATCCATCTTGCCACTGGATACATAATGCTTTTGCAATGTGCTTGTTCTTCAGACACCAGTGTTCAGACCCAGTCCTCAGGACACGCAAACAGAGCAGTTGCATGTTGTCTGCTTTTGTTTCTGGTGCCTCTTCAGCAGCCCAAGATCTGGGAAATGGGAGTTACAGCAATGAACTGGCTTTCTTTGAATGTGACACGGGGTGAATGGGAACAGTGGGGTATTCTTGGAATACCCCAAGTGTGAGAAGACTGAGCAGCAGGGCATCTAGAACTACCAGTGTAACGTCAAGTGTGGGAGAGGACCTTGTTTTGCCTCTAACCATGTCCACTTTGCACAGGATGAGGCACAAGGAAGAAAATCTGATTTTAAAGAAAAGTTACATGTTGTTCAGGTAAACTGAGTACCTTGAATATATTCTGTCCCTCACTTGAATATATTCTGTCCCTCACTTGATTTGCAATAAGACCAAGGGCCTGATTTAATTGACTTGGTCTCAAGTTTTCCTGTGATGTCAAGAAAAAAAAATATTGCCCAGCTTTTTGTAGTTTGTATTTGATGTGGTGTCAGAATGAGCATTAGAAAGAAGGTCCCCTTAATCTCAGTACTCTGCTGTAAACAAATCTATTGTTATGCTTCTCTGTAGCTGAGTGTGACTGGAAATGTCCTCATCTTGGAGCTCAATATGCAGTTCAAACCTAAATGTAGACGCTGGATGTTCTTCTGCCAGAGCTCCTTGAGGCACTCTTGAAACTCACCAGATGCATGCCCATGGGATCCGACGTGTCTTTGCTGCTTCCATCTTTTGAAGGATGGTTGACAATGGTGCAGGGCAGAGTCTGGGATATATTGCTTGCCCCCAGGGCCTTTGGTGTGTGTAGTGAGCTGCTGTTTGGATCAGTTGTTCTCAGAGCTGGGACCAGTGGCTCTTTCTCCTTGGAGAGTACCTGTACTAACAGGAAGAGCCTCTCTGCTCCCTTCCCTACTCTACATTTTAATCAGGGTCTGTTCTACAAGACAGGAGAGTTTCTGCTGCAGGAGTTGGGAGTCATTTCTTCATCTCGCACGGGGTAGTCTAGAGGTTTAGGGCAGTGTTTCTGCAAGACCTCAGCCAAATTGGGCTGTGGTGGGAATGGTGGGGGGGACGGGACACTTGGCTCCTTCAGGTGATGATTTCCTGCACTGCTGCATGGAGGATACAGACCTCTGGCAGCTGCTGCTAGTGCCTTGTATACAATGTGAGGAACTTTGGCTTTTTGAAGGACAGGTTCCTTAGTGCATGGATAGAGGAACCTCCTTTCTGCTTCTTTGTGGTGGATGCATTCAAGGTGCAGCCATGTTCTTAACATCCCTTATTAGCTGACTGGATAGCAGCATGCTCACCTCAGGGATGCAAAGTGTGTACCTTGGGTTGTGGTGAGAGGGAGGTGGCCAGTGGGGTCTTCAGGGGCTCTGTGGTGGAGTTCCTGCTCTTGTGCCCCTTTCAGAGCTTTTGCAACGGTGTGCAGGGCCTGTGGAAGTCTCCTGTGCTGCTGAAGCTGAATGCTGTGTGAGAGACTTTGCTTCCAAAGTGCTTTCAGGGGCATGCTGTAGAGCTGGGGGATGAAAAGATGGTGTAGAAATATTTCTACATTCTCTATTCGCCAAATATTTCACCCTCCTGCCCTGGAGGGTGAAATATTTGGCGTATTAGGGCTGGGTGCTGGACTTTGCATCTGGGGTGAGCTTTTCTTTCACAATGGCTCAAGCTTCTCCTTTTATCTTTGACACATAATAGCCTGCAGAAGACCCTTCAAGTAGGGATGCCATGTTACTTTATTTAGCTTTGCAATTGCTGTTTATATTATAACTGTAATAAACACAATTAACATTTCTGGTTTATTTCAAGGGGGTGTGTTTGTGTGTGAAAAAGATTTGGATACATTAACTCTAACTTTCTTACCTGTGCCTGAGATATTATCTACTTACAGTCTTTCCTGACACATGACAGCTATGGAAAGGAAAAACCACTCCCCCTGCTCTTGGGAACATTTGGGTAGCTGGAATTCGGTAAACAGCATGGTGGTAACAGGGATATGGAGTGATGCATACAGTGTCTGGCTTTGAAAACTGTCTTCTGGATCCTGCAGAGCTTGGTCAGCAGGTGGAGGTTGTTCACACTGTACAGTTCACCTACAGTGTCCAGTTGCCACATGCTCTGTTGTATGTAAATCCAGTTTTGCTTTTCCTGGTGTGACAGGTCTGAGCTCAGAGTCTGGGGACCCCCGGGGCACAATTGCGCTGCTGTGTGTGTTTGTATGTTTACTCTCAGCAGGTGTATTTTCTCCTGTGATGTGTTCGGTATCTTCCAGCCTAAGTCAGCTGTGGCTATTCCCACTTGCTGAGAGGCTGAAGACCAGGTTCTCATGGCCTGACTTCCACTTAAGGATCTGTGCTTGAAGGCCAGGACTCATCTGGAAGGAAATAAAAGATGGTAGGGAGACTTGGGTGCAGCTTAGGGCATATGAATCTGGGTGGTCCTCTCCTGTCATACCAGTGTGCTGTACACATCTGATGTAGGAAGCTAGTAGTGAAGAGACCAGGTCAGTGATAGCATTCACTTTCCAGAGTGTTTCTAGACATACCAACTGCACTCCCTGCCTTTAATCCAGGTCCAGTTTCAATTCTCAAGCCATTCCCATCAATGTTGGGCAGAGCAAAGAACCAGAGGGTGCTGCTTATTCCTGGAAAGGTCCTGATGTCTCACAGCACTTACCTTCCAGAGGGTAACTGGAGGAGGCAGGGTGGGGGGAGAGACCTGGAGCTATGCTGGTACATGTGTTGTTTTCTGGCTTGGGTGTGTTTTTTGTATTGTTTTTTTCTGGGTACTTCTTTTTTTCCCCTCTTTGAGTTTGAAAGCTTGCTTTGTGCCCATGGCCTGGAAGGACTAGGCAACGCTCTGTTACGTGTCAGCACCAGGTAGGTCTGGTGTTCAGTGAGGTAGGGAGTTGCTTGGGCTCTTGGACAAGGGGTGCTGAGGGTCCTTTGCAGCACTCCCAGCACGCTTGGCAGCGGGGGAGCTGAGCCCCCCTTGCTTATGCCCGTAAAGAGTGTGATCTCTCACTATGCTGGCCCTGGTAATCTCTGACTCTCAATCATCCACTTCTCATTTGGAAGAACTTTGACTTAATAATAATGAGATACATCAGCTTGAGTAATTTCTGTTTGAAGATATTAAGCGCTGAGAATACTGAAGAATATTGTATCCTAAGCTTTTGAGCAGTTCTGACTGTATTGCAGAGCTGTTCTAGGAACGATTTGTTTCAACTATAGGGCCAGTTTAAATAGAGCTATTTAAGTATATGTTGCTGTTCTTCATACATCAAAAAGTGAAGTTCAGTGAATAATGAGTTATCATGGGGCAGCACAATGAGATAAGAACTCATCATAGCTTTGCAATAAATGGCAATGTCGTTAAAGGAAAAAAGACTTTTTGTCTATAAGCTTAATTGGAAAAGCCAGAAATCTTGAGTGGAGGTTTTTAGCGTGCTGACTAACTAGAATATATTTTAATAAGAGCAAATTTCTGTGTGCAGAGGGTGTCCAAGATTTTGATTGCTCTGTGAGCCACATGGCTGTGGGATGTTTTCCTATGCATGCCTTTTATGTAGATAAGTGACAGCCCCTGATTTCTGGTTCTGGAGGGGAAATGTAGTACCTTGTTATTATTGAACAGCTTCTCAGCATGCAGCAGATGTCATTAAAAGTCAGCAGTGGACAATGGAGCTGAATTCGACAGGTGTGGACTTTTTTTTTTTTAAACTTTTAATGGCAATGACTTGTAGTTAAGTCATGCTGTAGTTTTAAACTGTGCAAGGCGGTTTGACTTGTTTATGTTCTCATTCAGGTCTTTAATGTGCTCACAGAAGAAGCTGGTTTCTGGGATTGTTGATTGTATGGACTGAGGTGGGGATCACCAGCCCTGGTGTAAAGGGGTATTAGGTACTTGCTCTTCCACTGTGCTCAAATTTCCCTGTCTGCAGAATATGGATCCATTCTGCAGTTTATAAAGAATTTTAAGAGGAATGATGTGCAGGATCTGTGCCACTTTACTTCCCATTGTGGTGCTTATTTTAACTTATTGCTTTTAGTAAGTGGAATCATTGTACTGCTGTGGTCTCAGTGATAGTTAGCAGGACATCGTGATCTGCCCAGCTGCAACAGCTCTGCTGGAAAGGTCTAATCTGTAGGAGCCCTTGTTTGCTCTTAAGGATGAAATGCAATTGAGCATCTGGTGAAGTCTTCTCTATGGTAGAAATTAGCTATAAATATATACCTGGGGATTTTTTAATCGTTAAGCTTAAATTGATTATTTTCTACCAGTTGTAGGACTCATAAAAACTGCTTTTTCTCCTTCCATAAGAAAAACACTGGTTTGTTGGGCAAATGCTGAGCTATGGGTAGATGTGGCAACAGTAGTGCATGAGGAATGGTGTGAGGAAAAAGACAGCTTCCTGCACCTGTGTCAGGGTTTTTTTTTCATCCTAGTTACGTGAGGTTGGAAGAATGAATTGGTAGGATAGATGAGTGTTGCCATCCCATAATCAGAGTTGTGGTGATGGGCCCCATACAAGTACGAAGCCCCAAGAGACTGATGTGCTTTGAGGACAGACCAGGAGTAATTCAGGCCTGCACATGGCTTTCTCGGGTAGAAGGTAAGCTGAGGGAATGCCTACGAAGCTAGTGCCCAAAGCTGGAATCGTGCTCCCTGTTCCAGTTAAACCAATACATAAACAAACCAGTTCACTTGATGTTCCCATTAATTTGGACTGCTTACCTTTCCAGTTTTTCCAGCCTGTGATTTTAGCAGAATGAGCCAGAAGGAAAAATGACAGTCTGGAACTGGCTTGACTTGTCTCGGTCTCTCCCTGAAAGCCAGTTTCTTTTCTACCACCAAAATAGGGACTGGCTCCAGAGCTATTGTTAGGACACCTGAGACTCAACAGCAAAATCATCTGCCACTGCCTAAAAAAAGGGACAGCAAAGGATAACTTGTAATCCTTTGCCAGCTCCTCCTGCACCTCTCTACCTACTAAGCCTTTTCTCCACTGTACAAATGGTGCAGCAGCTGCAGCTTGAAAAATCACTGGGGCTTTCCCCTCACCCTGGGGTATTTAACTGTATCCAGCCCTGGCACCTTTACAAGCATAGGCAGCAGAAGCTGTGTGTGGGGCCAGTGTCACGTCTGTGCCGAGCACGCTGCTCCCGACAGCCGGCCTCTGCCTGTGCCTCCTTCCAGCACGGTCACAGCACGCGGAGCAGGCTGGCCCGAGTTGTGCTGTTCTCCTCACTTGAGGCCTTTAGGGCTGTGATGACCTCGATCCTCTTGTCCCTGAAGATAGTAGGGAGTAGCACAAATCAAAGCCTTTCCTTTTAAATGGAGAGCCAAACACTTGGGTTACTGAGGGATCTCTGGGACTGGTTTGAGTGGGTTTTCTCCACTCTCTGTGTGTGTAGGGAGAAGGAGTACTCAGTACAATGCTTAATTTGATTGTGTAACTCCACCACAGAGTGCTTGTGACGTGTGTTCTGACTTAACCAACAACCACTGAAGGTGCAAAGCCCCTCCATGCCCTCCCTGTTCCAGGAAGTCCTGACAAGCTTCTGGCTAAACAGTCAAGTCCACGGAGTCCCTTTGGTGTTTTGATGCCTGTAGAAACAGAAATTGGCAGTGGGAGTAATTCTTCTTGCTTCTTTTGCTGACTGTGGCAAAAAAAAAAAAAAGTCAGCTTTCATGATCTCATGATGCTGAGGCTGTGTGCAGGCTGGAGAATTCAGCCAGTGGTCCTTCCCTCATGTCTTGGGTCTTTCGAAAGAGATTTCTTTGGTATCAAAGTAGACCCTAACCTTCCATGGAATCTCCTGGTTGAACACAAAGGTCTGTAGCTGAGATCTGAGGCCTGCCTTTTCCTCAGGCTCACTTTGCTATCAATTTTTATACAGTCTAGACTTTGATGTGCTGTATTCTCCCCCAACACTAAGGGCTCCGTGCTTTCATATGCTGTCTGTGTATTGGTAGATAGAGCTGGTATGTTCATCTACCAAGAGTTTCTTTTGTTTCCTTGACATTGCTAGAAGCCATTCTCAAGTACATTTGCCAAATAAAGTAAAATGAAACCTGTGAATCTCAAAAACTTGGAATCTCATAGAAGAGCAAGTAGGGAAATTATATCCTTGGCATCACCAAGGCCCTCTGACACAAAAGATCGTAGCAGTGATCCATGTCTCTTGAGACTTTGGAGGTCAGGGGTTGGTTTTCCCTTCCTACACTGAAGGTTGCCAACCTCTGACCAAAAGGAAGAGGGAAATAATAATAAAAAGAGTACTAGTTGGTAAAGAGATACGCTGAAAACCTCCTAGACTTTCTGATCAAAATTCTTGGAGTGATTGACTGTGGTTGACTGTAATGTGCATACATTGTACCAGGGTGGGTTTTTTTGTTTGCTGCTGGCTTGCCTTTTAGTCTTGTATGTGTGTGGAGAAGGGAATAACATGTCAGGTGGTGAGAGGCAGGAGACAGTCTCCTACATGGACATCTAAGGGACTGATGAGTAATGGCTGAAATTGGGAGTAAACTGTGCCTTGGACCAGGAAAAAACAAACTGAGCAAATGAAGCAGCTAAAGTTGTTTGGTGTGTGGAAGAGAACGGTAGAGGAGGTGCTGGCTGCAGCACTGCACATCTTCCAGGCCAGAGAGATGTGTTCTGGAACTGGAGAGGCTGAATTCCTCTGTGTCAGTTCTGAATCTGGCATATGTGATAATCAAGATTTATCGCAGGATCCGGTGGGAGAAATGGAGAGGACCACAAACTCTCAGAAGGCCATTTGAATGTGTGAGGAATGCCATGTGGGAAAGGAGTATTCCTCCTCCTTTAGAAGGAGCTAGGGATCACCAGAGACCATTTGCATTACATAGCAGTGTAAAACTGAGTTGTGGGATTTTTATTTTTGAGTAGTTAGCAAATTGAAGAGTAGTGATAAAAGTGATCAGAGCCATGATTAACTGTGGTGCTTTTGATTTTGTGGCTGAACCAGAAATGTGGGCTGGTTTAACTGAAAGACAAAAACCCCCTCTTTGCCTAACATGGAAAATTAAGATTTTTTTTGATAATACAAAACCAAAGTTATTTGGGTTGTCTAAACTTCTTTAGGTTAAAGAGTGACTGAAAAAGGTTTCAAGTTTGAGAGATGTGGGAATCTCAAGAGCCGACCATTGAATTCAAATTGAATTTGGTCCTCCTGAATCTGCGTTTTGCTGAACACAAGATGGGGCAGATTCACCTGCACAAGGGAAGGGAGCTGTAGTCCCTCAGCTGCTCTCTATACTAGCAGCTAGCATCCCTTGTGTATCACTGGGGTGTAATCACAGCTGTTCAACTCCTCCTTGAAGCAGTTATCCAAATCAGAAAACTTCCCAGCATCTATAGCAGGCAGATAAAACTGGAAGTTGATCGCAGTGAGATACAGGTAGGGGTTTTTTTCCCCCTGAAGAGCAGTGTACATATGGAAGGCAAGAGAAAAGGATTCCATAATGAAAAAGCAGTAAAATAGCTGAAGAGCACAACAAAACAAAGGTCAAACTGGGCAGATTGGATGCAGGCAGAGGCTAAACCTATAGGTGCAGAGTGTGCAGTATGAAATGGAAGTGGACAGCCCAAGGAGTATTACCATCCATAGATAATACATGTATATGTAGATAACATATGCAGTCATAAATCCTGAAAGCCTGTCATCAGAACAAATTGCAAAGCACAGACTGCATGCAGGAGTTCAGAAAGATGTAGCTGGAGAACATAACACCGAGATCACTACAGAAACAGTGTTCCTGGGGGGTCACTTTGCTTAAAGCAACCCTTTAAGGCTCTACAATACATTTGGCAAGCAAATTCACAGAAAACTAGTTTCCAAATAGGTGCTGGAGCTAGGTACAGTGAAATTTCATGTGCATAAATGCAGAAAGTATTGGTGCCAGCCTTATAACAGCAAAAAATAAGCCCCCTCAGATTCACCTGCTGGGCACATCAACCTGTGTGGCAAAGGCTGTGTCGGTATGTCTATATAAAGTTAAGATACTATTCAGTTGTGCATTACTGTATGGAACAGAAAGCCTGTGAGCCCAACTGGAACTACTCTGCAAGCAGTTTCACAAATGTATGTGCTGAGCAGTGTTGTTGAAGAGGTGGTATTTCAAGGAAAGGTGGATTAAGGATGTTGTGAGAGATACAGGTCCTTGCATTCCAAGGGTGTGTGATCCACGCTGCATCCCCCTTGTCTGAGACATGAAGCAAAAGCCAAACTTGTTAAAAATAAGTGGGGCTGATTCAGTGTAATATTGACCAAGCTATATGGTTCTAGTTTAAAGAAATAAATGCTATTTTCACCCACTGTCTGTATGCAGAAGTTCTAAAGGAGGCTACCTTGAGAACTCTCTACCCCAGTGTGGTTACATGAGGAAGGTACAGAGATGAGAAGACTTCCAAAAGAGGAAATCATGTCTAGACTTGAAAATGCCAGTTCTCAGTTTTGTTTTAGGTGGCAATATCCTGTCTGGTATGTTTGAGCTCCAACGGAGGAGAGAAATAATTGACTGAGAGGGGGAAACAGCCAATAACGTGGGGAGATACTGTGTATTGTTTCAGAGTAAAAGTTCCAAGACTTTCATATAGAAAACTGTTACCAGCCTTCAAAGTTTGTCACAGACTAGAAAGACTGTATTTTGTTGTCTGATGGTGTATCCATGCAATGCCACCAGTGCCCAGCAGTGATGGCAGGTGTTCTGAAGGCAGTCTGCAAGCTCTTCACCAACTTGCAACCTGTATCCACTGTGCCATCTTCACACATCTTCTCTTATAAGTGAAATATTCTGGCTTTTTTTTTTCTCTCCATGGTTTGGCCCTCTTGGGAGTTGGGATGGATGTGCTGCTTCCCATTTGTTTCTTCTGTTGTTTTGGGTTTTTTTTTTAATAGGTGAGTTGATAAATATAGAACATTGGACCTAAGGAGTTAAGTTTACTATGTCTGGTAGTTCAAATTAAGTTCCCCCAGTTTTGCACGAGTTCTGTGCGTATTCTGCTGCCGATATTGAGAAGGGGTATCTTAAACTCACTAGTTTCCTAAGCAAGGAGGAAAACAATTATTTATGTTGTTTGTGGTTAACCTACAGAGCAGTATTAATGGTCTGTAAAACCTCTTCGGATAGCTGACTCAATAGAAACTTTTGAGAAACTATATAGCTTGAAATAGAAGTTCTGTGAGAAGATGGGGTGAGATGGAGTTAAAATCCTCAGGAAAGCGAGTTGGTGTGCATATGAAGATCCTCTTGTGATGCATTCGTGGGAAGTGAGAAGGCAGAGGAGTGTGTATTTAGGTGCTGAGGGGAAGAAGCCATTAAGTGGAACAAAAAAATCCTCCATAAAGTTACTTCTTTTACTCAGATGACAGCGGTGGTCCGTGCTTGGATGTAAATACTGGGAACTGTGCTGAAGGTGCAAATAATTGCATTTTGTATTCCTCAAATGCAGATATGCTGGAGTGTTTTTCCAGGCAGGAGTGGTAGTGTAACACTTAAAACTCCAAATGGATCCTTGCAAGCCATTGCAATAATATTCTTTGTAACGTATAAAAGTTGTGCTTGAAAATAGGATGTGATGCTGTCATGCATCTTCTGTCCCTTCCCATCTGCACACATTCACTCACAAATAAAGCCTGCCCTTCACATGCACTAACAGAAGTGAACAACTGTTGCAAAAAAAAACCCAGTCAGACTTGGCTGGGTTTCCTTTTTTATTTTTCCTTTGGACTGTTAATATGTTTTAGCATATTTTCATGAAGCAAATTGTAATTAAATTTACTTAGTGCTGACCTGGAGCTTTCCTAGTCTTAGAGGAAGGTGATATAGTTACTCTGAAAACTTAAATAGTCCTGGTAAAACTTCGCTATTTCTCCTGTGCTGTCAAGTATTCAAACTTTCACCTCTGTCCTTTGAATGATGGACAGACATTGGATGTTTTAATTATTTAATCATGTAAGCATCTTTGCAGGGATTTTCTTTTACTCCTTTATGTTTTCAGGATTATTTTCATCCGCAGTGTGATCGCTCTCGCAAGCAAACCCCCCAGTATTTCCTTTTCTCTCTCCTTTGCAATTTCTCAGAGAAGATGGAGCGTTGCAGGTTCTTTCTGCTTTTGCTTCTGGAAGCACAGTGGAAAACAAAAGCAAGTCTCTCTTCTCCCCACGTTTGTTCGCTCCGGAGTAGCCACGCACGCTCTCTCCCCCGTGTGTGCTCGTGCGCACAAGGAGTCTGCTCTTGCTTGTGCGCAGCCAGAGGAGGCCGGACACTGCTGTCTCCAGCTCAGTGGAAATTGGCACCAGCCCATCTCCAGTAAACAACAGCCTGACGTCAGCTCACGCAGCAGCGGTGATAGCAGTATAACTTGAGAGATTTATTTAATTTATTTTTTTTAGTTTTTTTCAGCTGGCCAAGCTGTTGAAAGGCTATCGCTGGGGTTGATAATCTCTGGCTGCGCTTGAGAGGAATTGGTGCGAAGGTGAAGGGGGGGGAATGGTTGGTTAATGACAGAAATAATACAGCAATTCCTGATAGTGTGGAGTGGAGAGGTGATTTTTAAGCCTTACACTGAAGGGTATTTTGATTCCTCTTCTCTCCAGTGTTGTTCCAGGTCCTGAAATCGTGGCCGCTCTGTAGAATTCACATGCGGTCTGTGTTGTGAGTCGGAGAACAATTAAAGTGCCGTAGAACAGGCAATCAAGCAGATGATGAAATCTGACTTTTCTATTGTGTTGAATGAAGCACTTTTGTTATTATTATTTTAATTCCTGATGTTTGCTTTATTCAGTTGTCGATACAGTTCAAAGAACTGAGCCTGGCGATGCTGAGATTTTTACTAGCTTCTGTATATTCAATTTCTATTACTGGGGTATCAGTTGTTGAGGCCCCAAATTGCGACCACAACACCCAGAAAAGTTTTACTTGAAAGGGACTTGGTTATTCATCATTATCAAGTGAGGCTAGAATAAGGGTACCATCTTGTGGTGCTGGTTTCAGAAAAGGACTTTAGAAAAGTAGCTGTTACCCTGCAACTCTACAAATACCCTGGCTGTAAAGTTAGCAAAGGCTCCACCACATTTCTGAAACAGAGCCACAGTGACTTAAATTTAATAACAGATGGTTCTCCTCATAACCCAATAGTTGAAAGAGACTCTTCTATTGTTCGGTGCTACCACTGCAAACACACTTCCATTATGAACTTAGAGTACTCTCATGCCAAAACCAACAGTTAAAAATGAATGGTTTGCTCTGGTAACAGGACAAAACAAACATGAAAATCATTGTCTCCTGTGACAGAAAATTGGAATATTAAAGTAAAAAAAAAAAAAGCTGATAAGCCTACCAGAATAACTATTTGATGGGCTATTCTTGAATCGGTGACACTTCCAGGCAAATATTTCAAGGATAAAAATTATAGTGGTCCATTGACTTCTGCTTAGTTTCTTGTACTGCTGCAAAGGTAGCAGAAAGGCCTTATTCCATCTAGATCCCATCACAAGGGAATTTTGTGAAATCCTGTAAGGGAATGTGAATAACTGCCAATATTAACATTTTCTAACATACAAGCTTCTACATCTGCTTTTAGGGTATATTCAGACTAAGTGATATTTAATCAGAAAATCTGCTGTAGTAGGGAGGGACAAGAATGCAAGAGGGGAAGAAAAGTTGGATTTTTTTTTTTCTTTAGGATATTGTCTGTCCTGTTAGCAGCTTCTGAGCCTTTTCACCAAATTTGGAGATGCACGAGTGTCAAAGATTCACAGTTTCTGTGAAAGTGGGCAAGAAAGCGAAGGTCTGTCTGAGCTGATGCTTCTCAGTGGATTCACAGAGATCAAAAGCAAGTGTGGGATAGATGTGTGCCTCTTAAGAGAATGACACAACTGGGATTGCTGATCTTGCAGAGGGGAAGGAAAGGGTGAACAGCAGCTCTTTCAAAACCAGGGAAATCTGGCTGTCCTTGGAGACTTGTGTGGCTGCTTGACATCCTGCTCCCCAGAGGGGCTGACATGTGGCAGGACCTGACCATTCTTGACTTACTATAAAAGCCCAGGACTGTTTTAGAAGAGACCAGGAGCCAAGCTGTCAGAAAGCTTATGTTTGAGAGCTTGCCAGTAGCACAAGGGTTGACAGCTCAGGTAAAGAATTTGTCGAAGAGGAATTGGCTCAAGCAAAACTTTCCAAAATCTCAGGCTAAGTAGCTGGGCTGGCAGTAGGTGAGCTGCTGGCTGAGGGCAGAGTCAGAGCTCTGCTGCAGTGCAGGAGACGTGGGAAGTGGGTGGTAGGGCCCCCCAGAGCCGCCTCACTGTGGTGAGGTGACCTTTCTCCAGCTGCAGACTTCTTACTTCTGGGGGCCTGTGGGCAACTCCACATCACAGCTTTGGCCTCATGCAAATGCATACTTGCCTGTGTGTAGGGGAACCTCAGGCCTCTTCAGTTGTCCTTTAGAGCAGATATTGCACCAGCTGAGTGGTGTTACCAGTGTATGAAATTTGAAGCAGTTTGCCTTGGATCTGTTTATCATCTCTTTCCTTCTGAGTGGTCTGGTGGCAGGCTGGTGGTAGACTGTCAGTGCATTCTCTATAGCCTGCTGCCTTTTCTGGGGTCTGGCTTGTGCCTGGGGAGGGGAAAATTGTGACTTGTAGCACCACAAAAATCTTACAGCGGACTTAGCTGAGCTGGGATCTCATCCTAGGTCCCCTCAGCGGTGCTGTGTGTTGTGTGGGGCTTGTCACAACCCCCAGCAGAACTTCCTCTTCTAAAACTGTACCAGCAAGTAGCAAAGGCAGTTAATCTCTCAGCTGCAGCCTCACTCAAGATCTGTTATGCCATGAGTGGGAGGAGACGTGCAGTAGGAAAGTTCCTTTATGTTCTCTCTTTTTTTTTTTTTTTTTTGCCTTCCTTTAGTGTGCCTCATCTTGTCCAACCAGCCTGTTACTGCTCAAAGCAGGGAGATTAACTGGTGGGAAAGGCCTGTGCATTTTGCCTGTCACTAAGTAGGTAACATCAGTAGTAGCTGCCAGTGGTAAGAGTTAGCTGGACTGCTCACACCAGCCTTGACCTAAAACAGAAGTCAGACACGTATTGTGGCATTTCTTCTTGCTGTGAACCTGCAGAATGGCCTTTTGGATAGCCAGCCCTGCTTGGCTCTCTTCTTCGTGCAGCAGTTTACTATCTGGCTGATGAGGTTGTTGTTCACTTTGTACTGAGCAAAGCATTAAGTTTGCCTTTAATGTGGCCAGGCATCCAGTAATATGGAATTTTAACCAGTTGCAAAAAAAAGGAAAAACCTAAAAACTTGAATTTGCTTTTGATTTTATGGGGATCATCCTAAAAAGGCTTCTAAATAGGCTGGTCTGATATCAAGGAGAAATTCAGGTATAATTTTGTTACACATCTTAAAAGGGATTGTCCTTCCTCAAAGATTCAGAAAAATCTGTGGTCATCCCTTTCAAAATAATGTTGCAACACTTCTAAAATGATGGCAAAGACTTTTTTAACAGATCACTCTTTTGATCCTTGCAAATTGATGTTTTCAAGATTTCCTTGTGACATATGGGGCTAAAAAGCAGAAAAGAGTGAGGGTGAAGTTCTTATTTAATGGATTCTCAGTGCTTGGCAACACTGTGTGTTCCTGCCTTTGCCCATTCTGTGCTTCTATAATGGCTACAACTTCTCCAAATAGTGAAGAAGCATCATAAGGATGGACTCTCCCTATGCTTGATCACAATGTGAGATGGGAGCAGGCTGCACAGGCAGTTCTGGGCAAGACTGAGAGACGGAGGGAGGGTTTTGTCCCAGCACTTACTACTGGAGTTTTGCTGCTTTATCAGGCAAGAGCTGCTGCCTGATCTGTTCTGTGTTCGCTATAACATGCACATCAGCAGATTTAACAAGGTGGAGGACAGTACCCAGTAGATGCTGGGGATTTGGGGTTTTCTTCTTTGCTTTAGGACACTTCCACAAATTGAAGGAAAAAAATAACCACAGCTTGCATCTGCTCCATCTTAACTACAAACCTCAAGAATGAATCCCATGTCTGGTTACACACCTTGGCCAAGTCCTCGCAGTTTACTGGCATAATGTCTGGGTTTCCAACTGAAGGAGGCCAAAAAGGAAGTGAGCCAGAGTGATCCTGTTTCGTAGCTTAGAGGGAGTCACCATGGCCTGCTCCTTCCTTTATTTTTTCCCTTTGTTTTTATTTTTTTCCTTTATTATTATTTTCCCCCAGTGGGTACAGGGTCCTGTGGAGCATGTGAAGCCTTTGCATCCCTGGCGTTATCATGTCTCACCAGGCAGACAATCAGTCCCACCCAAAGGGATCCCAAAGTTCCCCACAGTCTCCTCAGACATTTTCAGAAGTAGCATCAAGAACACAAAACTTACTGGTTTCTTCTTGTCAAAGCCATGGAAGTCCAACAGAGGGGAAATAAAACAAACAAACAAACAAACAAACAAAAAACAAAGCAGAGGCTGGGGTGATCTGATGACCAGGAGGAACCAGACTTTTATGGACCTACACAGAGCAAAACAGGGATCCAGGTGCTATTAGGACAGTCAGGTAAAGTACACAGCCCTCTGTCTGTCACCATTGAACTGCTGCTCCTTATGAACTTTACCCAGTTTTACCTGTGTTAATGCCTTGTGGGTATTTTTCACCCTGAATGGTCACATCATGGTTAAAGAACTAAAAATCCAAACAAATTCTCGCAACAAATGCACATTTCTACTACTACTAAAGCCTCAGTTTTCTTATTACTACAATAATATGTTGAAGTAACATGGCTGAACTCCTTATTTAATTATAATGCCAACTTTTTTTTCTTTTTGGTCTCAGTAACAGTCAAGCAATGGTCACCTGGTAAGTGGCCTCACCAGAGCTGAGGACAATGGGACAATCCCTTCCCTACTCCTGCTGGCCACACCATTCCTGATACAGGCCAGGATGCCCTTCTTGGCCACCTGGGCACAGTGCTGGCTCATGTTCAGCTGGCTGTCATCTAACTTCCCCCCCCCCCAGGTCCTTCTCCTCCAGGGAGCTCCCCAGCCACTCTGCCCCAAGCCTGGAGAGCTGCTGGGGGTTGTTGTGATCAAAGGTAGGACCCAGCACTTGGCGTTGTTGAGCCCCAGAAGGCTGGCCTCTGCCTGTCAGTCTAGCATCTAGTAACATCTCCTGGCCCAAGCTTGCTTCCAGGGCTGTGTGGAGGAGTTGGGAGCTGTGGGTGCCCTGTGCCAAGCACCCAGTGTGGCTCTGCCAACCGAAGCCTTCAGCAGAACTGCCTCTGCGATGGACATGGCACAGGCTTGGCATGCCTGGGGGGGCTCTGCTCATCTCCTGGTAGCTTCTGAGGGCCTAACTCTCACAAACAGGTTTGGGTTTTAATTTGGGTGGTGTGTTTCATTTCTTTTTGTATTCTAAATGTTATTTTAAGTAAAATAGCCAAGTGGGATAAACAGATCAGCATGTGAAATCTGGAAACACTATAAGCTTTGACTTACTAAGTAGCTATAAATGACAGATACTAGAGAACACTTTTCTTTCACAGTCTGTCCTTTACCTGGTTGCTGCACTTCAGCAATGTTCTGTGAGTCATTTTTCTTTTTTTTTCTTTGCTCTGTCAGGTTGCCTTGACGGTGGCAGGATTTTCCAGAGCAACTGGGAGGGAAAGTAAATCTGGATGTATTTTAGCAGGGACATGGCGTCTGTAGAGTCACAAGAAAATGAGCAGACTGTAAAGCAGGCCCTGCTTTATTTATTTAGTACTTTGCTCCAGAGCTGGCTAGGTTTCCCTTTGGATGGAAAGGACAAAATGTATTTTGGTTTGTTTTGCTTTAAAAAAAATAGAAAGTAAGGCATAGATTTCTCTGCCTCCTGAGGCTGGTTGGTAGTTTACATTTTTTTTTTTCATGAAATTAATAAAACAAGAAAAAAAATCCCCAAACAAACCAAAACTCCACAACAAAACACAAACCTAGAGGAGTATGTGGAGATTTGGTCTATTTCATGTCACATGTGAAGTCAGTGGGGGGAAAAAACCCGAGGTGTATCTATCCAAGAGTAAAATTTCTCTCAGTCCTACCAACTCCTAGCAAGTAGCGAACTTACTGCTTAGGTTGTACAGTGCCTGTGATACACAGAGGGAAAAACAGGCACTATTGCCATGCTGTGCTTCAGATCCACTTTAGGGGCGGGGGGAGGATTGGGAGTTCCTGAGGCTATTTTATGTGCAATTTCGTGATGTGAGAGGTTTTAAAGACTCTTGTAATGATTTATCTGGAGATTTTCTTCTAAAAACATCAAAAAGCAGCCTGAACTTGTACCATCCTATACTTCACTTAAAACAGTCTTATAGAATAATCTAGTGGCTTTGGTTTTTTTCTGCTTCTAAATACACACCAAGTGTGTGCAGTGATGATCCCAGAGACTGCAGGCAGCTGCAACAGAAAAGGACCTTTGTGGTTTGCTTTTGCTTTCTCTTCCTGTCCCCTCCATTTTCATATATGTTTTTTAGAAGGCTGAGTTTCTGATGGACTGCGGACTGCAAGAGGAGTGGAAAGTGAAAGTGTGTTTTGGGGCTTGTTTTCGTTAATTTTTTGGGGTTTCGAATAGCGCTTTATCGAAGCCACTCTTCTTAATATTAAAAACAATCCAGAGGAGTGTGAAATTAAAAATGTCAATCAATGAACAATGAAAATTTGAATTTTAGGAAATGTTATTGGGAGCATTGCTCTCCCCCTACCCAACCCTGCCCCTTGCAGAATGCCAGGTGTAGTTGCTTTAAATCCTTTAGGAGTAACCCTGAAGTACCTCAAAGTAGCTGAAAGTGCAAAGATTTGAAGTCAGGTTGATAATACAGTTTCTCTTCGTAATGCTTAATACTGTGTCCCTGAGGAAGTCCCCCTTTAATAAGCTGTGTGACTATGAAATCACCTTGACTTTGAGGGGTAGATATTTGAGAGTTCTGGGGATTTTCCTCATTTGACTCTTAAAGTTTCCTTTTGATTGCAAAGAACTTTGCAAAACACATCCCTCAGAGTTTATATCCTCTCCATTCAAGTCACACTGATGAGGGAGGAAGGAACTGCTGCTTGTACACTAGGTGTATAAACCAAATCATGTTACTAACTGAGACTAAAAGTTCCTATAAACTTTTCCTAAGGGATTTTAGAGCTTGCCATCAATAAAATGCTGAAGAAGAGTTTCTGTGCCTTTCAGACACCTTTTTTTTCCTGCGTTGAATTAGTAACAAAGATAACTTGGCAGTACATGCTTGTGATAGACTTGATCACAGAAGGTCTAATGCACTTGAACTGGGGACCTGTTCCTCACTCCTCTGACACAGCCTGGTGTTTGAACCATGGCAGTTTTCTGACAGCACATGCGACGTTGGGATGAGAAGTAGTAGACGTTCCCCGTGTCCCGTAGCAACTGTGTAGAAATTAAAGTAATCCAAAATGGAAACTGATCAGGACACAAGGTTTTAGCAGTTGGCTGATGGAGAAGTTTCATTTCTCTGTAAAGCACATAATTGTTGGTTTGGGGCTTTGTTTTCCCAGAGGTATGAAAATCTGCTCATTCTTTGGTTCAATTTGACTTACTCCAGGTTTGCTCTTAGGGCGATTAGTGAGCCAAGACTCAGGTTGTGCAAGGTGATGTACAAGGTGCTCTGCCTTATCCCCTTCTATATGGATACTGTGCTATCTGCTTTGAAAGTGGAGTTATCTGCGTTGCATAAGGACATCTTATGCCTCCTTCAGTATTTACACAGAGAGTTGTTAGCCTCTAAGATACCGTGCTGCAGATACGCAGGCGGGTGACTGCATAGCAGCTTCCCTGGGGGTAGGCAGTCCACGAAAGAGAAGAGCAGTGCTGCTACACCACTACCAGTTTTAGTCTCTGCAGCGCTTGGATCTTTCCCTTGGGGCCTCTCCTTTGCGTATTGACCCAACCTGACCCTGCTTGCCTTGCAGGAACTGCCTAGATCACAGCTAAAGGTGGTATGGCTGTAGGCATGAAAGTGTAAGGTCTGACACTGATTGTATCAATGAGCAGGAAGCCTTATACTGCTCTCTGTGTTCTTAATGAATGCTGAAGCCAAAACATTTGTGCATTTCTTGTTTCATCTATTATAGCTACAGTGTATTTAACAGCTGTTTGAAAACTACATGGTTAAAAAAAAACAAACAAACCCCCTTAATTAAACCGTTTTCCAAGCTTTCTTCTTATTTGGGATGGGGATGAACATGTACAGAATACCCTTATGGTTTTGTGATCCTGTGACAGGATTGTTCAGCCTTAAACTGAAGTGACCTCGTTCTGGAGGGATACAGGGAGCTCAGGCTCTGAATTCTGATTTTTTTCCTGCATGGTCGCACGTGATTTCTATACTGTTGGCAGGATTTTGGAGAGAGCAGTCCCATACCAAAAAGCTTACAGTACCTGTAAGTTCACCGAAGGAGAGGTCCATGTGTGTAGTTTCCAAGGAGAAGAGGATGTCTGGATTTTGGTGCTTTCAGCTTGAGCTTTGGTGTATAGTTTCAGCGTAGTCCCTTGACAGAGGAGTTTGCATTTCAGCTTTTTGTCAGTTGATTTGATTTTGTAGAACGGCTCAAATTTTTTTTTCTGAGTTAGGATTAGACAGCGCTGATGGGTTTAGTAGAGCTGGTTTGGTATGCTCAGAGTATAACATGGTCCTTTGTGTTTAGGTATACATGAGCACAGAAATATTTTTAGTGACATGTTCCTGATATTGAAGTGCATGTTCTTCTTAAAGCATTGGCTTTGTTTGGTTGTTTACACCAAAAATTTTTTATCCTCTGTTTTCCTCTTTCTGTTCCAGAAACTGACTGGGCAAGATCTGTTTGACTTCAGGTTTTCTTTTTCATAATTTTTCCATTACTTTAACATTTCCTGGGGTGACTCGGGCAAATTTCAGCAGTGATTTAAATGAGCCTAGGATGGAAGTTAGGCATAAATGTCACAAAAATCTCTGTCTGTGCACGATTTCAAAACTAAACCAAAGAAAACTCAGCAGCTTTGTTTTCAGCTCTGAACACAACTCAGATTGCAGAGCAAAAAGAAAGTCTACTTCTGGTGCTGCCGGAGTTAGTGCAAGTTTTGAAGCCACCAGCCATTAAAACATGCCAATTACTCCAAGGAGATGATAATGGTTTTGGAAGTCAGCTCAACAGTTGGCATGAAACTTGCACCCTGGAAAGTCAGTGTCACCTGATGACCCATTTTTGGGGTTTGTTTTTTTAAAAGGTTTAGACTTGGTGTGTAAAGGGGGTAGATGTTTTCCTTCACATAACTGGAGATCTGGGTGTGAAAGAGTTGCCACTGCCCAGAGGCAGAGACTTAGGTAATTACGAAGAGACACAGACACCTAACGAGAGAGAATTACCAATAACTAGACATGCAGAATTAAACCAAACTGGTGATTCTAGTTTCAGGTAGTGACTGTACTGGTTCTGCATGGCAGAGACAGTGTACACAGGGAGTGTTAGGTTATAGTGCCAGCAATAGCTTTCCAAGTACCACTCAGCCAGCCACAGTTGATTGATTTTGCTCCTCTAATTTTAACTTCTTTTGATCAGTGGGGGAAAAACAGAATTCCTCTAGGCCAAGGGACCAAACCTCACTATCCTGCAGTTGTGAGTAAAGCCTGGTTCCCTCCAAACTGCACTGCAAGTTATTGTATCATGTGTGACTCATGGCCTAATTAAACAGTCTCAAAAAGAATACAATGCAAGCACTAGCCCCGTTTTTACTAAGCATATCCAAGTATTTTTCTGTCTCTTGGAAATTCAGATGCATGGTGTTAAATCATCTGCCTGATGTAACACTGCCAAACCATAAATGATCTCCACCGAGAGTGTACAGGACCTGCGAGCACACTGGATGGCTGCCTAGGATGGCTGGTTTGGAAGGGGAAATTTCTAGGGCTTATCAGTAAGTATCCACACCTAAGTGTTAGCTGGGCCCTTACTACTCAGATGTGCGTGTCTCTGAGTCTATGAGAAAAAAAAGGCTATGGAAAATAAAGCTTTGATTCTCTGTGTGAGTGTAATGGAGGAACAAAACAGCAAAATTAGCAGAATTACTGTTCAGTTTTGGCGGTTTTGTGCTTGTGAAATAGAAGGCTTTGGCATGCTGAGTAGGATGCTCCAAGGGATGAAAAGTCTTAGTGCCTTTTTTTATATAAAAAAATATGGCCCTTGGTGAAAAGCCAGATCTGCTATAGGTAAAAATTCCATCTGTGTTCATCTTGCTTCTAACCAGGTTGAGCTCGTAGCTCTGCTATCTCATAGCTTTGGGTCTGCCTGCAGCACAGAGCTGGTTGTTCATCTTGCACTCTTCATCAGAACCCAGTTGATGCCAACACAAGTATCTTTCCAGGCTGAGGCACTCTTAAATGAAATGCCTAATTTTTATTGTTTGGTACCTAATGTTTTATGTCTACAAACTGTTGTGTGAATATCAGTGACTTCAAAGACTTCCGTTCCTTTGAATTTTCCTCTTTTTGAATGTGTTTGCTTGAACTCTGGCTTATGTTATACATACATCCATCTTTTCTCTGCTGCCCAAATTTGTTGTGATTATGCTGCACTAAGACTGGTTTTAGCTTTCAAAGTTGGCTTGTGTTGTTTTTTCATTTGAGCTTGCTTGTTTCTTTAGAGGGGAGATTTTTTGGTTAATACTTAACCTGCCCAATAGCATATGTGTTTGCAGAATAATTTAAAAAAAAAATCCTTCTAAAATAAGTATCTTCCAGTGGACTGGAATGCAGGAGAGGAGAGCAGGGGCTGTGCAAGCTAAGTGGGGAGACATGAGTGTCCAGCCCTTAAACCTTCCCCTTGCTGTCCTGCCTTGGCTATTCCCTTTGCTCTCTTTAATTCCTGGTTACTGTATTCCCTTTCCCGGTTCCTCTGATATATCTGTTTAGCTTCTAAGACATGCAGCACAGGATTGTGTGTCCAGGCCTGGATGTCTGTGCAGAGCAGGTACCCAGTGCATCTCCCAGCTCAGGGAGAGGACAGTGGTGACAGCGTTCCTATCCTGCAGCTGCCGTGATTGTATCCCCTTCTTGGGAGCTTCTGTATCCGAGCTTTGCTTGTCTCTAGGTAACTCCTCAGTGTAGGAGCAGGAAAGCCACGCTGCTCTGCGAGCTGCTGCAGCACATATAACCAGGGGTGTACTGCCACATCCAGTCCTCTCCTTCCGTTTTTTTCCGTGACAGCTTCAGCCCGTACGGCACACACGGTCCGAGGAGGTGTGGTGCCGGTTAGCCGGGAGCCCCAAGCTCCATTAACCAGACCCACCAGCGTGACTTTGCCATCACCCCTTTTCTGGTGAGGCTTAGGGAATTTGCTGGCCTGTCTGCAGGTGTTAGAAGGCTTTGATACTTCTGTCTCCACAGATTTCCCCCTGAAAGCCCTGTAGCCCCTGAGCTGCCATCTGGCTCACGGTGGCGGTTCCTGACCTGCGTGATGCTGTGAAGCCTCCTGACTTTCACCATCTCTGGGAAAGCTACCTCTGTAACGGTGCTGTGTTGGATCTGGCTCAGAGCACCAGGATTTCTTGTTTTCCTTCCTGCAGCATCCTCCTTACCTTCAGTCAGTAGCTAGACAGTAGGTGCTTTCTGTAGTTGGTGCTTTCCTCCCGTTCCCTTGCTATCAAGCACACATCACATGATAGCAGGCCTCACCCAGACCCAAGCGGCTGCCTATCACTGTGCTGTCAGCTGGCACCGTTCCCAATTCTCCAGAGCTGGCAACTGTCCTTTTTTCTTTGAGCTCTGATAACGGGAACAGATTAGCGCGGGGAGCAGCCGGAGCACCGCTTTATGGGGCTTTACTCCTGTATACCTCCGGTTTTCCACAAATCTTGCCAAGTGAGGTTTCCTGATCGTGGGCTATGTCATTTGCTATTCTCCCCTTCCCTGCCCCCACCCATTTCCTGACATCACTTTTATTTTAAATCCTTCTGTAGCAGTGGTCCAGTTGTGCTGGAGCACTCCACCCAGGACTTCCGAATGCAGTAAATCTTGCTGATCGGGGGGCTCGTACGGTGTGTGGAGATAGAAAGCTCAACAAAGCTCTGTAGTTTTAGGAAAGAAATCCTAACAGCACTTAGAGTATTGAATTTTATTATTATTATTTTTTGTGTTTGTTTTTTTTTTCTCCCATACTGTATAAATCTCATTTGGTGAGGCTGCTCTACCCAACCACAAGCAAACAAAAATCTTAGTTGGTACTGCAATCTCCTGCAGCAATTTTTCAATGATTGGCATAAAGGAAGAAATAAAATGCATTCTTACTGCTTTACATGGTCCACTTGCAGTGCCTATCTAGGCTGTCATCATCATCTTATGAAACGGCGTGGGCAGTTTTACTGTCTGGCCTCAGTGGTAGGAGTTGGTCATTCTGGGGCTGAAATGGTTCAAAGCAAAGGTTTGCAGTTTGCTGATGATAATTTCTTGGCAATCTTACCTCCATATACCATGCTAAAGAGGGATTTTTATTCATAAGGAAAATGTTGGGCCCCTCCCCCTGGCATTATGACCAGCTGCTTTTCTGCTGGAGATCCATAAGATCCAGGATTTCCTTACTTTCCTGGCATTTGGGCTTGTCCTGTGTGTCTGCTGATTGAAATCACAAAAGTATACACAGGCTGGGCTTCAATCTTGGCTTTGCTTTTAAGCACAGACACTGGGAGAAAAAGGACATGTCAGATTTTGAGCATCGTTTTTCCCCAGTGTAAATTCAAATCTCTCCAGCTGGTTAACTGGGAGAGATGGATCAGATGGATTCAAGTCAGATGTGTTTATGACTGATCCCAGCACACTCCTGTTTCTAAGAAAATGCATTTAAACAGTGGGCAATGGGTGGAATTTATAGCCCAGCACTATGTGCTACAGGATTAATAAGCACTGCCCTGTAGGACACCTGCAATTTGCCACCCTGAAACGCCGTTTGGGATCAAAGCGCCCTTCTGCTATATTGCCCGTGAGCTATGGATGGTGACCAGACACTCTTGCAGCCCAGGGCATGTTTGCTGTGCTTTCACTGGGAGGAAGGCTGAATGGGATAAGTGTATGAAATGCCCTCAGGTCCCTTCTTCCAGCTCAGTTACCTGATGCAAACATAGCCACCCTTTCTGCCTACCCCTCTCTCCTTGCTTTTAACCAACAGTGGAATTTTTGCTTACTTTTGTATCAGTTTAAAGGTACGTGCCATCCCAGTGTAGTGTCAAAGCCCTGGACAGAGCAATACCTGGTGGAAAAGGTGTCTTGTGTGGATTTAACTGGCTTTGAATAGTGCAGAAGGAGCGATCCTCACTGGTGAAAGTTTTGATGGGACATCACAGCTCTTCTGGATGCTCCACCATCACGATCAGGCAAACGTGGTTATCTCCCTCACACTGGGTTGAATTGCAGCAGGGCATTTGATTAACATTATTTTGATTATGTCCCGTGGCAGACCATAATGTCCCATCGTGAGCAGAGCATATTTGCATGGTACCCTTAACACCCTCATCTTCTACGTTTCATCTTGGCTCTCTGGTTACTTCCAGGTGAAATTCCAGGGACTGGCTGTTGTGTGGTGCAGCGTCACAAATGCACCAGGACCAATCTGTGTCCACAATGGTCAAATCCTGCCTGTCCTCCCCAGAACTGACACCCAGTGGAATGGGGATTTTTCTGCTGTGGTTGCTAATTACACTTGTGACTGATACAGATGTGGGAGGAGTTCTGAGCTCTCTGGAGAAAGGTTAGGATCCAAAATGTTGACTGAGTGCAGGAATCAACTGGAAAACAGAAAAGGCCGTACAGGAAAGGATGAGCACAAAGTTGTAAAGTGAGGTGAGGACAACGGAGTGCCCGGATACAGAATGGGAGATGGCTGAGCAGCAGCTCTGCAGAGAGGGACTGGAGTTGCTGATGGATTCCAGGCTGACCGTGAGTCACCAGGCTCACGGTTGTGAAAAGGCAAGCTGGGGTTTATAAGCAAGAGGGTGTAGCAATCCTTCTACTCAGCTCAGCTGGTGGCTTGTACCAGTTTTCTGCTCACAGCCTTCAAAAACAGCAAAACAACTTCCTCTCCCAGAACCTCCCACCCCCCCAAAAAAAAAATTCCAGGGGAAAATGGCATGAATGGGTGATTTAGCAGACATGAGAAAATGAAGGTATTGGGGTTGTTCAGTCCATGGAAGAAAAACCTGAGGGGTGGGTGTACAGAGGAGCACCCATAAAACATAGGAAGGGATAAAGTGTTTAGCATGTACCCTGAGAACAGGACTGTAAACTCGTGTCTCGTGGGAGATTTGTGCAGAGCAGTCCTGGTGTTAGGCTGTCACCAGAAATCCATGGGAGCCTCTTCTCAAAGGTGATTACCTGGGTCTGTGTTTTGGTGGCGATGTACCTTCTCTCCTGTTCCGTGGTGGCCATTCTGCGAAACGTGCGGCTCAAGGGAAGCCTGTGCTTCCTGTTGGAGGAGAGTTGTCTCTTGTCCAAGAAAGCCGAGGAGACGAGGACATCTGCAGAGCTGACCTGCACCTCTGATCAATATGTGTGATGGCAAAGCTGGCCCTGTGCTTTCCTGTTGGAAAGGCAGCGGATCGGTACCCAGGTGCGGCTCCACACACGCTTGCTCAGAGGTTAATGCTTGACGGCGTTTTCGGCTCCTGATGCAGGGAAGTTGAACACTTGGATTTGGCTTGCACGAGACAGCCTGTCATTTTTCTCTGGGAGTCTGAAGGCAGGGGAGGTGACCAGGGAGAGAGCAAGAATGCTGCTTGAGACCTGCTGCAGGACTTGGTGGTAAGAGCATGCTGATATAAGCAGGATATGACAGATGCATCCTGGCAGATGAACCTGTAGCACCAGCATGCTAAACCCCTGCTGCAAAGGGTTTGTTCCCATCTTTTAGGGAGACTTTTGTCTTGGGGACAGGCTCCCTCTCCTCCATCATGTGGCAGCTATGGCAGCAGAGCAATATTAGGAAGTAACATTTTAGCTGTCTTCACGTGATTAGTGCTGCTTGGGAGGGGGGAAGGGCCTCACACTCTCTATTAATCATTTCTTCTTCCCTCCTCCCATCTGCTCAGCAATTCTCTTGCTCTTGCATACACCGCTAATATTTGATCACTTTCTCTTTCCCTCTCCTTGTTGGTTCTTTCTTGAGTCTCTGCCCTCCTTGCTCCCACATTCTTGGAGAGAAGCTACCAAATGACCCAATTCTCTCCCCTAGCTCCTTTTGAAAAAGGGAAAAAAAGAAGAAAGGAGGGAAAAAACCCAACCCAAAACCAAAACCAGATAAAAATAGTCCCAAGTGGCCAGTGCCTTATTCCCCTCTCCCTGGACATTATGCCTTTTTCTTGTGGGCAGCACCTTCAGCCAAAGTTTTGGAGTGTGTGTGGGCAGTGCCTGCTTCCCTCTCCTCCTCTTTGTGCCCCTCCCCAGAGGCAGCAAGCCCAACTCCTCCTCCGCCTCCTTCTCTTCCAGCTGCTTTCACTAGCCTCCTAGCTCTTCTTGGCAATGAGGAGCCGGGACATCTGTAGAAGCAGCTGGAAGCAAGATGGAGAGCCAATATCCTGCAGCTCACCAGATCTCTACAAACCTCAGCTCAGGAACCAACTGCTTAATTCGCGGTGTTTTTTTTTGTAGTATTTAGTTTGCACTACACACTGCTCGTTTCTCACCGTCCCAACAAAGCCATGGCTTTTTGATACATGTCATCTCATAGCGATTATGTGTCGCTTTAGGAACTTTGTAGCCAGTCTAAAAATGTGTCCCCATATGCTACAGTGGAAGAAGGCAAAGTTAAGCTTTATTTCCACCTGGATCTTCAGAATTATTACCTGCCAGTATCATAATGTGGACAGGATTTAATCCTGCATTAAATAAAACTTTACCTCTGTCAAACAACCAGTAGCACAAAAAAAAAATTATTTTGTTTTGCTGGTTCTCTGTTGCTTTCCCACCCGATTTACATCAAAACCTTCTTGGGATGATGCCTCGAGTGATGTTCTACAAGGCGATAAGAGTTCTTTCCCTGTAAACACTGGGAGCCGATGTTAGATCGAGCTCAGCAGGGCTGACCCTTCTGCTAAAAGCAGCAGAAGAGGTGCAGGATTCCTGCTGCCGTTCACCGTTCAGAGGTGGGGGAAGCTCAGGGGTGTTGGGAGTTACAGCGCCTTGCAGCAGGGCTTTTGGGGACGGGCCCCCGGAGGGAAGCTCTCGAGTGGTGCTGCCGTGAAAAGCCACACCACACGTTACATGATGCAAGCTGCTTGGCAGATGCTGTAACTGTGTCACTGAGCCACGGTGCTCTGGAAGGTTTTGGCATACCATACCCATCCCTGGTGCAGGAGGGCGGTCTGAGAACACCGGCTGTGCTACCCGCTGCGCTCAGGGCTGTATTTGGGGGGGGCTTCTTGTACTGTTTCAGATTTGAAATTCGCTTGTTGTGTAGCTGAGAACATGTAACAAGTCAGGTAACTAGAGAGATGCTTTAAAAATACTTTTCAAAGGAGTTGGAAGGTGAGTGTGATAATTACAATGTTTTTAATAAAGCCTTTGGTCCAGCATCCTCTTTCACTCCTGCGACCAACTGCGGTTACACAGAAAGCAGCTATTGGTACTTGTAAAATCTCATTCCTTCAGCAGCTAGTGGTAGCTGCTGGCTTTGAAATGTCATTATTTGCACCCACAGCAGTTGGAGCCAAGAGGTACGAAGTAAAGGGAATGGCTTTGAAAAACAAGGTTTCAGGCCCCATTCAGGTTGAGGCTTCAAGCCACCAGATCTGACAAGGCTGAGCAGTGTTCTGTGGCACGAACATAGGTATGTACGTGTGGGTACACAGAGCCTACACGGGTTGTTCCTGTTGGGTGTTAAAGTCCAGTGTAAAGCAAATAGCCCTGAGATGGCTTTTTTTTTTTTCCCTCCCTCCCCCCCCCCCCCACCCGCGCCTCTAAACCTTTGCTGTGAAAAAAAGCTCTC
>VXBZ01003940.1:36792-60281 GCA_013399135.1 Heliornis fulica
CCCCCCCTCCACCCGGGTCTCTAAACCTTTGCTGTGAAACAGAGCTCTCATATTTTCCATTCCTAATTCAAGAGCTGGAGGGATCGCTAAAGCCAGGTATCAAATTACAAGAGAAAGAGTGAAGACATTTGGTTGCAGCTTCATCAGCTCAGGCAGTACACCCAAGCGACCATTTTTCTCAGCCTCCAAAGTCAATCTCAAAACTATGTGAGGGAAATCAACTTTTCTCCAAGTCTGTCCTTGGGAAGGCCGGTGTCTGCAAGGAAAGTTCCCACCAATAGAGGTGTGTGAGGGCTGGGGAGAGGAGGAAGGAAAAACCCTGTAATGTTCAAAAGAGCATTTCATCCATAGTACAGGAAATGTTGTTCCTACTCATCTGAGCTACTAAAAAAAAGAAACAAGAAGTTTCAACAATAACAATTTTCAAATGAAATCCTTTGAATGGGTAATGTGTGAGGCTTAGAATGAAAATGTGACTCAGACAGGAATTGTTACTATTACTGGTACTATTTTAGCTTTTAAACCAAGTCTACTTCAGATATTTAGCTTGTCCTTGATGTGATAGGAGGCTGATGAGAGGTTGTGGTGAAATATCCTGTATGGGCAGACTAATTCAGACTTGGATGCCTTCTGCTGAAACTGAGATTTGAGGCTCAAAGCTAAGCATGAACTCGAGCGAAGGTTTCAAACACAAAAGAACGCCAAATCTCTGGGTTCTGGGTTTTCCCTTCTCATTACCTTCCTTCACACCTCCTCACTAGCGTTTGTTTTCTTGTTGGTGTTTTCCAGACCACGTTTTTTCCAAAGGCTGAGCCTGTTCTGTGTTTGGATACTTTTTTCAAACCTTTACCTTCTCCTCTTTGAATCTTAAACTAGTGTATGAAAAGAGCTGTTTGCTCAGTAGTTTGTCCCACCAAAACCCAGAGCCTCTGTACCCTCTTCTCCTTTCCTAGTTATTCTCTTGGCCTTTGCCCTGTGTGCTGGGGTTCCCTCCCCTGATCTGCATGTGTCACTCCTTTTTGTTCCTCGGTTGCACTTGTCTGGCTGGAATTGATCTGCAGCCAGCTCCTCTGCTGTTTCTCCACCGTACTTTTCCTCCAGTAGAGCTAATGGGAAATGCCGTATTTCCCTCCTCCCACCACCCCCTTCCTCTCCTGCTTCTCTTTCATATATAGCTCAGTGGAAAATGCTTCATGAAAAGGACTTTGGCTGAAAAGGAAGAGCAAACTCAAGTTATACCTCTGTGTGTATTTTCTACTGTGTTCCTGTGAGTAGGCTCTCAGCCTTTGAAGCTGGACATTCTTGCGAGTCAGTAGAGAGATTCATTTTGGAAAGGGTAGTAGTGGACTGACATTTGATTTCCTTATTTAAGTGTGACTGTTACCCATATGCTGGAGACCACATGTGACTTAGAACACCCGCTCTCCGCACTGCCTCAGATTTTCTGCCTCCAACCTTCAGTTCACATTTTGGTGGCTATCTTCGCCACGAAAAGAAGTAGAAATTGTGTTCCCTTTCACACTGAAAGCTTAGGTTGACATTAAAATTCATACAGAGCTGCAGAAGCTCCGGGACTCATGTCCCACAACCCCAAAAACTGCCTTATACACAGCTAAGGGACTTTTCCAAGAGCTGAAAAGGGGAATTTTCAGTGTTGTACATGAGTATTTGGCTTCCTGCTGTTTAATGTGGCAGTTGTGAAGGTGTCCCTAAACCATAGTGGCTGTCTGTGCAATTGCTGTGTTGAGATACTCTGAACCCTAAATATGCCAAATACGTAAAAGCACACTGAGATGAGAGGGGGAACAGTACTGAGTCTGTATTTTCAGTTTATGTCTTTATTTTTCCCAGTGTGGCAGACAGTGATTTGTTGTGTGTGCTGCTTGTACACCACATAACACAAAGAAAGAGCATCCATGCAATATTAAAGACACAAATTGGATTAAAACTGTCGAGCTCTTCCCCCTCCTCTTGCCACTTTTCCAGGCCATTTTTTCTTGTGTGGGCTGTGTGGTCTTGCGTGCTTCCAGGGCTCAGTGAAACATGCAGCACTTCTGGTTAATAGACAGATAGGCATTAGGTGCTTTGTTACCTATGTGCCCAAGACTAAGGATAAGAAAAGACTTCTTGTCTCTTCTGTCCCTCTTCACAGACTTTCAGTACAAGGAGTCAGAGTTTGAAGAAGCTGAGTGAGCACCTCAAAGGAGTCCAAGTTCTTGCGTCTCTGTAATTCATGGTGATGTAAAACTGAGCACAGGCACTATGCTCATGTAACTTCAGACCTGGGAGAGAGGAAGAACTTCTGTGAGACAGCCTCTTGTCAGGAGCTTTTCCTCACAGCCCTCCAGACAGGCTGGCTGTATTCCTGAAAGACAGGTCATATCCTGCCAGACGTGAGAGACACTGAGCGAGGCTGTACAGCCTGTGCTCTGCAGGTCTGCAGACTAGATAGGTCCTTTGAGTCCTTGCCCATGAGTTCAGGGAGGATGGACTGTGAAAGGACCTTTATGCAGATGCCTTCATATAGGTGAATAAAAATAAAGCCCAAATAACTTGCCTCTTCTTCCGTCTTGCCCTACAAATGCCTCGCATGGTTACTAACCCTTTACTGGGAAGCACAAGACCCTTGTCTCCAAGGGACTGTGGGTCAGAGGGAATGAGTGCTTGTGCTCGGGCAGCCCCAAGAGCCCAGTCACCCTTGAGAACAAGAGGAGGATATACAGATGATACTGGCATGCCCTGTCATGCGCCCCGGTGCTCAGGAAGAGATATTACTAGAGAGCTCCAACAGATAAAGCTCAGATGAGCAAATACAGCTGTCAAACATATTCTCTAGCTATCCAGGCTGCTCCTTATCATAACAGAGGCATCAGAAGGAAGTGTGCATCTGTACCTTCTGCAGCTGAAAATGTAGCCCCAGACTCTGAAATGCTGGTTTAGCTGCTGTGTCAGGTAGTGTGAGGTACAAGCACACATCATCTGTCAGCGTGGGAGGCTCCTGCTGCAGGGTGGAAAGGATGCTTGGGGTGGGACAGCTTACAAAGGCTCCGGAGAACTCATCCACCTGTGCTGTTACTCACTGCCCATCCCAGCTCTGCACGAGTTTCATGCCAGCTGCTGCAGCTCACACTCTGACCCCAGATGCACAGGACTTGCCTCCTAACAGCCAGCTGGAAATGGCACCATCAGATGTCCTCTGTGCTACCTCTTGATGATTTCTGTACCAGCAGTGCTTGGCTTACAGGCTTAAAACCCCGATCCTAACTGCTTACAAAGTGTCATCTCCTATGAGCAACTGCTCTGCCTAAGCAGAGCAGTGTCTTTCCCTAGACCTGAGCTTGGCTCATGGGCTCTGCAGGTCAGGCTTTGCTCTCCATCGGCCCCAGTGTCTCTCAGGTGGTGTGAAAGCAAAGCAGGAGACCGATAAGCTGCGTTAGAAATGGCACCACGGCAGGTAGGACAAAACCATGGCAGACCAACCAGCTCGTTCTGACCCTACAACGATCACTGGTAGTGGGGTGGTCATTGAGTAAGGACACCAATCAGCCACCTCCTGCATTAATGTGAGGGAGAGATTGACAGGGGCAGGCAAGAGCAGAATGGAACAACGCTGCTTAAAAGCTGCTCGAAACAGCTTCACAGGCATTATATGCATTGTTGAGATGTTTGTGGAGAGGTTTTTACTTTCAGACCCCTCAGAACTGCTGTGTTGGGGTCCTAATCGTTTCTTTTCCTACACGTGCTGGCAGATGGTTGGAAGAAGAGGCTGCTGAGCATGGTGCATGCTTGAGGGCAGTGGTTCTGTTGCAAGTTGTTGAGATTATCTGATGGTTCACATTTTCTGTAATTTAGTGCGTGTAAAGGGAGTATTTAAAACTTGTAGACAATAGTATGCTGGGTTGCAGGGAATGAAACCCCTAATGAATAGTCCATTGTTTACGTCCATTTGAGGCTGTTTCTTTGCTGAATTAGTGCCATGAAACATAGCTTGCAAGTCTGTTGTTTTTAACACCCCTCTCCTTGTCCTACCCCCCTTGCCATTCCTTATGGTTGCTAAATCCTGCTGTTACCTTCTCTACACAAGTTTCCAAACTTCCATCTATCCTACTGGTTTCCCTGTGCTTAAACCTCTTGTCCAACCTGGATCATCTTTTGGTGCTGGTTTAGCAAATTTTCCCATCCTTGGCCTCTTGGATTCACATCTCAGTTGTTATTATTACTTTTATCCAGATGAATGGGGGGAGGGTGAAGCCCCCAAACTTGGTTTGTAGATGGCTTCCCCTTCTGTTGCTTTCTGAGGCTGTTTACCTCCCTGACTTGCTGGAGGGATTGCTCAGACTGATGCATACCTCATTCTGGGACTTTATTGATCTCTCTGGCCCTGATGTATAGATAACTGGAGAAGGAGATTCTTGGCTGTGCTGTTTTGAAAACTTTTTATACTACAGAAGAACTTACTAAGTTCATGCCTGTTACAAAACCAGTTCTATTCACTTTTCTGTTTTTCCCCATGAAAACATAAAAACGCTTCCCAATATTAGTGAGGCATCCCAATAAGGGATGTAAGCACAAAGGCTTGCCTGCTTTCCCAGGAGGTGCTGGAAATTGAAATGGGGAAACTTCCATAACCAATAGAGGGAATGGAGTATTTTGGAGAGGAGTCATTTGTTGTATTTTTTCATGGATAGGCAGTGTGCACATACCACATAGTACAAACCAAACCATAACTCTCTAGGAGTTGTGTGCACAGACTGAAGTGCCAAGACAGCTTATCTACAGGGATCTGCTGAGACTTCCCTGTGGCAGAAGAGACCAGCAGGTTGGGAAGGTTGGAAGGCCCCAGATATTTCAAGGAAGTGCACACAGAGCACCTGATAGTCTTCTTTAATTAAAGGAGTGCTATACCTTGTGCAAATCAACATCTCCTGCTTCCCTTTTCTTCACAACACCTCTGTGGGGTGCCTTCTGGTTTGCAACTTGATGGCAGTAGTGTAAAGTCTGGAATACTCTTTGTATGTGTAGGACAGTGCCGGCCTCCTTATGGGTCAGAGTTGCTCTGAAATACAGCAAAATCATCAGGTAACAAGAATCACAGAATCACCAGATTGGAAAAGACCATCAAGATCAAGTCCAACCATCCCTGTCCTCTCCTAAACCACATCCCTGAACACCTCATCTACCCGTCTGTTAAATACACCCAGGGGTGGGGACTCAACCCCCTCCCTGGGCAGCCTGTGCCACATCCCAACAGCTCCTTCGGTGAAGAATTTCTTCCTAAAACCTGAACCTGCCCTGACGCAGCTTGAGGCCGTTCCCCCTTGTCCTATCACCTGTCACTTGGAAGGCTTCAGCTCGTGCCAAAGAAAATCCTGCAAGAGGGAGAGTTAGCTATGAAAATTTACCCTGTTGCTACGGAGCTCATTAGGTTGTATATATTATGTGAGAGAAGAATGAGACTGAAGAAATGAACAGTGAATACATTTGTCCCAGTTACAGGGACAGCTTATACATGCATAAAACCTTAGGCATCAGGTTGTGGCGCAGGGCAGGTCCTCTTTACTAATGGTCAGGTGGGGAAGCAGATAGTTTTTGAATGAATGGGCTTGTTGGGAAAGCAGAGGCAGAGGGAATCCTTTATCTGACTTTAAACTACTTCTCCTTTGTCATGCCTTGTTCTGCTAAGGAAATCAGCTATTTGGGACATTAATGCTGTAAGTAGCAAAAGCTTCTGCTTCCTACAGCGGAGATACTTTCTCCTCCTTACTGCCACTCCAGATTGAAGGCGAGGTCCTGAGGCTGTGACACTGTGCCTTTGCTTTAGCCTCTTACTTCCCTCTGAAAACACAAACCCAATACACGGGATTTAGGATTTGCTCCTGCCTTTCTTCCAAGGATTAGCTCCTCCTCTGTCACTAGACATGGCACATCCACTCCAAAGCAAACTTCTGCAGCCCAGAAGTAGGTCACACACCGCCACCTGGACAACAGGCATTGCTTGCGTCATGTGTTGTTGGTGTGACGTCCGGCAAGACGCAGAGCGTGCTGTGCGGGCGCTCGGTTAGCAGGAACAGCTTTCTGGAGAGCGGGATGTGAGAACACCCCTCGTGATACCTGCCATATGGGCGTTCATGCGACGGGGGGGCGAGCGCTCTGTTTACAAAGGGAAAAAGGGGGGGAGAAAAATAGGAAAAGGTATAAAGTCACTCCATCGGCGCATGAATTTTCTGCTGGCTAGTTTGGATGATTGATAATGGTATACAGAGCTTTGTCACCTTTACGCTGACTTGTTTCAGTGCTGCCCAGAGGTCGGCCCGTTGGCCTGTAAAGAATGAGTTGCTGATCTATGGTTGCTTTTCCTAATGGCTGTGGTATAGGGGCTGTCATCAGTCCTAGTGCAGAGTTCAACTGGGGGCTGGAGGGGGCTACCCGGGATATTCACCTGAACTCTCAGTACTGGGGATTTCATTTTAGGCATCCTTATTATGTAATAAGGACATAAACAAATCTTAGTGGGTAGAACAGTCCCTGTGCAAGACATAAACAAATCTTAGTGGGTAGAACAGCCGCAACACCAGTGGCCGGACTTGTAGCCTTTGTGCAAGAACAGGATTTCTCATCTCCGTGGTTACTCTGGGAAGCTCACAGGGGAGAAGCACGCTTTCAGGGTTTGCTTTTCTGTTGTTTTTTTGTTGTTTTTTTTTTTCAAATGGGGTTAGTGTGGAGTAGCAGGGCCAGTTGCTGCAACAGGTGAGCTGCAAAGGGGAAGGGCGCAACGCAGTCAGCAGATGAGACGGAGGTGTCTGTGAGCATGCAAACTTTTTCTTAGGACACGTAAGTCGTGCTTCTCCTTCCTGAGAAGTGCTGAGAACAAATTGTCATAGAAATGCAAAATGCATTCAGTCTGGTTTGGGTTGAGGCAAGAAATGAGGGCCCGGTAGCCTAGAGAGACATGTATGAGTCTGTGTGGAGAAAATGCACCTAAATTAGATGGGTTGACAGATCCTGTTTCTCCTGCTCCTTCCACAGTTAGCAGTTCAGTCTAGGAAACGCCTCCTGAATTCGCCCACCAGTGCCCTTACAGTAGGCCTGGCACACTCACCCAGAGTCCTCCATGCACTATGGGCTGGATGTCACCAAGACCTGGCTCACAACCTGTTTGGCTGGATGGACAACTTCACCCAGGGAGGGGAGCCCAGCACATCCATCCCATGCCCTCCACACACCATGTTCTTTAATGCTTCTTCCCAGAAGCTGGCTGGGTTTTGATGTGTAGAAGACAGCTTCTCTTTGGCAGAGCTGTGCCTGCGCCATAGGCCACAACCCCTCTTCTTGCATGGTGGAGTTTGCCGTTCTGTTGTTTTGAGCGGTGCTTCTCTAGAAGTTGCTTAATAGACATGCTAGGCTCTACGTTATCTCAACAATACACCCTTTTCTTGAGAGAAATGAGAAGTTTCAATTTCAGTCAGTAGCCTGTTTTTCATTAACCTGTTTTAGTCAGCAAGTCATGGCTTTACTGTGCCACTCTCTCAAACTGCAGCTCATAAGCCTGATGAGACGGTGGACCAAAACTCCTGTTCTCTGCAGAAATGCAAAGACAGAAGAGGCAGTTTTACCCCAAATGGTGGAGGAGACAGAATAAATGTCAAGTATTTTGAATTTACAGGCTATTTTAGGCCCCAAGTGGGGGGCAAAGGGGAGGAAGGGGGGCAGGGAAGGGATTGGAGTGAAGTTGTTAAACCTTTTACAACTTTTTGACTTAATCTTTTATTCAGTGTTTGTATAAGTCAGTTATCTGCTAGTTAATACTGGTGTTTTTGATACCTCTCCAGAGCCAATACACTGCAAACCTTCAGCCCAGTTGGGTATTTGTGCTACAGCATATTTAATAGCCATGACAACAATTCAACAATTGTATAGCGGCCTCCCCTCCCTGTCTGAGTGTTGCAGGCACCAGAGTGTCTCCATTGGAAAACCCCTAAACATACAGTTTCAGCCAAAACTGGTTTAATGATAGTCTACTGAGAGCTTGACAGGCTTTGGAGAAAAAAAAAAAAAGGCACTTTTTCCCTTCTTTCTCCCACCCCCAATTTTTTTTCTTAACTTCTTTGCTTCTTTTGAAAAAAAGCTGCTGCTGTAAAATACGATGGGAATTAAAAAAATAAATTGCTTTAAATTGCTTAACAGGCTTGATGAGACAAAGACTGGTGTGTTGGAGTGGCTGCAGGGAGCTCTGCGGCTGCTTTTGTATCATTTCAGAGGTGAATTTAGATGGCTGGAAGATAGATGGGTGCCAGATGCAGTTTGACACAGATTCCGGCAGCTGCTCCCGCGTGAGGTTTCATTAGTGACGAGTTAGCCAGCAGCAGAGCTCCAGCGAGGCCCCGAACACTGAAATGACAGCGAGAACAGTGAAACAATACAATATTCGCTAAGTGATTTTAATCTAGGAGATTAAATGACACCCAGTCAGTTTTCCCGACTTAGAAGGCCGGCGCAGTGTAAAGCTGTTCATGGCAGTCACTCCATCCAGACCCTCGTCACTTATATTTTCATTGCGAGTCCTTCTCCTACCCAGCCCCCNTGTGTCGCGCTCATATTTTTCCACCCTCGCTGTATAATGTGTTTTTAACTGCAACAGGAAATACTGGCCTCGTGTCGACAAATGCTTACATTGGACTGAAGTGCCTGTGTGCTCCCGCTAAGCGCGGGCCTAACAGTTGGAAAGATGAAGACCACGGCCCGTAAAGCGACCGGCTTCCGTTTTAATAGATGGGCAAGTCCCAAAAAAAATCAAGAAGCCATCGGTATTTACGGGCTCGGCGGTAAGGAAACCCGCGTGCTGTGATGGATGACTTGGTAGAAATGGCAGCAGAGCTGCTGTTCTCTGGGCAGCTGAAGCTTTGTTTGTGGAGGGACACTGAAGGTTGGGATTCTGTGAAGGGAGAGATAATGTAATTAAACTTGTTTGCGATACAACCCGGGCTAACTGTGATAAAGGATTCTTCTGAGGGGCTTCAGGGGCTGTGTTTTGGGAGCCCTCGCTGTGGCAGAGCTGGCACTAACTATGTGGTTATTTGGGCTTTGTGTAAAAAAACACAAATCTGTGTCTTTCTGATTGCTTTAAGTGAATCCCTGACTGCAAGAGGTTTTTGCTCCCTTAGTTGGCTGAAACTGTCTAGGGAAATAAACAATCTATTTTCTTACATAGGTACCACCTGAATATTGCCACTATATGTTGAACTGCTGATGTCAAACTACTCTGTTCACTTCGAGTCATTTAATGTCCTCCCAGTTAACAAACAAACCAGCTGCTTTTTTTTTTCCCCCCACAATTAATGTGTGAGTTGGATGTGTTGTTTTTCAGTCTCAACCCTTGTTTGTTTGTGAATGTTACAATTCCGTGTCTAGATGCCTTTGGTAAGTACCCCATGCATTAAGCTTTCTATATCAAGAAAGTATGCCTTAATTTAGCAGGTTAAAGATATCTCTGTTACATCAGTTTGTTCACAGTGTGTTGTGACCTAATCAGCTAGGGATGTAAGCCATTTCATGAGGAGTAATTACTCAACAACAAAAAAATGTCTTGCTTTCCTAATAGCCGTGAGTGAGTTGGCTAATTGGAATCCATTTTGGTAGTGGCAGGTCAGCAATCAGGAGGTGACTTTCCTAGCTGGGTGGGAGGGAGAAGCCAGCAGAAATTGAAGCAGAGCTACGGCTTCCCGAGGCCGCTGAGAGCATCGCTGCCGTTCGTATTGGTGCCCTGTGCACTAAGAGTGCGGTGCCCCAGTGCTCTCCTTCACTGATGGTGCTCTGACACGGTTTGGTCAAAACCCTTGACTGATGTTTTTGAGGGAAAAAAATTGTGTGTGGGTTGGAAATGCCAGATCTGCCCTCAAGAGGTGCAAAGGAGCTCTGGTGTTATTACTGCGACTGGGAGAAGGGGGTTGCTGTGTTATCCTGTGATGAGTCTTCTCTCTTACTTGGTTAGGCCTTGGTCAGGAGATGGTATGAAGTTTAGGGATGTTGGTTCATTGTGTTTCTGTTTGGAATATCTTGTGACAGTGACAGAGCAATTTTTGCTTTCAGTGCTTTATCGCTTAGGCTGCCAGTCCTGCCAGAAGTGCCATGCTTGTAGCGTCTTTTAGATGACCCCATTGGTTGCTGTCTTGTTTTAGTACTTCACCAAGAGATAAATCAGAATGCACCTCAATGATCTTTTTTAATTTTTTTTTTCCTCCTTGGCTTCAAGTCTTGCTGAGAGGGAGGTGGAAAGGAAAATCCTCATGAATTAACATTATTTCCCTGGTGGGTTTTGCTGCCATTTTATCTAATTACGCCTGCTGTTTTCCAGATCACATTGTAAGCATTTGCATGAAGGGGCTTTCACTTACCTCCTCAAGTAAATTAAATAACAGCCCTTAGGCTGGGCTGACAGCATAATGCATTTTCATGTGGGAGATCAACAGCTCCCATACCTTGAGATGGGAAATGCTGAAATGACAGGGAAGCTCTGCGCTTTCGTCTTGAATTAGGGCAACCAGATTGAGTTAGGGCTACTTTGAAAATTCCTGCTGCCGTCTCTTGCGGTGTGCAGGGATCAGTGGGAAGAGGACACAGGGGAATCCCAGCAAGGAAGCACAGATCGTGGCTTTCATCTCACAAGGATCCACAGGCTACGTGTAAGATGTGCAGGGAAGCCAGGGAAGGCAAGCCTGCTGTCAGCAGGTTTAAGTGCACAGCCCTGTTGGAAAGCACGAAGGGATCTGCAAACCAGGAAAGATTGGGAGCCACGGACATAAAGCAAATGAGAGGTGCTGGCCCTGCCCTGAGGATGTTTACAGTGTGACTTCATGGATGAGGAAGGCTGGACTTGCGTTGAGTGCTCTGGAAATCAAAACCCATGGGCTTGACTTTCATTTCCACGCTAAGCCATCCCATTGTTGGCACATCCCATTGTTGCCCTATGCCTTGTTTCTTCAATTTGCAAAATGAGGCAGTAGCCCATCTGCTGAAATGACAGTCCGCTGTGTTCTTTGCCTGACCCGTTACTCCCAACAAGTGTCCAACCTCAGGAGCTACTGTCCTCCCAGTGCTTCAGAGCTCCTAAGGCCCCTTTGGGGTATGGGATCCTTATGGGATGATCCAAACCCTTTCTAGTCATGTGTGATATACATCAGAAATGTACATCCAGTGATTGATGGTTGATCAAGTGAGTGAGGAAGAGGAGGAGATGGGCCTCTGCAGCAAGTAGTAATCTCTGCTTTGGCTTGCTTGTGTTGGGCATGTATAGGGAATGTCAGCACAGGAGAGGATGGTTATCTGGGGTATTGGGTGTCTTATGTGGTAGGGAGCCTTGTGCCTTCTCATGTGAAGAGGGGAAGACTGAATGCATCCTCTTAGCTTGCTGTAGCTCTGTGGTGTCAGTAACCCTCTTGGTATTGTATCTGTGATGTTAAATTACCTTCTAGCTTTTGGTGCTGATTATTCTTTCCTTAGGTTAGGGCATTGGTTAGGGAATAAGGAAATCACACAGATCACTAAGATGTGCTTGAAGGACTATGGAGTGACTCACTTTTGTCTAGGGACATTTGCTGAAGAAATGCAGTTGAATTTTTTTTTTTCTTTTGAAAATCAAGATTTCTGTTCCATTAAAACATAGTTCCAGGCTGAAGGCAAGGGGGGAGCTAGAAATGTTTGTGTGATAGGGGTATAAACACCTTTTAACTTATGTGTTAAAACATCCTGGCTTTTCCAAGTAACTGGAGAACTACATTGCGACACATTTCTGTGTCTGAGATGAATTCTGTGTGCTAGCAAGATAATGAGATTTATCAAATAAAATGCCTGTCTTTCACTTTGTTCAAGCTTGGCCTCATGCCTCAAATACACGGAGTTTAGCTCAGAAGCAGCTTGTAATTTGTATCACAAAACCACCGTGTGTAATTCAGGGTGGATGGTAGCCACTGGATACGGGAGGTTTACAGTTGGGATCTGCTGAAGGCTTTCCCTGGCTTGTGCTCCGTCAGGACGGAGGACAAGGGAATGGTCACTACAGGGTTACTGTGGGAGAGGCTGAGGAGGTGTCTGCTTTTAAATCATAGATTCCAATTCAATGTCAATCATTTTTTTAGCATGGGCATGCATGGCATTCACAAGGCACGGCGTGCGTTAGGGGAGGTGATTCAGGATTGATACAGCTTCTTCAGTGATCTGCTAGTATACATCCCATTCTTATTCTTCACTCCCTGTAGTTGTTAGCTTTCTAACAACCTGTGGTATCTATCAAGCTCTCATCCTCTTCTCTCTCTTTTTTTAAAATATTGTTATTTATTATTATTATTTATTCAGATGCCTGCTGTACACATCCCCCAAGCAGGTGGGAGGGTGAGTTGGTGGGAGATGACTTGGCTTTGTTGGAACTTCACTTAATGCAGGGTGGGGGCAGAGAAAATGAAGCTAAATTACGCAGATCCTGGAGGCACAGCGAGCGTGCTACATCACTTGTGAGCATGACTAGAACTGCAAATGAATCACAGCCTTGTTAGACACTGTATGTGTCAGTGCATGTGGGCAGAAATATCATTCAGTGAGCGAGAGGGAAAAAGGCAGACTACATCTTTTAAAGCGTGCTGGTCCCACTGAAATCGTTGTAGTATTTAACCTGATGGGTGAGAGCTGAGAACCGGTGGGACAGCTGCTCCAGAAGACTTCACTACATTCATTTTTATTCCTTGCTGAAAGTTCAAGAGGAGTCTGGGCCTCTCAGCAGTGACAGCTTTTTTCTGAACCTTTTTCTGAACCAGAAACAGCTGTAACTGCAAATTCAGGTTTGAACCCACTTTTGGGGACTTTATAACACAGCCACTGAGACTTTATTCTGGGCCAGATCAGAGTGTGACGCTGCTTCAGCCTGTGTGTTCATTTTGTGCTACGGAACCAAATTCGATTTGCTGATCCTGTAAACTTTTGATAGTGCTCACAAGCACACAGGTACTGAGATAGCTCACGTATCCCAGCTGAAAAAAAATAAATAATCCAGTCTGGATCTGTGACCCTGATTCTTGGAGCTGTATAAACTCAAGCAGGGCTCGTTTCTGACATGGAAATCGGTTTTACCATAAGGTTGTAATGACAGAGCCGCATCAGGTGGTTTGGTGGAGAGCTGCTGGAATCAGCTGACCACTAAAATCTGTTGTATATACATGTTTGTGCTCCAGAAGACATTTGTCACAAACGATAGCAATATTCCTAAAGATGTTATCCCACCTTCTGTAGTGTCTTGACAAGCAGCAGCCATCTTAAAATTCCTTTCCTGGTGCACCAAAACTGAATTTTTTTGAAGACAGATGGAGTCAAGCAGTGTATTCTTCCAGGGATTTTGGCTGTGCATTTTTGTGTTCCACTCGGCCCTGCAATCTGCATTGGTTTTGGTTTATTTTGTTTCTTAACAGCCTTGACCCTGCTACTTCCCCAGCAAAGCAAAGGGAGTAAAAATTTGTAGAATAGCGATCGGAGTGCCAGGTGAATCATAGCATCTTTAAGGTTGGAAAAGAACTCCAAGATCAAGTCCAGCCATCTTTCCAATACCACCGTGTCAGGTCTGGTTGCTCAGGTGCTTCTGGTCCTATACTGCCAGTTTAGCATGGAGAATCTCCTCCTGTTTCTCAGAAGCTGTGTCTGCTGTGTCCTAATGGGGATGAGAGAATCTCGCCCGAGTCTGCAGTGTGCATGTTTTTGGAGTTGTACTTCTTCACCGAGGGAGAAATCTTACCTCTCTGAGAGAGATTGCCTATTACATTTCTTTGAGGGTGAAAGAATTTATCCCCTTTCTTGAAACCTGGGATCATCTTTGAGCAGCATAAGCTAGAAGTTGTGGTAGGACTGAGGTATGTTCCCAAATGACACCGAATAGAAGAGCTTAGTTGTTGACAGAACCAGACTACAAGTGAAAACTTTAAAAAAAAATTTTTAAAAAATCACCCAAACCCACAGAAAGCCAACAAAACCCCAAAATTGTTAATGCTGCTTTTCCTGAAAGCCCCGTTACAAGACTAAAACTGTTTGTGCAGCTACTGTGGGCACTATTGGCTAGACAGGCTCTGTGAAAGCACCTTTCAGTGCTGTGTCACAACCTCAACTTTTACCAGAACAAACTCTTGTGCTTTGTGGGGTTTTTTTCCTCCTTTCCTCCTACTTATATTCCTTTAATTTTTCATCCATTGAGTGCAGGTGTGGCTATGTTTCTTGTTAATTAGAGTTTTATATTCTGTTCCAGGTTGGTCTGTGCTGCTTTCCAGTATCTCCTAAAGGCTTTTATCCTCCTCACCCTTCTGCCTGAATCCGTCCTAGGTAGGATTTCCTCCTAGAGCATGTCAATCACCTTCTCTGTGCAGAACAAGGTGCATCTTCTTGTACTTTCCTGCCTGAAGCTGAACACGTGCGGCTCCAACCAGCTTTGCTAACAACTCTGTGCTCTCATAGCCAGGGACATAGCTGTGCTCCTACCAAGACGATGACCCGCGGGCTGGGAAGAGGAAGAGAATTGAGGAGTGTGATCAGCAGGGATGCTGTTTTCCTGCCTGCCTAATGCGTGCAGCAAAGGCAGGAGTGGCCCATCAACCCTGGGCGGGTTAATCTGAACTGTCAAGGCTCCAGAAATCCTGGGGTCATCACTGAAAATGTTTCCTCCGCAAAGCGCGGCCTGTGCCGGCACGTGTGTTGTGACTGGGTCACATCCCGGTGCCAGGCTGCTCCACTGAATCTGGGAAGGCTGTGTGCAGGAGAAGACAGGTGGTCTTTGCTTGGACTGTTTGCCAGCACTGGCCTGCGATGTGTTGTAGTGTTTAAAAGCTGCGGATGAGTCTAGATGGTAGCTTGATTTTTTTTAAAAGTGGCTAGAAATGTGTGGTTTCTCCTTTATCCCCCTCCCCACAGACCAGGTGCTCTGTACTTTCTGAACACCAAGTGGTTTCTGAACGTTAAGAAGGATGTAAACTGTTCGCAGCTGAGGACACAATGGTGCACCTCCCCCCTGCCAAAAAAAAACAAACAAACAAAAAACCCCCAAAAAAACCCCAAACCCCATCATCAATAACTTTTGTAAATCCTGGCCATCCTGCGGTGTTCCTAGAATGTCCTTACTTATGAAATGAAACGGGAATAGCTTGTGATTTTCCGACTCTCAGATGTGACTGTTTTGGAAGGAAGGCAAGGAAGGGATCCATACTTGCGACAAGGGAAGGAAAAAAAAAACAGTTTTAATTAGAGCAAGAACATGTTCTGAAAAGTAAAGATTTTAGACTTAATGTGCACGGAACAAAAGGCCGTTGTGAGCTATGTACGAGAGTTGCTGAGAGTTTGTATTCTGCCCTTTTTTTTTTCTGTGGGAGTTATTTCCTGTTGTTGACTAGAGTTCTTTATTTAGAACCACCTAGCTACTGAATGACGGCTCGCTTGCAAGAAAGAAAAAAAAGTGTGATTAAAACTTGCTAGGGCTTATTTCAAGATCTCCTTGCTTCCATTTATTTAAGGGGAATCTTTGCTAAACGAAAGAAAAAAAAAGTTCAAAACAACAAATGCGTTCCCTCCTCATCATTTCACCCACATCGGCGAAAATGTGTTGGGAGTCAGGTCTTTCACCTGAACATCTCGTGGAAGTCAGTGTTTCTCTGAGAATAGGTAGTTTGTTTGAGGTTCTTCTGGTTTTAAAACCAAAACAAACTCATCGGATGCCAGGCCTCCCTTCTTGCCAGTAACACACCAGTGTTCTTGGGGGCCAGTTGTTTTTTTTCTATGAACCCCATAACTACAGGGTAGGAGTGGGCATTTTCAGCTGCTCAGATGGGAAAGTTTCCTTTGAGGAGCACTGGCAGCAGAAAGAGGTTACTGTCTGCTGACCACCACGGGAATAGTATTTGTGTTATGTGTGTGGAGTCGTATTATCAGCACTTTGACATCTGCTTAACGACTTCTTTTGCGCTTAGGGCTGGGGCTGACCGCCTGGTCAGGAGTTAAGGGGAGTTAACAGACCAGGTTAATGGGGGGGAAACAGTGGGAGGAAAGGAAAAAAAAAAGAAAAGATTAACCTGGAAGTTAACACTACTGGCCTACAGGTGTAGCTAATCAAGCAAAGTATGACTTCTTTGGCTATTCATTTTTCTGATTAGCAGGAATCACACTATGAATGTCCCCTGAATGTGGATGATTAGAAAATGCCCCGGGGCGTGAGTTCTAGCAAATGGGCCATCATCTCTCCTTGGCTTGGCTGGCCCTGGCCTTGAGCCTTTTGCAGAGGGTGCCTGATAAGGCCCAGGTGTAGCAAATAGGCTGGTGCCTTCCTGTGAAGTACCTGGCCGCTGGCCACTCCTGCGGGCAGTTGTGGAAAGAGAGTTATGGCTCAAGACAGACATCCACCTCGTTCCTTCTACAAATAGAACTCATCGAAACTGTTTTGCAAAGCTGGATCTCTACAGGAAAATGGTGTTCGCTGGAAAAAAAAAAAAAGAGAGGTTTGGGAAACTTCTGCCTGCCCCTTTGTACTGGGAAAGTCCGTGGTTGGGAGAAGAAGCAGGGAGAACTTCAGTGAGATTGCTCCTGGTATACTCTTCTCCTGATGCTGTCCAGTGGTCCTAACAGAAAACACCCTGGACTTGGTAGCAGCACTGTTGGCGGGGATGGAGGTCATCTGTCCCCTGTGTTTCTTGGGTGTACTCATTTTCCTTGGCATGTCCCCCTCTGTACTCCTATCATGTATCTGCTTTGCTCCCCCACCAAGGCTAAATGAGGGGAGAACTTGTATTGTTTGAGGGGCTACCTAGGCCCCTACTAACATATGCCAGGGAATCATGTGCTTCCCTAGCTCCCTGCCATCCTGCCCACAACTTATCTCCCCACTCCACCCCAAATCCTGACACATGCTTTGGTACAAAAGATGGGGATGATAAGGGCAGACAGCTGCTTGTCCCCTCCCCTGTCACATTTCAAGGTCATTAGCACCCCAAAGCCACTGTGGAGGAAGAAAGAGAGGTGTGAAAGGAAGGAAAAGATGGACCATTCTGATAAATAGTGGATCATCAGCTTTTTTCTTTGTCCTGGTGGTAGATCAGAAATACTGGGTAGGTTTGCAGTGATTTAGTGTTTCATCTTTTCTTGGGAATACTAATTAGTTGTAAACCTCTTTTAGCCTTTGGCTAATGATCACTATAAATGAACAGCTTCCTTTAAAGTGAGAGAGCATAAAAAAGGTTAGAGGAGAATCTAAATTAATTTGCACAGTACCCTTTTTTCTTCAGAAAGCTACAACGCAGTTCTGACCGGTACAGGGTGTAAGAAATACATATTTCACCCTCAGTGCATTTGCCTGCATGTGCAGTATGAGCCTTTGCTGACTTTGAGCCGTGCTGGCTGAGGGAATGTAGAGAGGCAAAATGAATCATTAACACAGGCATAGTCAGTAAAAGCATCTGATGTACTCATTCACTCTTTTTTAATAAAATCTCTTCTTTGAATCTAATCTAAGGAATCACACCTTTTTGTGAAGGGTTAAAACGGAAGGACTTGTGCATTCACTTCATTGATTCAATGAGTTCAGTTCGATGTGATCTTCATTTATTTGTAGTGGAACAGAATGGCAGTGGGAGTTTATGCTACATTTGATGTTCTTGTGCTAGGTTTCTTGTCAGCTCTGGGTTTTATGGTTGGTTTTGGGTTTTATCTTTTTTCACTTTTCTAAATTTGGCCCTGCACATTCAACTTCTGCTTTATTGGGGTTTGGTGTGGTGGTATTTTTTTAAAGAAGCTGTGTAGGTCACTCACTGTTGACTTAAAATTAGACCCTCAGAAACCTCTGTCTCTCTGAAAGGAGCACAGATAAACATTATCTATAAATAATTTTGTATTTGGGACAGGCAGAGGAAGGATTTATCATAGCAAACTTGAATTACCTTGAAAATGCCTCTATCTTACTTGGTAAGCATTGCTTGAATCTAGTGGCTCTTAGAAGCTGCAGAAGCTGTTTTTAAACAAAATACACAAACCCCCAAAATGTCGTAGGAGCTTTAATGCGCTCGAGAGGGCTGTGTTCATTTGGATGTCGTTGTATTAACCCATGTTTTCATGTAAATAAGGATTGAAATAGGTTTTATTCTCCAATAATGCATCTGAGCATGAACACATTAAACTCCAGTGACGTGGTTTTAAGAGCTATATAACACCCTACATCAATACCATGGCCACGACACCATTTTGGTTGTGCCATCCCAGCCTCAGACACAGCGCTACTGTCCTGCAATGCTCTAATGCGACAAATCTGAGCAGGAACATCTACTTGTCGAAGCCTTTAGTCACCTCAGTGGTGGCCCCTTGTTTGTCCTCTCAAGCCTTTGGCACTTCAGAAGGGTTGAGCAGTGCTAAATGTATTTTAACTTGCCTGTGCAGCCAGGCAGGCCTCTTTCAAGTGCATTTAAGAAGAGTGTGGGCATCTGCGCTCCAGAAATGGCTTCACACGGACCTCTGTTGGAACAGCTTTGCTTCAGAAAAGGGCTGTAATACATGCAGTAAGGCAGACCAGTAGAGCTGTTCTCCCCTGGTGAACCAGGAGCAGGTAGTCAGTCCATCAGCATAAGGGAGACGGTGGCGAACTTTGTTACTGAACTCTGTGTGTGTGTCTCTCTCTTGTGTGTTTGACAGCCCCATGTTGTTAAGATTTTCAAGCTCATGTTGGGTTTGTGCTCAAAACTAGTGGGTGGTCGAAGTCTTCTGGCTTGATTGCAGCGACATCTGTTTACACCAGTGGTTAATTAGGCCTGAAGACTGGCCATCTCTGTATTTTTCCTTACTGTTCCTGTGTTTTTTCTTTATTTAAAGTATTCCCTCCTAGGTTGTAAAACACAGCCTTTGGTTTTATCTGCAGATTATTTTTTCCACCTCTTAATCCACTGGCCCCCGTATGAGATGAGTATCAGGACATCAGCATAACCTGTCTTCAGAAAAGCAACCAAGTGTTCCAGGAAAGAATGACTTGTGCTTTTGATAGAGACTGCAGAGTGAGCACTGAAAAGGAAAGAAAAGCAGCCTAAAATTGTTTAAAACTCAACTTGATCCAAAGTACAATACACTGTGTCTCAAGTAGCAAGAGTGGAAAGGGGAGACTGTTTCAGGAGCCCGTGTGCTGTACAGATGACAGTCTGTGTGAACAATCTGGCCTGGGTCAAAAATGAAGCACATCTTGCAGGTGATCCAGCCTAAATGGGATTTGGGGAAGAACAGGGATGTTTATGAAAAGGCAGAAAGATGTGAGAATATGTGCAGCAAGCAATGGTAGGCAGTGTGAATCTCTGTCAGAGGACAGAGTGTTTCAGCTGGAGCAAGGATGAGGCACACCAGCAGTCTCCAGAGGACTGGGAGTGCACAGGGAATTACAAAGGGAGGGAGTCATCTCCGTGCATGAGGAATGCAGCAAAACCTCCTCTGACTAAGCCAGCTAATGCACACTGCATGGTGGGTTGTTTTTTTTTTCTTTCCTGATAATCCTGTTCCATAATATTTCCTTAATAATTTAATACGTGAAGAGTAGCCCTTTTGAAGAGCATCTAAATCACCAAGTCTGACTTTCAGATGAAACTTTGCCACCCTTGTCCTTGACATGCACCGGGGATTTTTACCAGGTATGACTATTTGAGTACTATCTTGGAGTTAAGGGTATTTTTTTTCTTAACTACTAATGAATTTACCACATGGCACAACCCTTGGTACTGCCAAGCAACAGCTTTCTATTAACTGGACTGTACGGACCCGATCCTGAGTTATTTGAAGCCAAAGGCGGGATTTTGGAACAGACATTGGCATCAAAATCTGTAGGAAGACTTAGAATAACTGTACAAAAGGGGTTAGTTGCACTCAGAATATTGATTCATGAGCTCCATGGTTAAATGCATCTCTGTTCATTTTACCCAAGTAAGATCAACTGCCCAACTGGACATATAATATATGATACTGCATTAAAACTAAGGCTGCATTTGGTCATACTCATTAATTAAACTGATTTCTCCTGTAGTGGGTTTTTTTTTTTCCTAGAGAACTTACAGAGAATGATAATTAAGCATATTATGCATTCTAGGGAATGGTGTTTCTCCTACTGCCACAAAAACATTAAAGGAGAAAACCATGGACTAAAGCAGAAAATGAAGAGGGGGGGAAGCTAAAATTGGAGTGAGTAGGGAGGGAGCATTTCTTCCTTCAGTTTTAACTGATTCCTTTGTACCTTGGGATGTGTGGGGCAGCCTTGTTACAGTGCAAGAGTTGCACCAGGAGGAAAAATAAAAAAAAAGAAAAAAAAAAGAAAACCAGTTGAAATCTCAAGGACAGCACCACAGCTCACAGGTACAGCCCCATCCCTGCTAATGTGCAGGTGCAGTCTGCAGTAATGCAGCACCCCTCTTTTTAGGGCCTTGTTTTGATTTGTGGCTGAACCTCACATGAGAAGGGCCCTACTCCAAGAGGCCAGTATTGACCCCTGAGGTGGCCAGAATGGAGACAGCACAAGTTCTTAGCAACGTTTAGTGATGCCTTTGCTTGTAGTGTGGTGGCTTCTTACCCACGAGAGTGGTGGGATGAGCAGCCTCGACTGTAGCCAGGCCCTTGGTTTAGCTTTTCCCATGTCATCAGCACCAACGGGGTCTTCATTTGGGAAAGGCTGAAAGGCTTTGGGGGCATTATTAGGTATTTGCCTGCTTCAGTGCATGCAGGAAGAGGCAGAAATATCCAGGGGAAAATGAAGATGTTTTGTGAAACCTGGTTACCTGGTGAAATCTCCCAGCATTAATGTGTATGGCAATTAGGAAGGAAAAGGCCAAGGATGCAATTAGAAACATAGGAAGCAGTTGACTGCCTCTTTTTTTTCTTTTTTTCTTCTCTTCTTTTTTTTTTTAAACATGATGGGTGCCAACGTTCCATCACACATAATGTTGCTGCTCTTTCCTAATTAGAGCATGTGTTGATAGGCAGAGATTACCTGGCAGTCTGTAGTATTTCTAATGCATTGCCCTATGAAGCCCAGTGTCTGTTTCACACCCTCCCCATCTTTCCAGTCTTTGATTTCTGTTTGTTTGTTTATTTACCTTCAACACAGCAGGGTTTTGGAATGATGTACAGGAGACCTGGCCTCAGTCAGACAAGCTTTGGCCATCCTTGCTCAAAGACAAGACTCTTCCCGTGGTCCACGGTGGGTCGGTACCACTGGTAAAACGCAGTTGCCTTCATGTGCGAACGGTTTGAGGCGAACAACAGGGTTTTTTGAGGCGATGTCTGTGCCATTACATCTGTGCTACCTCTCTGTGGGAAGCCTTTGCGTGCACTGTTCCAAAGTGGGATGAGTTTTGGGGGTCTCCTCCTGGCAGACACACAGACTTTTCCCCCCATTCCTTCCGGTTTAGGAAGCCTCTGCCGACGCGCTTCCTCGTACAGCGTTTCGTGGCTCAGTCGCAGGCTGCTTCTCAGTGCTTACTAACAAGTTGGGGCAAACTGTATTTGGGCCTTACAGACACCTTCTGGACAGATTGCTCTGGGTCTGCAGAGTGGAGTTTCTTGGCCAGAAAGGTCTCATTAAATCGGGCACGAGGCAACGTGAGGAGCAGTCGGCGGTAGGATTATTTGCCTCGCGTAGCCTAACCTCGTCCCGTCACAGCGGAGCCTCCGCTGTGCACGAAGCGTAGGAAGGAGATCTACTCGTATTGATTTGGATCGTGACCTATGCTCGGTTGAGAGGTGTTCCCGAGTGTGGATGCAGGTTGTACTAGTTGTGTTCAGAGGAACAATCTGAGTTACAGCATGACTATAAACTCCTGCCAAGAAAGGCCCAGGGGAGTTACAGTAGGAAACAGAAGGGGCGGTGAGTTTTCTCTTACGCTAGTGTAAAATTGGAGCAACCTAACAATGTCAGAAGCATTTGAAACTCAGTCAGGCTCGGGCCTTTTACGGCCAAGTATATCGTGGCAAGATCGGGACCGTGGGTATCGGACTGGCTGGAGCCCAGATGCTTATTTAGCAAATGTTTGTGGTTATGCCTATGGTGCCGGTGATAGCGTGCACACACCCAGGCACAGGGACTGTAAACCCGCTGCGGACTTTGAGCTTGGGAAGGCCGGCACTGCTTGGCTGAGTACATCCACAGAGCAGTTACGCAAGGCCAGATCCTGACGTGTTACGAGTCTGGTGTAAAGGAGGGCAGAACCTGGCCCTGAAATTTGGTGGTGCTGCAAAAGCAAATAAGAAAACCCCAAACCAGTCAAAAAGGTAGAATTATTACAAATATTCTGCCTGGCTTGTGAGTAGGCTGGAAGCCACTGAAGAAGCACTGCTCCACTCAGGCCCTAAAGAAAATTAATCTTATCCTTTTATTTACTGATTTTTATACGACTCTTGTAATTTCAAGAAGAGGCTTGTTTCCTGGAGTAAAAAGACCACGTTTCAGTGCCTTGCTGATGGAAGCTATCCAGCTAGGGGAAATTCTGGTATTAATTTTTGCCAACTCCTGAGAAATTTGCAAGTCACTCGTCAAAATTCACTAAGTGGTTTGTGAGTTGCTTTGCAGATCTGGTCCAGGGCTACCCCGGGTGCCGCAGAGAGAGGATGGGAGAGTGGAAGGGCAAAGGTGTGCTGGGGCCTCCAGAACTGGCCAAGTAAGACTGCGGTTTTTACATTTCATGCCTTTTCCTCCCATTTTAGTGACTTAAGCAGGGATACCAGTCTTGGTGTTTAAACCTTAGATGGGGGTCTTTCCAATTATAATTTTAAGAATCTATAAAATCATCACATAACCTTCTGTTTTGGCAGATTCACTGTATTTATTGTTTGGAGGTGTTTTTTTTTTTTTCCTATGTGGATTTTTGACAGATACAGTTTCCAGGTTCCAGAAACCTTCCCTCTCAAAATTATCCTTCTTTTCCTTTTTAGGGGTTTTTAGCCCATAATGGAACTTAAGTTTCTAACAAGACTATCAGCTTGATCGATCACAAATCATTACAGACCATTTGGAGCACATTACCTAAACGATTCATGATATTAATGACTAATAATCGCCTTTATGTTAGGTCTTAAAGCTTTATTGTCCCCGAGTACAAAGGCGTGAGTGATCTGAGATGCCACCGGGGCTGCAGCCAGAACTGTGGAGGTGCTCGAATCGCCTCTTGCAGCAGGGATTACATCCCTTTCGAAACACAGTCACTGAGGTAACTTAAAATAATCGTCTTCTTTCCAGATAGCGCCTGGTGCCAAGCTCTCCCCCCTTCCCCCAAGCCCTCCCGCCCTCGAACGTCTCCCTTTGGCCTCCTTTTTGTGCTTCGGTGGTGCCTGCACAGCCCAAATCGGCAGCGAGGATCCCACGGAAGGGAACCGCCGCCTCACTCGGCTCCCAGGTGAGCTCCCGGGGCGGGGGCCGGCCGGCCAGCGCTCCGACCCGGCTCGGCTCAGCTCGGCCCGCCCGGGGAGGGGGT
>VXBZ01003940.1:61743-78469 GCA_013399135.1 Heliornis fulica
CGGCGGGCGCCGCGGCGGCGGCTGGCTGGCAACCCCTTTACCCGAACTTCATCGCAGCGCGTCAGAGCTGTTGCGTGTGGCAGCCTGTGTTCAGACAAGCCCAGAGCCCTTGGGATCAGGGAAGTCCAGGCTCTTTTTCAGCTGGTGCCCGGTGAAGTCAGCAGGGTGGCTCTTGCTGCCGTCAGTGGGTGCTGGATTTGGTGACTGAGTGTGCTCTTGCTCAAACAATGGTGGTAGAGGGCTTGGCTGCCCCCTAACATCAGTTTTATGCTCGTGTCTCTCAAATGGAGTAAGCGGTTTCTGTTTGTGTGAGTTGAAATGACACTTCCTTTTTTTTTTTTAAAATCTGGCTTTTAGGGATTCACCCGCATAAAATACTTGATGGAAATGAAGCCCCGTGGGCTTCTCAGGGGGTACAGAATTGATGGGGCCACCTCAGTTTCCATCTAAGTTCACGGGAAGCTCTCATGTGGTAAAGCGGACCGTAGGAATGAATTGGTGTTTTTCTGCTGCTCGTACTTACGTTGCTTTAAGAAATTAAGCAGTTGATTAAGCAGGGTAAATGGAAAGTAGCCCTTTCTGCTTGAAGTTAAGATGCATACATTTTTGCATAATAAGACGGTATCTTTGGAATCTGATTTAACATAATGAGCTAGTGGTGGTGGTAGAGATAGGAGGATTAGCAGTTTGTGCTGCCAGACAGGTACCTGAGAGCGTGTGGTAGGGAATACCTCCATTGTCCAGGCAAGTATTGCAGCATCTAACCTATCAGCTGTAGATCGTCTCCCTTTCGTGACTGATCCTACTTCCATTTAAGTTGGTAGCAGAAGCCACCCACTCCTTTACTGCAGGAACTGGATCGGACAGCTAACGAATGAAGCTAGACTTTGTGCATATAGAAACATTGCTTTGATTTTCGTGTCAGGCTGATTTCTTGCTCTCTGAAGCTGATTAAAAACAAACAAACAAAAAAAAAAACTTGCTAGCCGTAGGTACCTCAGGTTTTGTCTGGGGATGAAGCAGTCTTAAAGAGCATTAAGTACGTCTGTAGGTGCTGATTTATTAAGAATTATAATGGTATTCCTTTATGCACCTGCTCTTTTTAATGGGAAAGGTGAAATAATGACACTTTCAGAGTGTCTTTCTGGAAATAATAATATAAATAATCCAAGTACTCTGTATTGTCTGCCTGAGAGGCATCCAGGATTTTGAGATAATGTCCTAATATAAAAGAAAACCTCAAATTTCATATTCTGATTTTGTTTTTAGCTTCCATGAAGTACAACAATTCTTATGCAATATCTGGTTTGAAGGATTTTGCCATCATTTACACAAGCTGCTTTTATTTTTCCAATAAATTATTCATACGAAAAAAAATTTATTATTTTTAGGAACTGTGACTTTGTTTCACTCTGATGTAAAACACTCCTGGCACAGTTCATCTCCAGCAGTGCTAACACTAGACAGGTGATCCAAAATACTTGTGACTATTTTTGCTTTTATGTAACATCTTAAAGTGTAATCTGTCAAGCAAGGAGAATGCAGCACTTTGAAAGTGTAAGTAGTCTTCTGGTGATCTACTTCTTAGAAGGGCCGTGTAGCAAGAGAGACACCTTCTTTTAACTCTGCTTTTTATGTGTAACCAGCTCACGAGGAGACAACTCCAGTTGCAGCCGTTCCTTAACATGCGCAGAAGCCACTGCCAGAAATGGCAGCTTTCAGTTACCAAGTCCAAAGATCAGGAGTTTGTTCCAAAGGAGAGAGCAAGGTCCAGCTTAAATGTAAGCAGGTTGGCAGTAAGCACAAATCTTTAGTTTAGATGATTCTTTGGCAAATTCCAATTTCTATGTTTTTCTAGCAAATCTGAGAACAGTGCCCATTTTCTTGGGGGGTGGGGGGGAGGTTGTAGATCCAGCAGAATGTTTTCTACCACTTGCTTTATTTCTAGATTCCCATCAGTCAGAGAGACTGTACTGTCAAGAAGAAGCACCTGTTTTCACAAAGTGGAGAGAGACCTTCAACATGTGTTGGTTCTTTAATTCTTTTATAAACAAAGCCAATTTTTGTGTTTGCCACAGTGGAGGCTTCAGGGTTTGTTCAGCATTACCAGTGCAAATGCTCTAACAAAAAATAAGGTAACAATGCCAGCTGGCTGTTCAACACAAGTCGGGGAAGCAAGCCCTGTAAATGCAGCACTAACTTTGCTGTTGGGCATTCTGAGCTGAAGTTGAGCAAGATGAAGTCCAAAGGAAAAGTGTTTCAAGGAGACAGTAGAGATTTTGGGGAGGAAATAGGTCTTTATGTCCTGTGCCTGTACAGCAGGGTCCTGTATGGGTGCAGAGCAGAAACTGCATGGCGGTGTTTGCTCCCAGTGAATGTATGAGATGTTCAGTGTTGTTACAAAGAGGCCAGGAGGCTAGAAGATGTGAAGACCTGTGACTGGGAGATTCCTCCAGTGCAAAGGGGAATTCCTGCGAGGGGAAGAGCTGAACTGAGGGGCATTTCCAAGGGAGATCTGGGTTAGTCTCCAGGGGCATTGGGCAGCTGGTGATACAGCCTCATCCATTTTCAGAAGTAGCTTTAAGTCACGGTGAGGAGCAGTGTGGCTTGAAAGGACCAGAAGAGCTGGCAAGTCACCAGAGCTGGAGTTTTGTTTCATGTGTCCCTTCTTTGAGGGTGGGAGTTTAGCTAGCTCCAGTGAGACAGCAGCGAGCCACCACTTCATCAGGGTGGCTGTGGACTCAGGCTGCTCCAGTGATACTAAAGCCATGCCCAGAGTCCCGCTTTGCACGGGTTCTAACCATTATCCTTCCAAATAAGGGGCTGGATTTGTTACTCTGCTCTGTTTGGTACATAAAACCATAGGTGTTGCCACATAATGCCTGAAGATCCCAATCTCTATAACATGATCAGTGTTTTGAGAAGCAGTTGGTTTATTGAGGAATTTCCATTGATATCACTCTGGAATTGAGTTTTAAGTGGAGTTGAATGAACCAAGTCTTGGTCCATGTAATTATTAGGAGCCAAAGCTTGTTGGATTTTATCTGACAGCTCCTCCTTCCAGTGAAGTTAGAAAAAAAAAAAGGTATATTTCATATAGTAGAATACAAAGAGAAAAGTGGAAATGTGGGTTGTTTTCTTTAATGATGTTTTTAAAACAGGGTGGTATATGGAAGTAGCAGAAGAAAGAAGTTCCCTTTTCAAAGGAACTCTGAGTTGGTGGAAAGATCTAAACTTGCTGAATGATCTGTAACAAATAAAACTTTTCTTGATTCTAGAGTTTTTGATCCTGCCCCCCTCCCAGGAAACCCTTGTGCTGCTTGAGCCGCTCTCACTTTTAATGGAAATGTGTCAATTCTCAGCCATTTTCTTACAGTTTCTTATAGTAGGCTGTAACATTAGTCTCTTAAAAACTCCTGTTGTGCCAGGCAGGCAATAAGGTTGAGTGAACTGCGCTATAGAAAGAACCACCCATGATTGGAGGTAAACTATGCGGATATATGTTGGGGTGGAGGTTGAAAGGAGCGTGGAGGGCATATTTGAAGCAGACTGTGCAACTGCTACAGCAGGTCTGACTAGTTTGAGGTGCCTCGAGGCAGCTTTGTCTTCACTTCAGGTAGCTGCGAAATGAAGTTTTCAAACCTAATTCAGAAGTACATCGTCATCATCTTCCGGTGCCTCCACAGACTCCTGACTTCTCATGTGTTTTCACAGGCGCGATTTCACCCTAGGAAGAAGCGTTTAATAGGTAGCAGTACACGTGTGTGCATATCATTTGCATATTTTTAAAATACCCATTCCATCAAGATAGGAGACTGGCGTTTGTGCGCAAACCACAGCGTTGTTGTGAACAGTGGTAACCGTTTTGCTCCCTTGCTGCTTTGTGTGTGCGGAGAGAAGCCGCTGGAAGCGGTTTCGGTGCGGCATGATTTGCTGCCGGGTGGTTCTTGTGCCTTCCTCCTCTGGCACAGGGATGGATGGACTCTTACACTTTATTAGCCTGTGATGTGGTCGGAGGGGTTTTGACCGGGGCTGCTTTCACTCTGGTTGTCCCAGGGGTACAATAACCTGCTTAGGTTACCCTCCTGTGATCACGCTCACCATCTCCCTCACCCTCCTACTCCATCTGTTTAGCAAAATTGGCTCTTCTAAAGAACCCTCCTTCCCCTTCTCCCCCCACAACTAAAGTATTCCAGAAATAGCTTGTGAATGAATAGGAGAATAGTTTCTGCCTCTGTAAGGTACAGCACAAAGCTTCCTGTTGCTGCTGTGCTTCCCCAGGCTGGCAGTGAAACATATGTGATACATACATGCTCTGATGGGTGGGTTGTGTTTTGGTTTTTTTTTTTTAATTGTGGGGAAAATCAGTGTAATGCTATCTTGGGCGAGGTGAATGGGTCGTGCCTGACTGAATATGAAACCAAGTTTAGGACATTTAGTTTCGGTTTCCTGATATCTCTTCTTTCTGTGTTCTCCACAGTTCCAAAGACTTGGAAAGTCTGTCAGTTGTTTGCTCCATGTTAATTGACCTGTACTGAGCCTGCTTTGGAATAGAGGTTTGATACACATTGTTAAAATATGCTGGTAAAAGGGTGTCCCCATATAAGTTTAAATGAATTATTTGAGAATGTTAAAATTGCTGCGCGTAAAAGTTATGTGGGTCCCAGGGTGTCGTCTGTTTCAAAGGGTATGGCTTTGGTGGAGTCGTTTTTATTGCGAAATCAAGCAGGTGCCACAAAAAACCGGGATCTTTTCAGTCTCTAACTCAAAACTGTTGTGGGCTGAGAGCAGTTCAAGGCAGGCCAAAGTTCCCTTTATCAGCTTTCAGAAGGCCCCTTTGCTGGGGGGGCCATATTTCAGCAAATGCAAGCCCAGCACACAGGACTGAACAGCCAACTGTTATCATCTTGTCTAACATCACTTAACACCATCTTAGCAAACTTCCATGTCAAACTTTATCTACTTTTTTGTTGTTGTTGTTATTACTCATGGAGAAATGTCCAACAGATTTTCTACATCTTTAGAGAAACTTGGGGTTGAGTGGGTGTGTTTTCACAGAATATACTTGTTTGCAGGGCTGTGTTTGTTTCATTCTAGCAAAAATATTGAAAACAGCTCACACGCTGTATAGCTGCTTTAAAAAAGGCCAGGGAAGCACCTTCCTTTTCTTCTCTTTTAACTCTCAGTAGCGAGAAACTGGTTAGCAAATAAAACCTGCAGGCCAGAAACGAAAATGACTTGTCATTGCTGGGATGTACATTGCCTTTTGCAGTCTGTGTTTCTTTAGAGGGTGGGTTTTTTTTTTGTTTTGTTTCTTCTCCTCTCTTTTTCTTCCTCCCCCCCTGCCATTTGCTGTTTTTCAGTTTGACTGTGATAATTTATTCAACACTGTTTTCAGAGCAATAACCTACTTTTTGAGAAACCATTCAGTCCTCTCCACAGTAGCATGGGTATTTTTTTTTCCCCCCATGTGTTTTAAAAGAGTCTATGACAAGGGGGAAAACCAGGTATCTTTAGGGAAAAGATGCTATGATAGGCTTGAAAGCAAGGACCCGATCCAAGCAATTATATAAACGCAAGAAAAACTCTCCTTATACACAAAGGGGTCTCGTCTCTATTGGATGCACACACAATTCTCATTAACCTTTGCAGGATTTATACACATCCAGTGAAGATGGGTCTGCAATAACTCAGTCCCTACCTACACTAAAAATATCATCTAGACCATGACATGCCTGTGCCGATAGAGATGTCTTGTACAATATAACACAACGCTGCCGTAGTCTATTGTTCAGAGCGATGTTGCAGGGAAGGAGGGATGTATAGCTGGGCACGCTGTTTCATCATTCCCCCTTAGAGCCTGACCGGTAGCATCTTGTCGTTAGAGGCATGTAATTTTAGCAGTGGAAAAGGAGCATGTGCTTGCTAGCTTGTGTCACTTTCTGGTGGCCATGCTAGCTCTTTCAGATTGTTTTGAATTTAATTTACGAGTAAGGTGCTGCTTCTTAGCCAGCACTTTCGCTACGCCGGTGCCTGACGGCTCTGCAGTGGGAAGAAATGGAGGGCAGTCAGGCTTTGGCTGAATTGGGCCCTGAAGCGGTACACAGCCGCCTTAATTGCTGCTGCTCCACTGCTTAAAGAGCTTATATCCCTGGTTCTTCCAGCGTATTGCTGTAAGCGCTGGCTCCGATGTGGCTCCTTGCTCACTGGTGAGGAGATCTCATTGTGCTGTGATCCTACTTCTGGGACTGGTATCTCCTGCTCCCATCCAGGGATGCCCAGAGTGTTGGACTTGTGGAAAAGAAACCATGATGTGGAGCAGAGGGAGCTTCTTGGCTCACCCCGAAGAGGCTTATGCGTAGAAGCCGTTTGCATTTTTTTTGGGTGACAAGCAGCAGAGTCTGCTGAATAATCAGCTAATCACATAGTACAGTCCGAGGAGCTGGCCTAGTGCTGTGCCTGGTTTTATTTACTGCAGCTCAGATTTCCTGCTCCCGATGCCCAGGTGTGTCATGCAGCTCCTGGTCCCTGAGCTTTTGATAGAGGCAGCGGAGTTGCTCAGCCCGTGTGTACACAGCACGGTATGATTTGATTCATGCTTGGCAGGCCCGGCTGCTTCCTTTAACACTGCCACGTGGAGAACCGAATTTCAGAACAGCCTTGTCCTGGCTTGTTGGGGTGGCTTTTGGAGAGCCTCTGCCAAGCTGATCCCTGAGGAGAAGGCTCCTGCGGTGGCACGGTCACTGTTGGGAGAAGATGTGTGCAGCCACCCTGGGGAAGGATGTAAGGAAGATTCCCCACAGAGGTGAGATGAGGAGATGGCACCTTTGTTGTCTCATTGAAAATCTCTCTCTTCTCTGTGACTAACAAAAACCTGCTCCTGGTAGTGGGAAGGGGAGAATCCTCCACTCTGCTCTGGATCCAAGCAGGTACTGCTGGGGTTGGTGGTCAGCAGGGCGCCCGCAGAGGGCTGAGGCGGCCTTAGCAGTCCCAGAACGTTTGTTTCACAGAGCTTCCAGTTAAGGACAAGTCCAAAAAAGGACAGGCTGGGGTCTTGTTTGCATCTGCTGGGCACTGTTGCAAGGATGCTGATGGGAAGCCCTGTCTGAAGCAGAACATGTGAGAAGTGACATTTTGGCTGTGTGAGACCTTTAAGATAGAAATGACTTCTGGGCAATCCAAACCCGTTCTATTTTCCTGTAAAGACAGCTGCCTTCCTGTATGTGAATAAAACCTAGCCTGAATAAATTTTCTAGCCAGGGTATGTTACAAAGCCGTGTCCCCTGGCTTGCTTTGTTACTGAAAAGAAGTTGTCAGAGCCCATCCGAACTTTTTTCTCTGGGCTTCAGCCCCGCAGCTGGTTTGAAGTGTGCCCAGCTAACTTTCCACACACAGAACCTGCGCCGTCTTGTTCACCTTCTCCTCCTGCTGGGGTAGTCGTTAATGGTTTAACGAGCTAACAAGTGCTCGTCTGATTTAAACCTGCATTATGTTCTCCTGCCCTGATAGAATTCCTAATATTATAAACACCCTTAATAACACGGCTACAATCTAGAAAACCTGCTCCTCTTTTTCCAAACAATTACTTAATGAGGCGGTAATTTATTCTAAGCTGTATTTATTGGAGCCCATTCCGGCTTTATCAGACGTGCTCCGATTGGGGTGTGCAGTTAGTCAAAAACATTAAAACCTCTCCACTCCTTCCAAGGGAACACGTTACATTTAGCAAACTGACAGCATTAGAAACTGTTTCCAATTTAATAGGAGCATATGTTTCCTGCAAGACTTAACACACTCCCGAGTCGGAGACTGCCTTAGACTGCAGCTTTGCCTTTTTTTAGCGTGGTAGAAAGGAGCTGGAAACCGAAGGCAGAAGTGGGGTTTGTAGTTGTGTTCTTTGGTTGTTTTGCTCGCTTGTGTTGGGTTTTTTGGGGTTTTTTTTGGGTTTTTTTTTTTGTTTGTTTGTTTGACTGAGTACCAGTGTTAATTTTATTTTGAGAGCCTCCCTCCTAGCAGGGCTTTGCTGGGCTCTGAGTTTAAGAAACCATCAAGAAAGTAGTGTGGGCGGCACACGTAGAGCCTCTCACTCAAAACGCAGTTTCTGGTCATTAACAAACAGCAAGAGCTTGCTTTGCCCTCTGGGCCTCAAATAGTACAGTATGCAACAAGGGAGAGCAGGCAAGGCATGAGGATGGAAACAGTAGGATCAGATTACAGTTTCAAAATATTGCTGGAACACGTTGGCTGGCGTTATGCTATTGACTGGCTTTGTAATTGCATTGCTTATTTGCTAGGGAAGGCTTCACCTTACGTTGTGATTAGCATGGATGCTCCTTCGGGGACCTGGGGACACTGAGTACCAGTGTCAAGTCCCACGAGAGCTGTGTGACTTCAGATGCTCCTCAGATGAGAGCCTGAGCCTCTTCTGATGTCTTGTCTCTTGTTTGCCGGGAGGTTTCCTTGCTAATTCCAGCTTAAATTAGCTTCTGAAAGCCACACACTATGGTTTTCCTTCTTATTTTGAATTTTAACTCAAGACCAGAAAAGACCACTGTCACTCACCTCACTACTTGCTCTCCCTCAGCCTTTCCCCATGGTTGCCTAAAGCCAGGGGGCTGAGGCTGTGTTTGTGTCTCTTGCAAGAGTGGGGTGCTTCTAGAAGAGCTGAGGTTCACCCATCCACCACGGGAGATGGGAAGAGTTAGGTCCCTGTAAAATAAATGTGACAAATACCTGCCGCTTACAGCTGGCACAGCCAGGCTTGCAAACATAAAAACAATTCCCTGCACTCTCTGGAAGCACAGAGCTACCCAGGAGGCCAATTTTTTTGATATAACTCTAAAGGAGAGTTTTGTAAGTGCTTATTAAACCTCACTCAGTTAAAAAAAAAATTACAGAAAAAGGCAGCCAGAATTAATGTAAAATGTGTCAGGGAAAGCAGACCTTGTAAATGGGGAAACGTCTGGGCACTGGGTCTGGAGAAGACAAACCCCAGCACAGCTCCATCTCCGGTACCTCTTGTCTGTGCTTGGGGAGTTTGTTACCTAACTCGTGTGCTGTGAGACCCAGTTCTTACCGGTGAGCCCGCTGCAGCACGTTGAACGTAGCTGTGCGTTGCTGCATGGTGTGTGCTGTACCAGCTCCCAGGGATGCTGCCGTGCTGGGATGTAAAGACCCTGATGCCAACAGTTGAAAACTTTGGGAAGGGATGACTCTCCTCATGTGGTGGCTCTCACCTCTGAAAGTCTGTGTTGGTTATTTGGTCTAGTCCTGGAGTTCAACCTCGATATCTGGGCTGTTGGGCTTTCTTTCTCGTTTTAGTGATTTAGTGAGGCTGTGAGTTCTCCGCAGATTTATACTGGCATTCCCCTCCACTGTTCCCTTCCTTTCCAGCTTTGAACTGGAGTGTTCTGCCTGTGTTCTTCAAGAGCAGGCCATCTCCTGGCTGCTTGGGCAGGTTTGCTCTGTTTTGCCAGGGTCCTGCAGGCCAAGGAGCATCACTGTGGTGAGTGAGCCAGGGACCCTGCTGTGAGGGTGTCTTCCCAAGACACATCCGTTCTCCTTCTCGCTACCATGACCTTGGGGAAACGGGTGGGGAGAGGGTTTTACCTGCTTGCCTCCCTTAGCACTAGGGGACAGATGTGTTGAGTTCGTGGGGACTGGTTCTGTGTTCAGCAGGTCCCTCAGGCTAGATCTGGGAGCACTGAAATGCCTCACAGTAGCCCAGGCTGAGGCTGCCTCTGAGCTCGGAAGATCTAGCCATCATCTTGCCAGTTGAACCCAGTTGGCTCAAAAGGCCTTTTTATTTTGGTCCTGCAGCTATCCAAGCCAAACCCTGATCCTTCTGGAGTCAGTAACAAAACAGTCATTGACTACTGTTGGGCCAGGATACAGCCAACGCAACCCTCAAGGATGAGGAGCGAGGGATGAAGGAGAGGAAAATAATATTTCACGAGCCAGAAGCGACAGAAAGCGCTTGCATAATTTACTGGTTACAGCATCTGAGAAACCCTGGTGAGGTACATTTACACCTGAGGTCAGGGAAACTCTTGTTTTGGGAACGAAATGTGCGAATTCGGGACTTTGAGGTTTGGGGGACGCTTGTGTGTTTTTTCTGCACCCGCCTGTGTGTGTCTGTGTGTGTGAAGTACTGTGTTGTTTTTAATTCCCCCAAGTTGCCTTTTTCTTTCTCTCTCTCTTTTTTTTTTTTTCCTGCTGTGGTTTTAATTACGCAAGATTTCATAAAGTAACCGGTCCTGCTTTAAACTCCGCTTTTTGCACAAGCCCGGCCATGCTCACATCTCCCCCTCGGCCGCGCGGGGAGGAGGAACGTGTGCTGTGGACGCTGGGCTCGGACACTTTTACCTTTGTGAGGGACGTGGTGTTTGTTCACAGAGTGACCTCACTCTGTTCAGGTGTTCATCCTCTAGAGTGGCTGATGGACTGGTGTAGATATGAGTGGAAATGGCACTTCAAGTTAAAGATCCTTCTCCGCCATCCCTCTCGGTGTTCGATTCCTCTTTCTTTCCTTCCTGTCTGCCTCGGTGAGCAGGGAGGGACTCGTGGGCTGTGGGATTGATTTCCAAGAAAAGCCCTCGGTCTTGAGAAGTGTTTTAAGCTGAACTGTTAGAAGCCTTTGAGAGTTAACATTAAAGGGTATATTTATTACTGGTGAGAGAACCAAATCACTATCCCCCTCCATTTTTACATACCTGGCACATCCCTGTGCCGAGCTCCCAATTACTGGACTTCAGAAATAGCCCGGCGGTGACAAGGTACAATGTTCTAAGTAGAATCAATAAATACAATGCTTCTCTCTCACGATGTGTGCGTACCTCTGTCCTCTGGAGAGCGAGGGATTCGTCACTAAGTGGGCTCAGAGACCCAGCTCTGTCATTGCACAAGCTTTCCCGTGTTTAATCGATGATGGTTGACTCCAGAGAACCACCCGCTCCCGGCTGATTATCTCTTCTACTAAGCCCCAACTGCTTTTTTTTTCCAGCTCTGTGTGAAGAGCATGCAGAGCTAATAAAAGGAAGCTAAATGACATGCAAATAAAAAGAATATATATTACTTTTGTTTTTCAATTAAGACAAGCCGATTCCCAAACAATGCTGGGGTTTCTCTGGCTCCGAGGCGCGTGCGATCGCCCTAACTGGGCAAAAAACCCAAGTTGAGTCTTTCTCCGCAACAGGGTTCAGCTTTTGGGTCTGGGTCCTCCAGAGCTGGAGCCAACTGGTGGATAACATTTGGGGAAGATCTCCAAGGCAATTCCCCTGCCCCAATCCCCAGACAAATGCAGGGGTTTTTTTCCATTGCCTTTCTCCAGCTTTCTGGTTCCACATACCTAAGCAAGACTGAAAACTGAACTTGCATACCACAACCCTGCAACACCCCCTGCTAAAGCAACAACAGCAAAACAAAGCGACATCCCATCTCGGCTCCCTAACGCTTGGCCCCGGAACGGCGTTCGCTGGCACATGGCTAGAAATGCAGCAGAACTGTTTCTGCCAGGGGTTGGTGATCAGCAGACCCTCGGTGGGCACCAGCCCTTGTTGCTGCCTTCCCAGTCATGAGGTTTGGTGGGTTGCTCTTGTCTGGCTGTCCCTGTTAGGGCTGGTTTGTAGGGCAGCTCTGCCTTGTGGTGCTTTGGGAGGGTACGGCTCTATCTCACTCTGCTGAACTTTGCACAGCCTGGTCTGTAAATTTGGAGGTTTAGGTCTCCCAGCTGGAGCTGTGGCTGGAAAGGCTGGGAGCAGAGCTTTTGAGATGAACAGAACTGAACCAGATCAAACCTTGGCATTGTGCAGCCTGCTTTTTTATTATTTTTTTTTAAAATGTTGTTCAGTATCTTAAGATAAACAAAATCAGTCTCATCAGTGTCAGCACAAAACTGTGGGCTGAGGGAAGGAAGAGGTAGGTTGAACTGGAAGGAGTAAACAGACAACATTGTCTTAAGCTATGGCAGTCAGGAGCTATGAAATTCCTGTCAGGAGATCCAGAGGAAGGCTCAGAAGCCTGAAGCCCATCTGGTTTTGCCAACTCTATCGGCCGGTCTAGAAAGATACCATCTCCTCTCTTTGCTTAGAATGAATTAAGTGATTTATGGAAACGGGAGGGAAAAGTTTTTACAATTCCCATTTGTGTACTAGAGGGGAAGGGAGGGATAAAATAAAACTCTATACAGCTGAGAGTCTGGAGGTGCTTGTTTGAGCCCTCTGTTTTGGGGAGTAAAATCCCCCTGGTTAGGCTGGCACCCTGCTTTGCCACGATCATGGTTAAACTCGCTTCAAGGAGCGTTTCTGGGGAAAAAGAAACCGAAAGCTGCCCTGAAAAACTAGTAGGTGAAATTGGGAGTTGCCTGATCTGTTTTATCTTTTAGAAAGGACAAGTTCTGAACCAGGCTATGTGAAGATCGAGTGAGATAGGAAAGCTTGACAGTCACGCATACAGGAAACCTTGAATCATTTCTAAGCTTCTTGGAAAATGACGTAATGAGGTTATTGTATTTACTAATGATGATCCTATAGCTCTGACCAATCAGCTCAAAAAGTGTCTTAACTACCAGCACCTCAATCTTGGATGCAAATGGTCTCAACTAGGTTAATTTGAGATGCCTGCCGACATCCCCTGACGATGACGATTAATTACCAAGCGCAGGGACGGGAGTGTGGCCACCCAAATGGTGCGTTCGCTTTATCACGGGGCGAAAGGTTTGCTTTGTGCAGTGAGCATTTTTACATGTTTCTCACGGAGCCAGACAAACTCCAAGACTCTCCTAGTCCCCAAGCCATTTAAAAACTTCTCATTTAAAAATAGAGCCTTGCAGGAGGAGCATCGGCCTGTCTTTAGGACAAACCCTGTGTCTTTTCAGGGGGAGGAGATGGCAGGAAGGGACAGAAAGCTGCCAGTTCTCCTCCTAACCCATTCCTGCTTTGAAAATGAGCTGGACTTGAGCTGGAGTTTTGATTCTTGCTAGCCTGATCCTCCCTTTCGTGCTCTGTCTGACCTCAGTGGAAGAAAGCACGTCCGTCGTGAACACTTGAACAGCGAGCGGCCCCCCCTCGCACCCCGCACCCACGTGCACGGCTCTGGAGTAGTCCATGGAAGTGACACTAGGGAGCAGAGAAAAACCAGACTTCGGCAGCAGTGCTAAATTTCAGAGGTTTTGTTCACCCGAGATTCCAGGCGCGGGGATTGCTGGTAGCCGGCCAAGGAGCTTGGATGGTAGCCTACCCGCTCCTCAGCTCCGCTCAGCTTGTTCCCTCCCCCCTGCCTTTCTTTTTTTAATTGCATAATATGCTAGAAAATGATCTGGATTTGGGACTTATTTTTAACCAGCAGAGGCTCACTTCACCCAATCTGATTTTGGATTTAACGTCCAGCAAATGCTTTCTGAAGCTCTTGTCTTTTTTTGCCTTGAAGCCCTGACTGGCTCCTTTTGCCCCTCGCCTGCTGTGCAAGGGCTCTTTGCTTTCAAATGCCTCTTACACAGCCTTGGGGCTGGGCTACCGTGGGACTGGGGTACAATGACCAAATTGGTGGTAGACCTGTCTAATGTGGTTGTTTTGTGGGTCTGGATCCTGTTGGGGAACTGGGAATTGTGCTCGAAGAAGATGAGTTTTGTCTCCTGGATGATAGCGAGGTGGTAGCTGCGTGGTAAAGCTTGCATGAGAGGAGTCAGATTTGGGGTTAAAAATCTATTTATATGCCTGTTGCAACATCTCTCTGGGAACCTGGGGCTGCAAAGCATCTTCTTTTTTTGAAACGAGGCAGAAATCTTCATGCTATTTTATTAGTGTTTTGTTAATTGGAGGGAGGGATGCAGGGATGGACAGGGGGCTGCCTGCGACACTGCCGAAGAGGTGATGGGAATTTTTGCTCCAGAACCTCACCTGGGAAAAGAGATTCCCCAGGTTTCCTCACCTGGGGAAAAAAGGGAGAGAGGAAAGCCAAATGTTTGCCCAGAAATGTGGAAGCAGGCCAAGTGCAGGGCGCTACGATGCCTGCGATCCCGCTCCCGTCTCCAGGCTGTTCCTTGGCTTGATTTGCTGCAGCCCATGGGACCAGCAAGTGATGTGTCCTCATGGTCTCTGCTCCTCCTCATTCTGAGCTGGATGTGAGGAAGCAGCTTGTCTGGTAACCTGGGTCCGTGCAGGTAGTGGTGGGAGGGGGGGTGTCAGAGGGAACCTGTCATCCCACAGGCACTGAGAGAAGTGCTGCATCACCCAAGTAATCACAGAGACTTCAGGAAGCCCAACCTGGTCAGCTCATCAAAGATGGGCGATGGTGTGGGGCAGAGGGTTTCTGACCCTCAATAGGGACATTAGGTTGTGCATCTGTCGCAGCACAGCGATTCCTCCTTTCCTCTGCGTTTGCGGGGGGGACCTTCGTGTGACAAAAATAGCGGTGACAGAACAAGGCTGGGACTGCGCTGTGCAGAGGAGCGTTTCCAGGTGCTCTGGAACGTGCTGGAAGGGACTGCGCCGGGGCGTTGAACTGCCCTACTTTTAGCTCAGTAGTGACTGACGATGTGGGGTGAGTTTGCTAAGATTCCCTTGGTTTGTGCTGGGGTTTGTTTCCTTCGAAAGCCCTACTGGCAGTCACTTGTTCCCGAATGAGACCTGCAGTCCTGAGTGAGAGACGTGCTTTATGGGGGAGAGGCGGAGGCAAACGCCGCTGCGGGAGCCACGCCGCCTCTCGCTGGCGCGAACGCTCTTCTCTCGGTTGCTGTTCAAGCTCCTGAAGGTCTTACCACGGGAAGAGCCAGGTGGAGGCTGAGGAAAGGATTTCCCACCGTTGTGGGAAGATGCTTCCTGACCTCAGGAGAGCGGGGGGATGAGAGCGCCGTCTGCCCCAGCCCTCTGCAGCGCTGCCAGTGGGCAGTGGGGGTGTGATACAACCCCCAGTGTAAGGGGCAGGCAGGGCCTGTGCTAGCTAAGGGTGGGTGCTGCCTGCGGCCAGTTCCTGGACTGGGGAGCTCGGCATCTCAGAATCACAGGTTGGGAAAGACCATTTAATCATTGAATCCAACCATCCCTGTCCTCTCCTAAACCACATCCCTGAGTACCTCATCTCCCGTCTGTTAAGTACACCCAGGGGTGGGGACTCAACCNCCCTCAGCCGCTCCTCAGGAGGTTTGTTCTCCAGACCCTTCCCCAGCCTGGTTGCCCTCCTCTGGCCCCCTCCAGGATATCAGTGCCTGGGGACATGCCGAGCTCCTTTAGAGCTTTCGGAGACAGATGGCCCTGTCCTCAGACTGGGACTCTTGTCAGAGTTGAAGGCCCTGACTGCAGCAGCACCATGTGGTGCAGGGAATCATCTTGGTGAATCACCATCTTCATGTGTGACTTACCCAAGTGTCACAACTGTATTTCCTGCTGTGGCAGCTCGGCTCTGAGGCGGTCGGTTAAATAACCCCAGGAGCACACATATCCCCAGGGTTGGTGCCCAAGGGTTGGATCTCTGGACCTCCCTCTCAGGAGGGTTTCCCTAAGCTCCCTTTTCCCCTGCAAACAGACTTCCATATAGAAAGGGAAGCTTGCTGTAAGAGCTTATAGACACCAGCCTAGCCACACGTAAACACGGTAGACCAGGGCACTGTGTTAAGGTGGCTTCTGCTTCCTCCTCATGCTGCTGCAGGCCCAGAGTGAGCTACTGCCTGATTTCCACTGGTGACTCCTCAGGGGAAGCGAGGAGAGGACAGGGAGGCTGGTCTGTCACACCGGGGTGGTGACTCGGGGTGGGGGAAGAACAGGCTTCCAGCTTTGCCAGCTTCACTGACAGTCTTCTCTTTCCTTTCAGATATATGTTGGGGAAAGGAGGAAAGCGGAAGTTTGATGAGCATGAAGATGGGTTGGAAGGCAAAGTGGTGTCTCCTACTGACGGTCCCTCTAAGGTGTCTTACACCTTACAGCGTCAGACTATCTTCAACATTTCCCTTATGAAACTTTATAACCACAGGCCATTAACCGAGCCAAGCTTGCAAAAGACAGTTTTAATTAACAACATGTTGAGGCGAATCCAGGAAGAACTCAAACAAGAAGGCAGCTTGAGGCCCGTGTTCGTGACCGCTTCGCAGCCCGCCGACCCTCTCAGCGACAACTTCCGCGAGGCCCAGCCGGCGTTCAGCCACCTCGCCTCCCAGCCCCTTCTTCCCACTGACTTCGTAAGCACTACGCCCCTGGAGTCTTGCCTCACCCCAGCCTCTTTGCTCGAGGACGACACTTTTTGCACTTCCCCGACTGTCCAGCACGATGGTCCCACGAAACCACCACCTCCTGCTCTCCAACCAGTAAAGGACAGCTTCTCCTCAGCCTTGGACGAAATCGAGGAGCTTTGTCCAGCACCTACCTCCGCAGAGGCAGTAGCAGTCGAAACAGCCGCCGATGACTCTAAAGTCCACCTCAGCGAGTCCAACGTTCAAAAGCCCGAGGGCCTCCCAGAGAGCAGAACAGCCGAATCGAAACTTATGGACTCGCTGCCTGGCAACTTTGAGATAACAACTTCCACAGGTTTCCTCACAGACTTGACCTTGGATGATATCCTCTTTGCTGACATTGATACGTCCATGTATGATTTTGACCCCTGCACGTCTGCCACGGGGGCTGCCTCAAAAATGACTCCTGTCTCGGCAGACGAGCTCCTAAAAACTCTCGCTCCGTACAGCAGTCAACCAGTAACTCCAAATCAGCCTTTCAAAATGGACCTCACAGAACTGGATCAC
>VXBZ01003940.1:101590-126993 GCA_013399135.1 Heliornis fulica
CTTTTTTTTTTAAACTTTTTAAAGTTTTGTAAGAAGGACACCACCAGTGTATTTCACAAAGACATAAATGTATACACCCCAGCACAACAAAAAGAATAGATCTTCAAAAAGATTTACCCCCAATTATTTACATTTTTCTCTGATATAAATTTAGGATTCCAGTATGTAAATAAATATACATTACTATGTATACCTTTCTAGTGCTGCTTACCAACAAATCATCTGAACTTTTATTTTTTTAATTAAAGCAAGATTGCTTTTTACGACCCAGAGAGGGAAGGAAAAAAAAAAATCAATAGAAAGTGTCCAATTCACATCACTTTAGTCTACCTTTTCTTGGCAGCTTGTTGAAGGTGTTAATGTGGCTGGGAACATCAACACCTTGGCATGCATGAAAGTTAAGTCAGGAAGGCTAGAAATCACCTTGGCAGCCTCTTCACTGAGATGTTCTTCCTTTTTAGGCTTCCTGTTGAGAAGAAAAGAACAAAGTGCATTAATCTAGTACCTGATACCCCTTGGATCACTGAAAGAACCACTGATTGAAGCAATGTTCTCACAGTTTGTCTCCCATTGACAGGCACTTCTGCAAGCTACTTGAAGACAGCCTGATGTTCTAATACCTACCTGCCTACCAACAAAACATAGAAAGTCAGCAAAATGTTCCTGAATATTGTTACAATAAAGGGGAAAAGAAAGAAAAAATTTCCTATTCATATGTTAATTTTTATATATTTGTCTTTTTTTTGTCAGGTTCCAGCATGCCATTTTGGGACTACCTGCTTGAAGCAACCATGCCTGAATTCTAGGGATAAGACAGTAGGAGAGTTAGTTCTAAACTACCTAAATCCAGTATAATCTTTCAACTTAAATTGAAAAAAAAAAATATTGAAAAACATGAAGAAATTCCCAAATTCTTAATACCTTTGAAAGAAAAATAAAGGTACTTATGTTCTGTTTCCAACATGACCATACTCAGATTACAGGTTGTACAGCTCCTAACCCACAAACCCTCTTCCACTCCTAGGTCTCAGCAACAGATAACAGCACTCACAAGGCACTCACTGCTTGTAGCTACTCGCTCTGAAGTGTGGTACTACCTGCAGCCATAACCATCCACACAGCAGTTTGGGAATCACTGGAGTTTACTTTGCTTTTTGCATTATTCACAAGAATTACTGAGTGAAAATAAATAGAGAAGCCCAAATCCCACGTCTGTCACTTGGTTCTTGCTCTTGTAAGAGATACAAGTTGCCCATGTGAAGTGAAGCTGGGCCCAGCCTGCTACAGAACATACTTTACAGGTGTCTAGGTCATCTGTGAAGAACATTGCCTATTACCAGAAATCCTCTCTTCCATCAAACTGCTCCAGTTCCTAAAAAGGCACCTGCTACACCCTGTAATGACATCAGATATTTGAGCAAAAAGCTGAGACAAAAGGACTTGAACCAAGTAAACTGCCTTTCCCTAGGACACTCAGAAATCTCCTTTCTCTATCCTGTAGCCATGAAGTTTAAACTGACCCCATGAGAGGGCAATCACCACTGATCAAGAAGCAGCATGTACTTCTATTTCATCAGGATCGTTTCCTAAACAGAGATCAGAGGACGGCAAGGGGCAGGCAGTGTGTTTGCTTCAGCAGCAGCCTCAGAACATGTGAACTAGGAGAAGAAAAGATTGAACCAAACTGATCCTTGACATTATGGTGTTGACTCTGCACTATCACTTTTGTTTGCTACTTGAGATCTCCACTTGATGAAAGATCTCTAGAGGAGACAGTCTAGATCAGAATTTCCAACACTAGAACAGCAATATTTTTTTTTCCCCTCTGCTGCAGTGGACTTCCACTGACTAGGCAGATTACCAAATTCTGGAGGATAAACAAGGCCATGTGCTGGTTTCACTGGAGGAAGAAGCAGAGTGCCAATATGTGCCTCTTTCTCCAGCTTCACAGTCACCTCTATCTGCACTCCAACGATTATCTCTTAGCTGTTGAAATGTGGTTGTCACCCACCACTGTGTTATCAGTATCTGGTGCCACTATTAGTAATCACTTACCACAAGCCTCTCAAAGGTACAAACTCCTGGTGATCAAGGACTTGCAGCTAACAAAGGAGTGTTTGACAGAGGAAGCTGAAGGAAGAGGGCTGACTCAGATCTGCATTAAAAGGAGTTCCTGTAATTGTTAATCAGGCACCGAGATGGAGCTCACACACTCCTTGCTATTTATATGCCTCTTCCTCCACTGCTCCACTGTGGCATGCTAAGAAATGGCACTGCTGGGATCCAGAGGCAGTGCTACACTTTATATGGTGACCATGCAGAGGACCCTGATCATGGGACAATGCTATGTCTCTTGCTGTGCTACCTGGTCTCCACAACATCACTGTGGCAGGAGCACACCAGTGAGTCCAGTGAGATGTGGATCTCACCCGGTTACTGGATGTTTCCCTCCTGGCTGGAGGCCCTGTGCAATAATTTATCTACTTAAAGTGCTCTGTATAAAGCAGCTATAAAAGAAGGACAACCTAACACACAGACCAAGTGTTATTTAACTTGCCAAGTTACAGCTATAGATACAACCACAGGGTAGTGAGGCTCAAAACCTTCATTTAAATAATCTTGGTGCAGAGGGATGAGACAGTCTCAATAGAGAAGGGTGGGTTCCTCCAGAAGGCAACAGAACTGGAGGCTGCAAACACCCTTTCTGGGTAACAGCGACTTTGGCAGCTAGTTATCACCAGGGCAAACCCTACAGAATGATTAACTATGATTAACTATCTGGAAAGACAAAAGTAGCATCATCACTGCAGACTGGTTTTACCCTTAGGCAGTTTGGTAAGCTTTAACAACTCTGATACCTTATCACAGAGGCAAGAGAAAAATCCCCATCAGGTGCAGCAATCTCAGTTATCACTTCTGCTGAAGATGTTCTTACCATCAAGAGACTTGCCAGACCTTGGTCTGGGGAGGGGGAGGCACTGCAGAGCTTCTACTTACACACTCTTCATTTCTAGCTACCCTGGCCTACAGAACAGACACTTCAGTGGGTTGTCAGTGGCAGCTGTACTAGCTCTTGTCTGCTTGGGAACCAGATCTTTTCCTAACTAAACCACTAAAGAACCCAGACATGGCTTAAAACAGTGCATCTGTCTATTCAGGTATTAAAATTACCTTTTACAAAGCCCCCACCCACTTCTTCTCAGTTACAGCTGCTCCCAGGACAGAGGGGATGCTCTTACCCAAGCAAATAACAGCAAGTCCCTCTATCTGGTGGTATGAAGTTTCTTTCTCAAAGGCATGTTAACACTAAGCTGCAAGAAATTAGCCAGACTGATGGACATGAAAGTTGTTGGAAGAAAATTTAGCAAGAAACAGGGAATATTTGGCTGATATGTCACTCACACCTCACTGTTCTGTTCTGCATTCCAATCTTTTCCTGCAGCGTTCAGTCTTTCATGACTTTGGTTGCTTCATGTTTGCAGAAGTATTTCCAGTGTGAGAGAGGGATTTGGCCATTTCTTGGAAAGGCATCAGCACTCTGCTTTCCTTCAAGAAGGCAGCAGATAAACTTTTGATCTCTGCCAATTCTGTGGAAGTGGGCAAGGCCACGGAGTCTCTCGCAGCATCTGCGCTGGATCCCTGACCTTCAACACTTACTGTTCCCTTCAAGGCTTCAGGCTCGAGTTGAGGGGGAAGTTTTCCCTCCTCTCCCAGTATTTTCCTTCTGAGAAACTGACTTTGCAGCTTCAAGAGATCAGTTTGTAAGCAAAAGATTGGCCTATTTCAGGCAAAAAAAACCCCACCTCTGCACATGGAATTTTCACTCTGTGAAAATGTTTACCCTAAACATCAGAAGGGTTAAGAGATGTGGAATAGCCTTAAAACTGCTGATGTTGCCATCAGTGGGTGTTAAGTGTGGGTGTTAAGTGACCAGCCACATCTCCCTCTGATCAGTTATCACAAATGTCCCTTTCCAAGTCTGTACATGTCATCCTTGAGCTGGCTGTACCCACCCATTCCTATTGCAAACTATCTAGATAGTTTAAAAAAAAACCCAAAATCAGAAGAAAACCACTCAGTAGAAAAAGCTAACACACTGCAACATATTTGGCATACTTCTGAGATAAGAACTACTTATATCTCAAGGTTTCTACCTTGAAAAACAGAAAACAGACTGTTTTCTTTCAGAGAGAAAAGAAAACACCACTTGAAATTCTTAAAATTTGGACTTGACAAAAAAACTTACAAAATGGACTGAACAGTTAAAACAGCTAATCCTTGTGTGTGTCTGAACTTAACTACCAAGTCTCAGATCCCCAGCCTCTCTCTACAGCACAGATCTAGAACCCCTCCCTATCCATAAGGGATGCTCACCAGAACAGGGGAAAAACTCTGACATCTGGATAAAGAGCTCTAACAGAGCAAGTAAGAGCTTTCAAGTGCACCATGGAAGCACTGGGAATCCCTGCAAACCCCTCATATCAAACCCATAACAATAGAGAAAAATGAACAACATTAATTTAAGCAAAGCAGACTTGCCTGCTCTTTTGTAAAAGAAAAATGAAGTAAAGATATCTTAAAGCAAGGAAGTAAGCACAAGTGTATGAATGGAGATAAAAGAATTAAGAATATATTTGGAATTTATCTGTCCTGCTGTGAATGTGTGGTTACTTTTAAATTCAGACTTAAATATATTTGGACTCAGACTACAGTTATGCTTGAAATTTTTTGTAATGTGCTTTTTTACTAGTGAAAGTCAAACTTTCCCACTAAAGGATCTTCAAGAAGAGTATATTCACTGCCTGGATATAAAAATAGGCAACCCAAAAGCAGGCACAAAATTCATCACTGAAGCGTGAGGTTCCCTCTACTGGTTCTCCTTTGAAATTTCATGGCTTGTTGGTCTTTATTAGTGCTCGCTGAATCCTTTTCAGTCGCAAGATAGTGGCAGGAAAACCAGCAAGATGGTTTTGGCAGTGAGAGAAAATGCTGGAAGAGCTCTTGAAAACTTTAGGTCTAGCCATTTAAAGCCAGCCAGCTATGTCCCATTTCAAATCACTACCTTGGCCACAACTGTTGAACTGTGGCTCCTCTCTAAGCCCTATGCTGCACAGAGGTGCCTCTGTTCAGTTTCAGAGCACTGAGTAAACCCTAAAGCTCACTCATGGGTGAGGTTGTGTTACCACCTGTTAGCTGCAAAGCAACTAAAACCTGTTGTATGTTGAGGCACACATTTCCTCAACAATAGAAACATTCTGTATGCTAAGAATCACTCAGTGACTCTTTAATGGGTGCTGACATTAATTACATGTTAAGACAGTCCAGGATCCTACTGCTAAGGTACACATTGAAAAACTAAGTCCAAGGAATACAAACTTGTAAGCTGAGAGACTATTCTGTACCCATTCAACAGGCCAGACTGCAAGACAGACATCTGACACCTCAAGCCTTTTATATAGTTTTTACCAATAATATAAAGGTACAGAACTTCACAGGAGATCCATGAAGCAGAAGAAACAACCACAACTATTGTGTTTCTTAACTTGCAACAGCAAAATTAACCTTATGTTTGGTCACTGAAATTTTGACAGGTGCCAGAAATATAGGGGAAGGGAAAAATTCTATTGTTAGCCAGTTTTATGTTACCTATCTTTGAATTACACAGCAGACTGAGGAGAGTCACTGACCTGGGAGGTTCAGTGTATCCTTCCAGTCTTAGAATCAGCTCTGTTCTTCAGGAAGTTGTCTCCTACAGTTCAGGCTTTGACTCTTTTGGCTCTAGCTTTTCAACTTACATCCTGATAAGCTTTTTCTTGCAGCTCATGAACTGTTTCCCATCTTGTTTTAGAGTTCCACGATATTTTAAATACGAATTACAGTACCACGATTTTCATATTTAATGATTAAATTTAAATCTTCTGATCATTCAAGAACTTATGACCTACAACAGCACACACATTCATGCCACCCTTTGAAAAAGTAGAAGAAAAAAAAGCACAGAAGAGTACCTACCTTGTGGATGTGCTTGCCTTCTCCACTGTGGACATGAGTCTTGCAAACGCATCGGTCACTCTGTTGCTCGCGTTAGAAGTTTCCAGTTTTGAGGTTGTCAATTCGTACAACTCAGGATCCACACCTTATAGTATAAAATGATAATCAGTGATGGTTGGAGGCAAGTATAGCCATCATTAGCTACAGACCAATTTGCTAGAGGCTATTTTCTGTAAACATCTGAATCATTTATAATTTCAAGATACATGAGAAGAACACGACAGAACACGTCTGCGTTTCTGAAACATCGTCCTCTCTCCCCACCCTTTGTCAGTAGCTTTTACAGTTGTACTCCAAAACACACGCATCTTGGATCAAGTCTGGCATACCAGGTCTCAGTCAAAGAGTGAAGAACACAAATTCCACTTACTTTTTAGCATGAGACACCTGTGAAAGTGTCAGCTGTGTTTAACTGGATTGCTTTGGTTACTAGAACTCAACTGCCTGCATTACGAGTGCTGCACGTCAACAGGGGTGAACTCTTTAACGAGAGATTACACACACCACTGCCATGCATTAGAGGCCACTTAGTGACTTATATTTTTAACACAGCCTCTTGTGAAATGCAAGTGATGAAAAGCAGCTTTTATGATACATAAAAGTGGAATGGCATTCAAAAACAAGGTACATACTAATAGGTCTAATGCTACCAAAAAACTCGCAGTCTACGCTCTTTCCATCTTTCAAATATTTATAATGCATCAAATATCTGGATGTTTCAGCCTCAATTTCCAATATTCAGGTATCTTAAGTCAGATGCTGCATTTTGACATCATATGTTGAGAATGAATTTCTGACTTTATCAGCAGAGGTCATTCTGAAAACACCAAAAAGAATTTTAACCTGCATCTGAAAAAAATACATATGTATGGGTGAAATGCTACCTGTTTAATACCAACATCACATCTCAGTAGGAAGCAGCTCTACAATTTCTAAATATTGAAAAGGTTTTCTTAAAATAATACTCTAGGAATTAGAATTATAAAAATAAGTCAAGAGGAAGGGCTGTTAAAAACACACTTGTTGCTCAGAAGCAGTTTGAATTGGTGCTATTCCTCTAGTTACAGTTTCAGCTATTCTACGATTCAGGGGTTTAATCAAAGTGTGCATGAGCACCATCCACAATTTAAAATTTTTTATCCAAAAGACTGTAGATTTTTTTGTTCAAAAGCACTGTGGTTTAGAGATACCTGTATTTTAAAGAGGCATTACACTAGTGCCAGCTGGTTAGGACAGTGCAGAAGCATTTCATACTACTGCAGGACAAACACTGCAAATGCTTGGACACGATAGTCCTGTGCAGCTATCCCATACAAAACCAGGATTTATCAACTATGTGCTGATGATTTTTACCCAGTTTACTTGCCTGGATCAAGACACTTTTAGAAGTACTCCTGAAATACCAGAAGACTACTAAGTTAAAAAAAAAAAGCCTACTGTCCTGCTTTTTCCACCCAGCAACTGCAGTACTACCTGCACAGATGAGGTTAATAATCCTCATGCCAGCTCTCCATTTACTCCTCCTCCCCAAGTCAAGTGTCTTGACCATTCAGCATTTCTGCATACATGAAGTACCCTTTTACTGGCAGGAAACTAAGCTGACCAAAAAGTAAAATTAAGAGAATCATCTGGTTAAGCTGCAGGAGCTGGGGTGGGGTGGAAGGTATACTCTATTTAATACAAGTTGATTAGATATTCATTAGTTCTCCTTTTAACCTAGATTTTTAAAGTCTGGATTTTCAAAGTGAATTTCATCCAGTTTCTTGCAAAACATCAATATAAGTACTGCCCTGAGACCAGTATACCAAGACTTTAAGTACTGTCAGATGTTTACAGAACTTGGAAATAGGAAAGAGCCCAGCTATTCCCTAAGATACCCACTTTCAAACAGGGAGAAGAGACTTGAAATACACTTGGACTTGCAGAAGCCTGTGAAATCCCATTAAGGTACAAATTGTAAGAACTAATTGAAACAAGGAACACCTTTGACATGCAACTCTGCAACAAATGTTAAATGCAACCTCACGAGTTTCATCATTTAGATATTCACATTTATGGTCCTGAGTTCATTTTCATTGTAGTGTGATGTCACTGCTCAATTTACTGTTCTTTAGGCACCTCCCATTCAGCTACATTTACATAAATTATCAGCATGAAAAGTACAGTAATACACTACATCCATGGGAACATACTAGAAGTGAGTAATTCCCTGTTCATGACATAGAATGCAAATTTTAATAAAAAGTGATTTTGGCTACTGATGAAGTCAGACTGAGAAGAACATAGCACAGATCCATAGTTAGCGAAATTAAGGTCTTCAGAGAAAGAACAAACTTCTATTTCTCATAAAAGTTTCTTCTTTAAGCCAAAATCTCTAAAAAATTGTCCTTCAATTGTTTTAGTTGTTTTTAAGAGTTGCATATTCTCAATTTTATTCAAATGATCAGGGAATATTTGAGGAAAGCACTGTGAAACCTTAATGAGATATTGAAGGAGAGTTAGCCAACCAAACCCCACACAAAGCTCCTAAACACACACGCAAACACACGAGCTGCAAGCCAAGAAACAGATGACTTTCCCAGAAACAAGTCAGGAGGAAAGAAAAGCCAAAACAAAACAAAAAAAGGCACTATAGGGTATACCAGGAAAAGTGATAATGCCTGTAACTTGATGACACACATTAAAAAAATGCAATGAAAGGCTAACAGAGTATCTCTCCAGTAATCAAGTGTGCCCATCATCAGGATACAAGAAAGTACCTGACTGCACAAGCAGAACCTCTACTGGGTACTGAGGACTTTCACAGTCTGTAAGACTCAAGCATCTTGAATTTGCTATCTATCACTTCCAAGACAAACTCTGTCTTTCATTGGATAATGACATTCTTCAAGGGCAGAAGAAAAATAGGTTTGGATGAGAAATTGTAAAATTGCTTTCAATGATCAGATTGCAAAACCAAAAGAGCATTTTTTTTAAAAAAAAGCACAACAAAACAACAACTTGTAAGCACTTTTAAATGCAGGATAATGCCAAACCTCTTAAAAATTGATTAAAAAAAATTAAAATCACTAAGAGGGGAAAAAAAACGAGTGATTACCATGGCTTCAGGCGTTGTTGTACTGAAAGAATCTTTTGACTTAGCTACTTAACCTATGCACTGGGCTAAGTCCCCAGAACGCTTCCTGCAGAAATTTACTCAAAGCATAGGTTTTCACAAGCTCATGCAAAATACTCAGATCACATAAAAACCACACAAGATAAATTAATTTGGTGACTTTCACGTATTACTCAGTGGAGAGAGTGGTGTTTTCATCTCCTTTTAGGAGAGTAAGTTGCAGATGAAGTGCTTTGGTTTCATAATTAACATTATGAACTTCTGATGACCCACAAACATGCAGCTATCCTTGTTTTCCATTATGAATGTTGTTAAAACACTTTTTTCACTTTTAAAAAATTAATATTAGCAGTTGACACAGAGAAAAATTTACGACCTCCTGGTAACAGGGGTTGTGATATGTTAAGCACAGCAACTTTACATTCACACCTAACTTCCAAGTAACACCACAGTCCTGTAACTTGGAGACATTCAGAACAGAGAATAAGCCTCATTTTTCAGGAGTTGCCACATCTACAGCATTTTTCAGTTTTTCTTAATTGCTCAGAAAAGCAAACTTCCTAAATTTCTCATTTGAAACAAGTGTTTTAACATCTTATTTGCAAGAGCATAAAAGCCATTCATTCCTTCAGCACATGACAAATACAGAGCTGACAGTACCTTTTAAATACTTGACACTCGATACAAAACATCAGAAAACAGAACACAAAGGAAAAAAAAAGAAAATAACAACACACAAATGCAGTAGAAAGACATTTTAGAGAAACACAACGTAAAACTTCTCCTTGTTTATAGGAAAGTCAAGTGATGTGCTCATGCTTTTAGTAAGTTGTTATAAATATTACAGTTGTGGTTTTAACACTCTGCTGACCTGGGATTGTGGTGGTGCTGCTAGAGCTACTGTCATCCACGGGCCCAAAGAAATCAAGGTTCAGAAGAGTGGAACCTCCACTAGCTTGAAATTCAGTGACCGTGTTGGTAGGCAGCCATACAGAAGGTAAGCCAAGGGAGGGGTTTATGTGTAAAAAGGGGTAAGACACACACTTGAACATGCAAGTTATAATTAGTACTCAGTAGGCAATTTAAAATCTGACATGAAAACAATGCTTACAGTATTAGTTTGTACCTCCTAAAACGTTAACAACTTAACTCAGTGCACATTTCCTCATGTACAATGCAGCAAGGAAATCAACACTAGTAACTTTAAAATAGGTATATTTATTTCAATCTAAAAATGAAAGAGAACCAGTACGACCCAGAGAGAAAGATGTGATCAGTTAAAGGGAAACAATATATAGGTCAATTGATAGTTAAGAATGTAACAGCCTTTTTCTCCCCTCACTGAAATTGAAAGCCATTCTTTCATCAGGAAGACTTAAGCAGATCCCCAAAGAGCAAAGAACAGAAAAACCCAGAACACTTTAAAGTTTTGTTCAGCAGCTTTAAACTATTAATTATAATTATTTTAAAGCAGTGTGACCACAGCATAACAAATGCCACTCTTGTATCCAGCTCCTTACTGGTAAGTTATACTGTTCCCCTTTAGTACTAAACCAGAAATCAAACCAAGGTACATTTTAAAGAAGTTTGTTAAAAAGAAAGCATGATGATTGACTGAAGTAATAAGACACCAGACAACAGCAAAAGGGTCCATCCAGGCTTTCCTTCAGCACTATGATATTGCTATCCAAACTCTTAACATCCCACATGCTCCGAAACAACACTGTGAGGCAACACCAGTGCAGTAAGAGGGGCAGTTGATCCCAGCCTGCTTTTGAGCAACTTGTGTGTTGTCAATTAGTTGCTTTTAGCAGGCTCCTCATAAAAAGTTCCTGGTTTTTTACAGGTTTCTAGCCTGCCAGATAAGTTTCCAAAACTTGTTTTATTTTCTTTGCATGCACTTACATTTCTGAGACTGGAGGCGGTGGCACAACTCACTTTGCTATTAAAACAGACATCGGTGAAGGGTCTTTTATGTGATAACTATACACATTTACAGGTAGAAACAAGGTTGTAGCTACCTCTTTATCAGCTGTAATTTGCTCTTGAGTGTAAGCAAAAGCAGTAACAGATGAAGTCACATTTTTGAAATATAAAATTTTCTGTAAATCTGAAAACTTTCAGCTCAAGTGTATATTTGCAAAAGTTTGTGGTTAAAATGTTGTGCTTTGAAGTAGCCACTATACACAAGTTTGTCATTCAAAGGACGTCTAAAGAGATAGTTCATTGGTGAAAAATACTTTAAGAAGCAAAACTCAATCTAAAATGCTCATTTGTTCAGAGTTTTGTTATAATCTGCAGTTATGTATATAATGAAGTGTTAATATTGCCACTGTGACATTAGCATATGGCAGGAATCAAAAATTAACTTAGTATTTTTCAGACTACATAATACTTCACAAAGGGGCACAGTTAATCAGAAAGAAAGCCTGAATTTCCAAAGTTAGAAGTAAGAAATAAGTATTATATATTATATATATTTTTATATATATGTGTGTGTGTATATTTTAAAAAAATAATCAGCAGATAGATGTTTGTCTGAACTTTGTAGCTTTCTTATCTCTAGCTCTGGTGCTAGAGGCTCTACGGAGAGACGTACCATCTAAAGGGTTAGTAAGGCCACTGCTACTCCAGTCAAACTGGACAGGTGGTAGAGATTCCTAGAGTTGAAAAGTCAGAAATCAGATTTTATAGTCAGTTCAGGTTACAACAATGCAAAGCAGTTCAAACAACAGATTCTTTAGCATCTAAATACTAAAAAGACAACTAAATGAGCAAGCCCAAACTTTCAGGAGGTATGTATTTTCATAATATGCACTAAAAATTCAAAGTAGATTTGTTCTACCACAGGAAGTCTCAATAAATTCTGAACAGTACAGTTAACTTCTAACTCCAGCAGGATTTGCAAATTAACTAAAACATATGAACAGGATAAAAAAAAACCTTAAGGCATAGATGAAAGTTGAACTACTGTTACTTGCATGGAAGATGAACCATTTTGCATAAGAAGTTATATATACACAGGTATAGATTTATTCATGAAAGCTGCCTGTACATTCATACTGTATATAAAAGCCAGTTATTTATCAAATAGCCTGTGATTGTTTCAGTTTGTTTTGCTTCCAAGAAATAATCCCTACATGTGAGGGACAAACTACCAACAGCATCTCAACTCTGACCCCTTTAAAGAAAAAAAAAATATTAAAATCCTGTGACTTCTTATCCTGTAAGAATTAACCTATTTCTACTTCTGTGAATTACATTTCTGCTCTCTCCCCAGTGAGGTCAACTGCCAAGAAGTCCTGGGAAAGGATGTGCCTTCAACTTCTAACAGAACAATCAGACTTCAGGAAGAAAAGCATCGAAGTTCTCAGACTTATTCAAAATGCTTTAGCTGTCATCTTCCAGTGGCTGGGACATACATTCCCTTTGCTTTTGTACAAAGTCAGGCCTTTATTTTTTTCTTTGAAAAATTTCTAATATCCAACACTGAAAAAATCTGCAGATTCACAATTCAAGACTGGAGCAGCCTGAGCTAGCTTTGTACAACTAAGCTAACTGTAAGGGACCTGGGCCAGGTTATAGATGTTTACAGATAGAAAAATGAGGGGAGCTGGAGATTTCTGTATTTGCTTATAGTAAGTATCTTGCCTAGAAAAAATCTTTCCCACCTAATGACTTGGAAATATTTCCAGCATGGAGCACAACTACAACAGCATTCTCTCCACAGAGCTTAAGGAGCTGACTTTTTACTTTACTTTGGTCATAAAATTACTGGCATTGAAATGATTAGCATGGAAACATAATGTTAGCAGTCTGGAAAGCTACACCTGATAGAGTAATAATCACTGTTCACCAGTAGCTTGTTTAAAGTCACACCTAAAACATGTTCACATTAAAAGGGGTTTGGATTAAAAAAAAAAAAAGATAATTAAAAAAAGTGCAGTGGAGTATGACAATTTAGTGGCTTTCTGCCCTGAGGAAAATGAGCTCAAATTGAAACAAAAGTAGCTTCCCACCAACTCTTACTTACTGAGGAAAACACCCACTACATTTTGTGTCAAGACTGAGTCAGGGCTGATGAGTGTGACAGGACTGCACTGAAAAGGTAGTGCCACCAATGGCTGGCTACGCTTCTCCCGTTAATGACGACTTGATTCTCAGATCTGCCAAGGAGGGGCTAAGGGATGTGATGTATTCTTCCTAAAATGGAAAAAACCCAAACCCCTGACTCCCAGTCAGTAGGAGTCTACTGCTCTGCAGAACAAGACCATTCTGCTGAATTCAACCACTTGTAAAAGAGTGAGGTGGCAAGTAGAGACGACCCCATCTCTGCAGGATGTTGGCAGGCCCTTGCTCCCTACAGCTGCAAGCAATCTCAAAGAGCAGAGGCAAAAGCCAACTCAACAGAAGGGAAAATTTTGTTTCTAGTGCCCTCAGCCCTATAAAAACTAACTATACTGGGACACCCAACACAGCCCTGACATCTCAGACAATGGGAACATGCCCTGCAAATGGGAGTATAATGTTTTGTCTTTCAGAGATCACCAGGTTGCATTTACAACCATTATTTTAGTGACATGCTTTAAGGAAAATCTCAGAGAATACTGAGAATCAGAGCAAACTGCTCCTGCTCCTCCTTCCATCTTCCATCACAGGACATGGTACAGAAAATGAAAAGGTAAACTCTGCTGTCAGAGCACTACTCTGAACATTAAGGACATGAGAAACAGGAAACTAAAATGCCTGCTGGTTTTACTGCATCACATTTCACTTTTATCAAAGTGAGAGATGTTTTCACACAGTAATTTTAGAAAGGTATTATGTAAGAGCTTCTTTAAACCAAAGGAATAAAATGTAAACATTTGTCCCTGTGCCAACAGTTACCCAAGGAAAATTAAACAAAGAAAGAAAAGTATTTTGCTTTCTTATAGCTGAGGGGAAAATAGAAGGGCTTGCAATACAAATACAGTGTCAATATTTAGATAGAACCCACAAATAAGCATCATAAACATTTCAGAAAAAGGTTTACAAGGAAGTAATTAAGAGATTTCAATGTGTGTATTCAATGGCAACATTACAACAGTTCTGAAAATAATTCTTCCCAGACACCACCCCTAAAAGACTCTCCCATCTGAGAGATTAGCACATTCTGTAGTATCTCTTACCTGCAAATCCTTCTCTCTTACTCTGTCAAAGCTACATTGTCTTCTCAGATCTTTCTCATATGTGTAACTGGAGAGCAGTTCCATGATGGAACCTTTGGCTGGTGGCCAGTAATATGGTCATTTGCATCTGTCATTGTTAGAAGTCCTGATGGTCCCTTATGTAATTAAAAGTGTTTTTAAAGACTGTCACCCCATGGGGTTTAATTAAGGCTCAGTCCCTAACAGCCCACAAGTGTAAGAGGCATTTCTATTATAGCCTTATCACTAAAGCAGTGAGTTGCATGCATACAGGAGTGCTGTAACAGGCACCTGCAGAAAAGAATTACTGGTAATTTTATTCTAGAAAGCTCTGGATCACTGCAGATTTTATTCTTATATAAAACTTGCTAAGCAAAACCAGGAGGGTACAAAGATACCCTGTAAGTTGGGACAGAGTTACTACAAGTCTCTCAAAATGAAAACACATCTCAGAAGAATTGGAGGATGCTTTGAAACAATACCTAAGGAGCAGAAATATCTAGATAACTTTATCTGGATCTTCTTTTTCTAAGAAAGCCAAAGAGAAGCAGGTAAATGAACTTTGAACTGGAGAACAACAAATCAAGACATTAAGTTCAGTGACCTTTTTAATAAACAGTGGAATACATTTTAGTTGCACTAGCTGAAGACTTGGCCATGGTGCAGAAGACCACTACAGAAGATGCTAAAAAAAAAAAGGCACCCATCTCAGATTATAAAAATCAAAGTTTGCTGCCTATTTGAGCATCTATTCTCTTACATGTGATGTGCCTTGATAGAACCTTTTACTTCAGACCTGTGGCCTTTGAGAGACCATGCTTAAAGGCAACAATAATCAGAGGATTATTTCATATTCTGTTTACTGCCTCACAGTTACGAGCACAGAGGGACAGAGAAACAAACCCCCCAACTTTAAGATAAACAACACATCTCAGAAGAATTGCCTCACCACCTTCAAATGTAAAAGTGAGCAAGTCTACAAATGCATCTTTACACAATAAACTAATGTGTTTGATCAGTCAAATTAACTTGCTTGAGAAGAGAGATCATAATTTTGAAACACTTGTCCTTACAGCTTAAATTGCTCACATGGGAATTTGTCCACTGTGCTTCCATAGTCTAACCAACTCAAAGATCCTCTGCAGGGAAGGGAGACCAAAACATACATAATTTAAACAATAACTGGGAAAAATCATTGCAGCTCATTTGAGTCTTCCCCCTCTCCCTTTTGTTTTCTAATGCTTTCTATTCTGAAACTCTGCATGCTTTCCTCAGTTTATCTACAATCAAAAAACTAAGGAGATGTTTGTGTTTTTCACAAATACTCTTTCCACTCCCACTTTTGCATCATCGGGGTCTATTTCAAAATACTATTCCCCCAGCAGGAAGTCATACAAATACACACACAGATACTGATCTGTATCCAAGTCCCCATAAATGCCAGGCTTTCACAGGAGAACTCTACTCCTTTCCTTAAGGAAAGCACAGGACTATTAACTAGAACCTCTCTTTCCATGGAGAAAGCCAATGTGCTGGAGTTTCTGAATATGGGAATGACCACTCATCACTGCCATCTGAAGATTAAGGTATTTAGAAGTTTTATTCAGTTAATGTGTAATTACTTAATTAAACTTATAGACACCTAACTTCTTGTACATAGATTATCTGTCCTCACAGTAAGACATTTCAGGGTCCACTAACACTGGCTATGGTAAGTGTTCAATGGAGACATTAAAGTTCACAGCACAATTCCTAATGAAACACTTACCAAAGTTTGGGCACATCATCTCAACATGAATATTTGCTGCACAGTGTGAAACTGAATTTCCCCAAAAGCAAAGACACCAAACACTAACAGAAGAAGATGAGGCGAAGGAAGAAACAAGGTCTCTGAGGTGGAGAATTCATTGTTCATGCCCTGAAACTTTCTGAATGCTTAGAGGTCCCAACTGGATCTTCCTTCTTGTAGCTCTATACACTGCTTTGTGTATGGTTTATCCCCTGTGTGGGGAAGAACTCTGAATGCTTCAGAAAGCCAATGAATTCTTCCTACTTTGTTCAAATATGGAAATCACACAAGTGATTTCTTCATCTCACACTGGTTGCAATAATCTTTATCATTATTGGTACCTCTTCTAATGCCCAGTGACCTGCTCAGCTCCACTTCAGTGTTTGTGAGAAGCAGCTTAGGAAGCATCACCAAATGTGTGCACTGCTATATGAAACAGCCTGAGCTCTGAGTCCATGGTGCTATTCTACAATGAACAAACAGATCTCTGGTACTAGCATGTCACAGGTAGAACTCCGCACTACAACAGAGCACAGAGTGCAAGGGAGTCATCAAGCATTGGAACAGTCTACCCAGGGAGGTGGTTGAGTCCCCATCTCTTGAGGTGTTTAACAGACGGGTAGATGTGGTGCTTGAGGACATGGTCTAAGGGTGGACTTGGTGGCAGTAGGTTAATGGTTGGACTGGATGATCTTAGGGGTCATTTCCAGCCTTAAAAATTCTATGATTCTATGATTCTATGAAGTCACTATGCTCAGTAGCCCCTACTGTTAATGTTAGGTCTGTCACAAGGAGCATGAAATTCTGGAACACCTTCAATCAGAAATCACAAGCAGAACAAGTAACTGAAGATGCTGGGCAGATTAACCAAGACCTAAGGAGGGACACAGCTGACAGTACAAGCTGAGCACCACTGTAGTGACACTGAAAATGGAACATCTCTGCACATCCCATGAGCTAGCTGCCATCCACACACACTGAAACGTGCATGGCATTTAAGGGGTTTTCTAATACCACAATATCAAAATCACCACCAAAACAGTATTAATTGAATTCAAATGCTCAACTCCTAACTCCTCTGAACTCATTTGGTATCTGATTCCTACAATAAGCTTCAGAAAATGCAAAGATGAAAAACATCAGCCAGAGGAAGAACAACTGTAAAGTTCCATCTAAAATTAGTGGAAGTTACTGTCCACCCTTTTGGAGCAGGTTGTTGATTAGCAGGAAACACCCATCAGGACTTTTAATTACTGACCACCTATCACCAGAGTCTTATCATAGGGACTCCCTCCAGTCACACATGTAAAGTAGATCCAAGAGCAGGACTTTAATCTTACAAGGAGAACCTGCCCTTCACATACAGGTCTCTCTGAAACACACCATCCAGATATTTTAAGCATGAAGGAAGAGGTAAGGCACCCCATTATTTCCCTCACTCTTTTCCTCACTCCCTCATCTATTTTTTACCTGGAACTGATCAGATGTACATGTGTTCATCTCTGGTGATACAGGAGGTGTCTGTCCTATTGAAGCTATTTTTTCTGCTGCAGATATTGGTTTCAAAGGTTCCTTGGTAGGCTCTAACATACCCTAAATAAAGAAATAAAAAATTTAAGAGTCACATGCACACACACATATACATATATATATTCCAAGAACTGCAGATGGAAAAAAAAAGAGGAAAGAAAGAAAACACACTACTAGGTAATAGTAGCCTCAACTAGGGGCTTGGGGGAAAGCATTTATCTCAGACACTTTCAGTAAGGGGGACACAGAAGGACATGGGGCAGGGAAGAGAATTATTTTGGATACTTAGGCCCAAGAAAGATTTTACAGCCAGTAACAGAAACTCTAGTGTTTAGCTGGAGCTTGCTTTCAACTTTCAGTTTTGTAATTTAAGCTGGAGGAAACAGTTAACAGATAAGGTGACGTCTTCTCCTCCCAACTGTCTGTAGACTATTCTGGAAACACCAAGTGGCTGATCAGAAAGGTACAAGTGCATTAATTCCATTCAAAAAATTAAGTAATTCAGAAGAAACAGGTCAATTATCATTTGTCTTGGCAAGAGAGTGTTACCCAGAACAATTACTGACATGGAAATAAGGCATTAAAAGCATTAAGAAAATGATTAAGCCTGTATTTTAAATTTTAAACAAGCTGTTCAAAGCTAAATGGTACTATGAAAAAATGTCTGAAATCTCTGGTGCTCCTCAATGAAATCGAGGGCAAGAGCAAGACCAAAGTTTGCACTGAGACACTGAAACCACCTCAAAAGGATGAGGTAGGAGAAAAGAAACCCCCAAATAAAACCATGGAATTTCCAACCTGCCTATTATTTTAAAATAATTTCAAGACTTCAGGCACCAAGATCAGCTACCCCACAAGTGTTTCTACACCATGCTAGGGAGGCTCAGAATTTAACTGGTGGTTAAATCAACTCTTTTGGGCAGAAGAGAAGCACATGAAGCAGTGTGGCAACGGAAAGCCAAAAGACACTTTACTCCTCCCATCATCTGTATCCAACCTATTGTGTTCATGAGTATAGAAAAAGTGTAGTAGATAATTAATCTGCAGCAACAATTCACTGCAAGAAGTAACTGCCTGTGTTGCATACAGTCTTGCTCAGAAGTGTGTTACAGGAAGAAAACAGCAGTTGCTATGAGCTGTTTTATCTCTGCATCAGCATACCCCACTTACATCAGAAGTATTAGAGAAGTGCATGAGCTGACCTTGATGCGTCAGAAAAAAAATGCTCTAGAAAGCTCTAGAAACTGACTGCAGAAGTCACTCTAAAAAACAAACCTACAAATTATCTTAATATACACAAACAAAAAGTGTAATCCTTTTATATTCCATTTGCAAATGGCAGTATAAAAGCATATGTATGTTATATATGTGTATATTTTTCCAGAGAGGAAAAAAAAACCCCAACATAGTTGTTCTGCTCAGACCAGCAAAACTGCCAAACCTCATCTTCTGAATGCTTTTACTACAGGCATTGCACAGTCTGGAATGCCAAGCAGAGTACCAGCCTAAGGGAAACAGTCGATCTTACTGCACTGAGTTACTTGAGCTTCCTTCAACCCACAGACATCTAACGTATGCTTGCTATTTTTATCTGGCACTTGGAGCAACAACACTTGCTATACAATGCCTCTTGTATGTGTTAATATTTGTATTACTATTCTACATATTATATTTTTATATATGTGTGTATATATACCCATATTTATGTATAATGTGTATCCTTGATTAATATGTCAATAACACTGCAAAGCAGCACCACACACATCTCTTGATCCAGGGATACCAATATTGAGTAATTAAACAGTCCATTGGACAAGCAACAGCACAAAAGAGCAATGTTCAAAGGCACTGGGAAAACTTCCTACACACTTCTAACAGAATATCATTACTATCTGGCAGTTCTTAACTTTCCTCTGAAGCATCTGGTCAGTGTCAGAGCTTCCCACAGCTGCTGATGTGAACTGATGCTCTGATTAATTCTGGCAGTCCTTTATAATTTTTGACAACTATTCAACCATCTAGTTCATACCTTGTATTTATAATAGCTAAAATTCAATAAGAACAACTTTTTATTGCTGCATACACATCAACACATGATGTTTTAGAAAGCATCTCAAACTGAGTTTGGATTAGCTTATTAGATAGACAGACTTTATTAAGCAGCTTACTCGGTGAAATAAGAGCACTCACTACTTCTCGTTTGAAGTATCTGCTTCGCACACTTAGTTAAATTGTATATTTTGTGATTCTTCTCTAGCATTTCAAGAGATCCCTGAGCCATACCTGTACTTACAAAATTATCTTTCAGCATAGTTGAGCTTAATGTTTAATATATTTCATTATATTATGTTGCTGGAATGAAAACAAAAACATAACACTAAAAAAAGCTTACCAATCCTGCTGCGTACATGGGTACTATAACAGGCTGCTTCTTGTTGCCTGTGAAGAGCTGATAAAACAACAACAAAAATTATTAGGGAGTTATGTCAGTGATAATGTTTTTTTCAACATTATATAACTTGTATAAGAATAACACCTAAGAATAAATACTACATTAAATGTAATGCAAAGGTTAAAAACTATTTCAACTTAATATTACAGGGCCTATAAGTTGTTAAGCGTCAGATGGTCTGTTATGAAAAGCCATGTTCACTGCAGCTATGAAACTACAAGACAAGCAGTCATACAAAGAGACTTCCACCTGATTCTACATTTGGAGCAGCTCCATTATTTAGAAAGCAATGTTTTATTGACAGACTCACAATATTTCTTGTGTCGATTCCCAAGGAGCACAACAGCTTTTTATTGCTGTGGGAGCCACCCCACTGGTATCTCAGTCCATACGCATCGTGGATATCCTGCAGCTCTGTCCATACATCCATCAGTTCCCTGTATGCAACCCATCATAAATCAAATTATCAACAGGATTATCATCTTAGCAGCCTGGAATATTTATTCTAGTTTTTAATGCAAGTGACTTACTCTATGTTCCAACTAAATTTATGCCCAATTAAAGCACCCAGGGGAACTGTGTTCTCAAAACAATTGTAACAAGAATCCAGACTTATTATTGGAAAGTTATGCCCAAAACAGGCAGGACAAGGCCTACTTACACTTCATCATCACACAAATACATACAGCAATTTATATCAAATGTAACTAATGGGGGGTTCTGATTAACTTGGAGACATCACATTAGGTTCGTGGCACTGTGGCTTCTTACCGAGTATTTGTTAAGGTCTCCTCGGTTGTCACTTGCTTCTCACCCGCTTCCAACAAGCAACTCAAGGAACTTATTTCTTCTTCAATTTCAAGAACAGGTATAGAAGGAAAACAGACTTCAAATATCCGTTCCAGACGACTTAACAACGTTGTCTGTATCAAAAAGAAAAACATCCATGTTATTTGTCAGCTACTTTAAAGTTGCAACAGTTAAGATGGAAAACAGCATGTGGTGGCTAAAACGTTTTGCTTACCACAAAGTCTCCGTCATAAGCACCAAGCACAGGCTGCTGGCTACTAAGAAACAGTAAGAAGCTTGTGCTCTGCAGAATGAATCTTTACTGAACAGGATGGAATAGTTCTCACCAAGTTCACTCTTTATTATAAATTAGCAGAAAAGATGTGCAGTGAATACAGAGCTACATTTACATAAAACTCTCCAATCTACACATGTATGGTGAGCATGTTTTCCCAGCAAGTCAGGTATTCAACACTACCTGGAACATGAACCTAAAACAGTATCACTAACAACTTCAAACTTGGGACAAAACATGGATTCAGGAGACAGCTTCACTCTTTTTACAAGACACATGCAGTTTAAGCTCTCACAAAACTTAGCCTAAGGCACAAAACACTCATGGTGTGATCCTAACTTGAAAGTGGTAAGGAAAAACTATTTTTTGTCCCAAAGACTTCACGCTTCCTAAAAATGTTAGTATCAATGACTCGATGTAGGAAAATTATAAACCCTGGCTTCATTTGCTACTGTTCACGTGATAGTCAGGAGTCATGCAGATAAGCTGAGACTAAAGCATTAATTAAACATGCTGCCTGTCAAAAAGTGTTTAAGACCTGTTTTGTACTTCCCCAGAAAAAAAAAGAAAAGAAAAAAAAAAGAGTGATTACTTCATTACTTCGTGCCTTCATTTCTTGCCCTAAAACTTATTGGTGTGTGTTTTACACATTAGAGTCCACTTAAATTTAAATAAAATAAGTCTTCTCCTCCAGGCACTTTCCCTTTCCTCCCATTCATGACTCAAACAGTTGATGCTGAATGCTGTGATCCTGCAGGGATTAAAAGCCAACCTTGGCAATCTTTCTATCCTAACTTAATATCTTTAAAAATCCCCACTAAGTTATTTCAGCTGTATAAGAAGCCAGCTAGACAGCAGCATGGCTTGCAAAGCCCCGTTACTGTTTGCATTACATTACTTTTGTCTGACCTTCTTTCTGCTGCTATAAACTCACACCAAGGGTATGTATATAAAAATGCAGGAGGGCTATGGATCCATACACCCGGCTTTTGAGATGGGGCAGGATTTCCTGCTTGCCACAGTAGCTGCAACTGTCTTGACATTGCTGTCACTTCAGTGTCCCCTGGGAGAAAGGAAACTTCAGCATCTAAGGCAGACAAGGTTCTGAAGTTTCATAAGACAGCACATGTCTCCTGCTTTTCTCTCCACCAGTGCCACCACCACTGCTGTTGGGTAGAGTAAGGTCTCAGCAATATAAACAGCACATATTGGTACTATTGGTTTCCAGGCATTTTGATTCCACAGCAAACACCAGAGAATGCTCCAATTCTTGTCACTTGGACCTTGGCAGATGGATTTAATATTAAAAACAAAATCACCTCAAACAACCTCACGCTCCCAGAAAACAAAACCCAACCCACCCTTTGGTTTTTTGGCAAACATAGTATGCTATCTTCCATCTCATCTCGCTGTAGTATTTATATATAAACACAGAATTTTGCTTTAACTACTGCTCTATGAACTGTCAAATATTAGGTATACCACTGACATGTAATGTATTGCCCCCATCCCCCAGTTCAACACATTAAGAACAGGTAACTAGTAATCTCTTAACATTTATTAAAAAAGTACCAGTTGCAAGGTAAGTTCATAAGAACCAAAATTAAAGACTTTTTCCAATGTACTTGTTTTCAACAGCAGGACTGAAATGTCTTCTTGCTAGGGTAAGAAACTATAAGCCTGGTGTAAAAGGAGCATTTCTGTCTCTCTAGGCTGGATTTCCTCAGCAGCCCCATTTCCGAAGCTCTACTGCACTGCACACTGGGCAGCATCCAGCTTTTCTACTGGGGAAATCGAAAAGAAACCCAGTAGGCAAAAATCCCACAAGCATCCCAGAGCATGTGCTAGTACAGCTATGCCAGCAGAGCCCTCCTGTGGAGATGCAGCATATTCCAGCAGCAAGGCTGAATTCACAGACATAAACCCCAGAGGTTGTGTGTTACAATCACAACACGGGCTCCGACACTGCATTTATCAGGATATCTTGATTCCACACTGGAGTCGGGAACTGGGAACCAGTCTGCTCACTCTGTTTCTCCTATTCAGGTGCTAGCCTCGAAAAGCAGGAAAAGATGCTTCCTTAGAACACCAGCTCTTCAGTTGTGCTGCCTGTGAAAGACACCTCACAGGGACAGCCACCAGGTTCAGTTATTTGTTAAGCATCACGTTAAACATCCTAATTATTACACTATCAAAGGATCTGAATTACAGAGCATACTTGCCTCACACTTTTTTCCTTTTCCTCTTTGTTACCTTACTGCTATATTATAACCATAATGAGTCATGTTCTACAGTATATCATTTTCCTCTTAATCACCTCTTCATGCCCAATCATTTCAGCCATACACTATGATGTGATACTTGTAGGCTGTTCCGTGTTTGTCAACCAGAACTAAGATACTAATGTATATTTAAGTAAAACTGAACAGTATTCCAGATTCTAGCCTAACATTTCAGTATTTAAAAACATGCTCTACTTGAGTTTTAAAACTATCACTTGCCCTTATCTTACAGGAAGAAGTGATGCTTACTTCATTTCTGTAATGCACCAGGAGCACATTCCAGCAGCAAAGAGGCAGATGAAAAGCATTGTATCATGAAGAAAGACAGCAACATGTTTCTTGAAAAGGATCAGTGTTTCAGAACATGCTAGTGACTAAGGATATGCTCCCTTAAGTAATGAAAGAATTAACAGAAGGCCTGTAAGAATCCAACAGCATAGCAGCCAGAACACAATTTCAAATTTGATCTTAAGAACTGTGCCAAAATTTCAGGAACAGTTTAATTATAGCAGTCTTTACACTTTCCTCTTTTCTAAAGTTCTAGAAATGCTTAGCCCTTATTTCTATAAGATAGAGAAGAATGGTTTCCATAGCAAAATAGAGGAATTAATTCTGTATGTGCAAATGGCCAGCGTGACAAACATCTCCCAGGCTGTGCCATCATCCTTAATGGAAGCAGTTGAACTCATTCTTCTAATTTATAATGAAATCCTGTGGTCACAGCTCCCAGGTATAAAAGGGATTACCAAGATCTTGAAATTAGTGCAAATGGATTTTTTCTACAAACCTCAATGTAGTATTTGGAACCAGCTGCCCAGAGAAGTTGTGGAAGCTCCTTCTCTGGAGGCACTCAAACCTACCTGGACATGTTCCTATGTGACCTACTCTAGGTAATCCCTCCTGCTCTGCTGGGAGGTTGGACTAGATGATCTTTTGAGATCCCTTCCAACTCCCAACATTCCGTTATTTGCATTAAACAGACTATGAAAACGTTACCTGTCATATACACAGTAGTGTTGTGTCTTTCAGGGTGAAAAAACTCTTGAAAAAAAGGCAGTAAACAAGAACTTTTTCTCCACTTTTCATGTCATTAAGGCATCTGAAACCCAAGTGTTCTCCACTGCCATCTGAGAAGAGATTCTCCAAGGCACTTACTGAAGATGTGGCGGCTACAGCTGCCATTCTGAAAATTAACTGTGACTCTCCAGTGAAAAACTCAAAAGCCCCATAGTTTCTGTGACTGCATAGATGTTTTTGATAGGCACTTAAGATATGTGGTAAACACCACCTGAAATAATAAATATCACAGATTTAGCAGACTTTCACATGAGAATGATAAATTCTAATCCTGTGGTTATCTCCTTAGCAGTTAAACAGGGGACAAGATCCAGCCCTCAGATCTGAAAGGCCAAAGTACTTGCTTTACAGAATTTGTTTCTCTCTTCTCCATGACAAGACTATAAAATATACAAACTACTTTGACACAGCAAAACTACCCTGATCACCCAGCACACCAAATCCTCTCCAGCAGCCTCCACATGAACCCAACAGTGTGCTGCCTTTTTTTTTGGAGCTATGAGACACTAAAGCTCACCATAAAGACAACATGCTTGGGCCACACTATAGAAATAGTTGATACAAATTACAGTTTTTGCTGTATAACTGCTGTAACACTTCTCTGGGTGAAGCTTCAGGGAACTCTGTGTACAAGGGGAAAAAAAAAAGCCACCCCAAGCTAAAACAGTTGTCTTGCATCTCTCCAAGGTCCCAATCACATGCAAGTTGTAGAGAAGATCCAAGAGTTTGTCCAGTGAACTTGTTGTGCTGGAAACTAAGAGAAGCTATTGGAAGAAGCAGAACATAAGCTCTGAATCTATTAAACCAAAACTGAACAATTAATTCTTAAAAATCACA
>VXBZ01003941.1:463-165001 GCA_013399135.1 Heliornis fulica
ACTCTTGAAAGGCCGAAAGGGGGGGGAGGAGGTTTCGACCCCCCCCCCCCAAACACCCCCTACCCCGAGATGGGCCATCTCCAGCCGGGAAGTACTTTGTTCCAGGGGATTGGAGGAGCAGCAGGACCTGGACATGCCGCAGGTGGGACGTCTCCCGCCTCGCAGGGACTGGAGCTGTGCCGGAGGCTGGAGAAGGCTCTCAGCATCCTTCGGAGCTGTGGCTTTTTCTTCCTGCAAGGCTCCCAAGGCGTCTAGGTGGGAGTCCGGGTCACTGCAGTATCCATTTTCCAAGTGGTTCAGATTGACTGACTCGCTGATTGACTGCCTGATTGACTGACTGGTGGACTGATTGATTTTTCTCTGAAGAAAGTGGACCTAATGAAAAGAGCAAATGGCCAGCTCTCCATTGTCCGCAATGTGAGTGGGAGTAATGGGCAGGTTTTAAGGATACACTCATCACCTCCAGTCCAAGCCAGAGCAAAGCCATCAGCTAGTGTTCACCTTTTGGCCACCTGATCTTTGGGGCTCCAGAAGGACCTTTCCATCTGTGAACTTGTGTTTGACCCCTACATGCTCAGCACCATCCCAGCAGATGCCATCCAATGCCCTCAGCCTGCTTTCAAGATGCAAACATCTCCATGTGTTTGTGTTATGGGTGGATGGGATTTTAATCATGTCTGGGGAGATCTCCCACAGGGATTGGGTGTGCTGGGATGCTGGGCTGGAGATGGTAGCTCCTGCAATTGCATGGCAATTCTCAGCTTCATCCATGCTGGCTGTACACCATGTGAGCTGTGCACTGTGTGAGCCGCGGTGTGAGCACCTTGTTTTTTGTGGTGTGCCCCTCTATGTTGTTTTGAATGATTCTGAGTTGGTGGGAGGCAGGGCTTGGAGAAAGTAGGGCTCTCCGAGGTGGGACTAGGCAGCATCACCAACACCCAGCCTGGGCAGAGAGCTCCTGCTTCTGCTTCATACCCATCTTGGCAGCAGCACAGGTACGCAGGGTGACCTAGACTATGCAACTTACATAGTTGAACACCATTTTTATTTTCCTCAACCACTTTTCACACAGATCGGTTCCCCGATCCATCTCACCAGCATCCACATGAATACCAGTGCCAGTGGCAAGGACAGAATGGGACCACACAGCTGGGGACAGGGATGTGGCTTTGGGGCAGTTCATTGCTACCATAGTGTCCCCTGATATTTGCTTGCATGTGTGGTATCGGCTAGAAATCCTACCCAGAGGACACTGATGAGACATTCAGGAAGATTTTGTGGAAAAATCAATGCTCTAGAAAGCACTGATATAATTAAATATAAAGAATACGATTCATTTTACATGGGCACTGGATTACACCTGTAACCAGTCCCCAAAGCATTGCACGTCCCTTGTACAGCTTTCACAGGACACGTCAGTCCCTGCACTAACAAAACAGTAATTAAAGATTGAGAATGAATATTTGGGTTAGAGTTAAAAGCCGTATTGTTCTCTGAAGTCCCTATGGGACCAAGAGTAATTTCTGGGCCATTGAAACAGAGAGCAGGATCCCAAAATGTCATCAGAGATGTCTTCTGCCGACAATTGCTGAGTATACCTGGCAAATTTTACTGCGCTCAGTCATTAGCATAATTTCTGGCATATGTTTCCCACAGGCTCTTCACAGATGCAATCAAACACAAGAGATCGTCTGGCAGATTTTCACCTGGTTTGAGAACTCAGATGCCAGGGGGGAGCAAAAAAAAAAAAAACTCTCAAAAAATGCATCTGTGTGTATGAGAGAGGGGAACACTCCTTAAATTAGTGCCTTTGTCATTTCTGACAGCAGCAATCCGTTATTTGCATCAATAAGAGTGGGATATTTATGTCTCTCCGTATTGGTGTGGAGGACAAATAAAACTTCTCCCTCAACAGGCTGTCCTCAAACGCTGTGTGAGTTCCTCGCCTCACCCAGAAAATATTTTTTTTCCAGAGATATGGAGCCTTAAATAGTAATTACTGCTCAGTAAAAATTAGTACTAGTTAAGTCTAATAATTAGTGTGAATTACTGTGTTTTATTTTGCTCTTGGAGACAGAAATGTCTTCTCTGCTCTCCTGGCAATTTTCATGAAAGAATTCCATTGTACTTGAAATACCCTTTGTCGTTTTCATACAAGACTTGTTCATTTTTATAACTTTCCACTTGGTCATTTTTTAAACATGACTTTTAATGTTTGCCACCTTTTAATATAGCTACTCTGCTACCAAGATATCCATGATTTCTTTCTCCCTCCCATGGATTTTATAGTCCTTATGCTTCTTTAAAAAAAGAACCAAACCTCTTTCTTCTCAACCCAAAAGCGGAAGAGGAAAAATTCAAAGGAAATTCTGCTAAAACAAATTTTTAGGGGGACACCTTTCACTGAAAAAAAATAGAACAAAACTATGAAAAACTTGTTCCTGTCAATCTTCAATTCAGTACAGTTCCCTTGTTTTAAGTGCATCTGCCAAAAAATCCCTTCTGTTAACACCTCCTGGCATTGGACTTCAAGCCTGGATGGACTGACGATGGAAGCCTTACAGTAGTGTGTGTGGAAGTAGGGTTGGGAGGACATTTCCACCACTCAGTGTAGACTGCCTTCATGTCTATTGGCCAACACAGCTTTAAAGATTCAAATATGGGTGTGTTGTGGCTGGTGAGTGGAAAATCATGGTTGAGAGGATGAGTTTGAAGTGGTGGATGGCCAGTGGAGCCATGGATTGCTACTAGGTCCTGGAGATGGCTCTAGGTCCTAGGAAAGACAAGTTTGGTATGAATATCATGTGTCCAGGAGGGGATTGTGGTGATCAGCGTGTTGGAGGACAAGGACACAGGGATATTGTATAGAGAGCAGGAAGGGTTTTCAGAAGATGAAGCAACTGTTTTTCCTGAGTAAGGAGATCACAGGCCTGCCACAGGGAAGAAAAACAAGTGTGCATGAAGGATGGATAGATTTGATGATCTTAAAGGTCTTTTCCAACCTAAACAATTCTATGATTCAATGGTAGGTATCTTCTAAGGTCACGTCACATTGAAATCACCCACAGGGTGATGTGTGCCAGAGAAGGTTTAGATTGTATATTAGGAAAAGTTTCTTCTTTGGGTGTAATAACAAGTGATGCCCCAGCTGTCTGCTGCTGAGCTGCGGTGAGTTTGATAGGTGTTAATAAAGGTTGTTATCTTCATGATTAATTCCAAGCATCTCCCTGCATCTTATGTGAGTTGAGCTGGTAAGGAACCCTACCCCAGCTGCACATCTGCCTTGGGGCTTCTTCCTACCCAGCAGCACTGTATCTTTCCCTGCCACAAGGAATGACAGCCATACAGGGTGCTGGGCATGGCCAGACCCCTGGTGTGTCCTCAGAGCCTGGTCATCTCCTGCACTCTCTGGTCCACCTGACCTGAACTGCTGGGGGAACTGGGATTTACCTACCAACAGCAGGTGGCTTGAAGGATTGAATGACCCCCAGAGATGGAGACTGAATAAATCTCTGGGCCCTTGGCTGCTGTATGACTGTCTTCATGGGGGAAAAATTGTTTCCCTGTATCCCACTGGGTTAGGCATATATTCCCTATCTCAAAACTGCCTTCCGCATATCATGGTACTCTGGAGTCTCCTCTCTTTGCACCTCCTTCCATGCGAATCCCTCTTCTTCCTCCACAGCCAGCTCCTCAGTGCACATGTTTCTCTTTCTGTCCAAAGCCATCTGGGAAGCAGTTTGCACGAAGGATGCAGTAAAAATAGTTGTGCTGTGGTTTTGATTTATTGAATCCAACTGGAAAATCCTGTCTGAGATACCTGCTCTTGCTGAGAGCTTTGACAGAGTTATTAGCAGCACTCCCCATGCTACTGCTGTCATATGGGTTGGGGGTGGTTTTGACAGACATGTGCAGGCAGCTGGTTTTAAGATCATGGGTCCAATTTATTGAAGAGAAAGTAATGGGGCAGGTTCTTCAGTGCTTCTTCCAAGAGCAGGATCAAATTGCTCATCTTTCATGCATCTCCAGGCTAAGCCATCTATTTTTTTGCCCCTGAGGGGATAGCAGCCCACTTTTGGGATGGGATTTTAAACAGGACCAGATGCTAAAAAGGGCTGAGAGTGAAGACCTGAGACACTGGTGAGTTTTGCTTTCCCTCTCTTTTCCTGTTACTTCTACAAAGAAGAAAAAGGCCAAGCACATAACTCGAGTCTGGGCTTGACATTAATGTTTCTGTCTGAGCTGCAGGTCGGTAAGTGATCCATGATGCAGACTGCCTTGCAGGATGCATAGCACACGTCTGTTTCAGATGTTTAGCTGCTAATGGCTGAAAAACCCACCAGGAGCAGAGATGCCTGCGGGAAGCACTCAGCCCTTAGGACAGGCAGCAAGGGGAGAGTCTTTGGGAGTCCCCATCTCTGTGGTTTGAGGTCTCTGGATGCTTAGAGCTGAGCTGGACCCAGCAAATGTTCAGGACAGGTCTTGGGAGAGCTCCGGAGTGACTTTGGAAAAGGTGAATTGACCCTAATCTCTGCAAAGCGATCAGATTTGCTTCCTGCTTTGCATCAGAGGAGGCTGGCTGATGCCTCTGCAGCAGCCACTTGGGAAAACCCATCATCCTTGATTACTCAGAGCAAAGGAAACACAGGGCAGCTACAGCCTCATGGGAAAGGAGCCTCCACTTTGATGATGGCTGTGAATTTTTTTGAGCAAACCTGGTGTCTGGGCCACCACTTCTACAGGGTTCATGTGGTCCTGTCCATGAGAGTTTTACATAAACACTCAAATCCATCGTAAAGGGTTTTGAATTTCTCAATTCATCTTCTTTTACTGTGACAGCCTTTATTGAATACTTTGCTCTATTTTTTTTCCTCCGTCTGCCCATATTTGAACTTCCATAAGTACCAGCTCCACCATGGCTATAACTTGTTTTTTCTTTCTGACCATCTGCATCACATGTGATGTCCTAGATGCTATCATCTGACTTGCAGCCAACCTGGCCCTTTCTTCAGACTTGCCCTGGGGAGGAAATCCAGGAGGAAACTTCTCAGAACTACCTGTCTCTGTGACTTTGGATAAATAAGTCTTAATAACAGACTAGGTATTTCTTCTGAGATTTTACTTTCCGTGCATGCAAAGGAAAATGCATCTCGCTATGACAGCCTTCAGAGCAATCTCTCTCAGATATTATAGAGCTGACTCAGATACCTGCAATCTGGAAATAGGTAGCAGATGTCTCCTGTAGCACTGTGCAGTTTTTCTATGTTGCTGTCTGTGTTTTCCTTTGATGCTCAGCATGTACAGCAGAAGGCACCTTAAAAGGATGTCACAAGGCACGAGGCGGCATAAATCCAGGCGTGCTGGATCTTCTGTAATAAAGGCTGCAGGTTAGGACAATGTTTGCCATCTACTAATGGAGAGGAGAGCAAACCAGTACACTGAATTATTAAACAGGGCTTGGAATGAATCAAAGCCTTTTGACCTGTTTGTGTATAGCCCCAGACAAGGCTGAGTTTGCCTAAGTGTTTCCTCTGCACGGTGAGGAATTACACTCCTCCTTGCAAGGGTTAGTTGATTTATGCCCCAGATTGGACACATGAGTTATAGCAATTTCACGGTAGGTTTTTGGGTTCCCCTCCCCATTCCAATCTGTTTTTTTTCTTTCTCTTGGGTAAAGTGGGTAAGAAAACATAACCCAGTGAGGCTGCTTGAGAGACGAACTGCACACCTTGGTCTACCTGTCACAGCTACATCATCTTTCAGAAGGAGGGTAGAATCTTCTTAGCTGAGCTTTCCTTTCAGTACAGGAAAAAGAGATCATGGGGTGATGGTGCTCACAGCCTATGAACACCTTCAAGGTAATCTGAAGGAGTTGTTCTCCATCTTGCAAGGAGCTGGAATAAGGAGGAACTTGAGCTGTGTGTTAAGAACGAGAGCTTTGCTGTCAATCAGGACATCTGATTACTTAAAGGAAGGGAGAAGAGTGGGTTTCCCTTTGGGGAGATGATGGGAGATTGTCAGATTCCTTGGGCTTTAGCAAACCTTAAAGTCATAAGATATGCTGCCCCAAGGAATTCCTGAAAGGGTGTCCCATTCCCAGAGAACATCCTGTTTTTCCCTCTGAGATTGGAAAGCTCATCTCCATTTTTCATGATTTAGGATGTTAACTGCAGGAAAAAAAAACCCCACCAAAACTAAATATAATGTCCTGAGACCCCGATGAAGTAAATACTGTAGGATCCAGCCTTGTGGGACTCTCCTGATGATTTGGAAAAAAGGTCAGGAATTGCATTAAACTTGCAACACCAGGCTTCTCCATCAGGACCAGAAGGGAATAGCCAGTGGAGGAAGTTCTGAAATGATTCTGGTCTGGAGGTGTTAAGCAGAGAAGAAAGGGCTCCTGAGAGGCTGGACTGAAAATGTAGATGAAGATTAATAGAGAATCCAGGAGCTGAGAGAAGGAAAGTGTAGGACCATTAAAGTCTGAGAGCCAGTCCAGAGCTGGGAAAGCCCTCAGGTTGGTTTCCCTCATCTGCAAAAGATGATGTGAGTCACTGCAGGGCAAGTAGACATGAAGTGACAGCTTGGGGAGCCATCCATCAGCATGGAGTGTAGAGGCACATGCACTGGGCAAAGCAGCTTCAGAGTTACCACCCTCCTGGGACTAATGCAAGCAAATTTATCTCCCTCTCTTGATATTGCTTCATCCTTCCTCCTGTACAGACCCAGCCAGGCCAATCCTTAATGTGTGCTGGAAAGCCTGTTAGTAATTAAATACCTGACTCAAGGGGGTTCAGACCTCTAGTAGAGTTCATTGTATGCTATCACATTACCAGTAAATATTCATTTTAATTTGAAGGGCTAGAGCAAAAGAATAAATAAACGAACACCCCCTCTCACCCAAGACCAAAATAAGAAAACAAAATCCAGTGAGATTTCCAAAAAGTCCCTAATCTGCAGGTTGAGTGCTGTCCCACAGGTTGAGGAATTACTGCATCTGTTTCTGGCTGTCTGTCATGTTTCAGAAAATGATGCAAACTTACTGCAAACCAGCGTAAACCAGGGGAATGATTGTGAGGCAGAACCAGGTGGCAGTGCAGTGTCTGACCTGGGGTATTTGTGCTTGCGTGAAGCAGCTAACTACAAGCTGGGATCAAAATTTCTCATCAGCGTATCAGGAACAATGTGATTTTGAGCAGCACCTGATGGGCACACAATCTACCGAGTTCTTATTTTGGTACTCAAGCAGGAACTGAATTCAAGTGCAACAGCTGATTAATCTGCTCTGAAAATCTTCCTGAATCCCCTACACGGGGATCAGTGATCCCGCTTTGTACTGGGATGGGAGATGTGCACTGCTGAAGAGAAGGGGCTGAATTTCAGCGATGTGCCACAGAGATGGGAATAGCCATGGGGTGCGAGGAATAAAAGTCTCCGACAGAAGAGCAGGCTGGAAAACAGAAACTCATTCTCCCAGAAAAATACCGAGCTCTTAGTACAGTTTGGCTTCTGAACAACAGTGACAAATCAGGAACAGTAAAAATTGCAATAAAAGATAGTGGAAAATAAAATGCTTATTGAGGATAATTCCAGGGGAAGAAAAATGAGGATAAAATAAGGCCTCAGGTGCCCCTGTTTTGTTTTACCTGCTTTTATTAAGAAAATAGAAATTGGTCTTCCTGGAGGGACATGGGACAGGAAGAGAAATGGACCATTTCTCACTTATCACCTGCCTGCGCACCAGGAAGGGACAGTCCCAGCAGGCTGCAGGAGATAAGTCTCATCCTACCTGGTTTTCACCTGGTCTCCTGAACTTTCCCTTGAAACCAGTAGAGAGAGCTTGACAGATCCAGAAGGACATTTGCCCTCTCTGCAGGTCAGTGTTACCTCCATGGACTATGAAATGAAACAAAAGTACAATTTTAGACCTTTTCCTGTTTTTAGGTGCTTTAAATACAATGAGATACATATCATCTAAGCCACCAAGGATTCTTATTTCTCCAAGAGATGGAGGGAGCAGTCAAGGAACCATCATGTCAGTGTGCTCAATTCAGAAGGGAATGAGGAAAAAAAAAAAAGAAAGAAAAGTTAAGAAAGTAATATTAAAATATTTAGCACAGTGTTTTTCTACTTGTAAACCAAAAATTTCCCCAGGGAACACATTTTCTGATAGTTAAAAAAAGAAAGAATTCCAATGGGAAATTTCCATCTCTTTCTCAGACCTGACAGCTCCAGTCACAGCGATGGTTTGAAATACACGGTGTTGGTAACTGTGCTGGGCAACAGAGAGGCCACTCTTAAATCACACAGTGCCCAGGAGCCTTTGGAGTCATGGGAATTTGATTGTCAAACCTAGGAGAATCCCTGAAGTGATTTTGGAGATGGCCAACTTAACCATCTCCTTGGTATTGGTGAGGAGCTAGCACAGGTCAATGACCAGTTCCCAGGTGTTTTGCAAGTGGTTGCTCTGTTTTGAAGGGGAAGAGAGTGTAATAGCACAGACAAGGCAGTTCTGGGCCATTTGGGCTGGCACCTTGAGTTTTCTTCATTAAGTAACTTAGGTGCAGCATGAAAGTCCATCCTTTCCCTCCCAGACACTGTCCATATCTCAGGCAGCCTGCAGATGTTGTTGGACAAACATGTTTCAGCTTAATCTCTTTCACCCCCCTACATTCATCTTCCTTTCTGTTGCCTGCAGCTCGAAGGCAGAACACTAACAATGACATGAGATAATATAAAATAAATGATAGCACTGCCTAATTTGATCAGGAACAGATAAATCCTCCTGTTTCTAAAGCACGTAGCTGCAAGTGAATCCACATGTACACAGGCCCAGCAAGGGTCTGGAGATGTGCATATGCAGAACAAGCCCATCAGAAGTTTCTTGCAGAGCCTGTGCACCCGCTGTATCAGCTATGCAGTGTCCACTCCAACAGGCAAAGCCTTTCTTGGCTTGCCATTGCAGTTAGCGTGACCTCGTGAAAGATAAGACACATGAGAGAAGTCTGAGGAAGCTTGATTTATCCAGAGTTGAAAAGGGAAGAAAGACACAGGAGAGAACATGATCACACTCTATAAATACCTTCAAGGTAACGGTGCAAGGGAAGGAAGAGGATTAGTCACACTTCTGTAAGACGGGGTGGGGGAGAGAGCAACAGCATGAAGCAGAGAAAGGGAAAGTTTTGAGTTTTAGCAGAAAAAATGTTTATTTTTTCTTTCTCATTTTTACTGGAAAAAGAAATGGAAAGGTTTCTGTTTGGGCTAGGCTTGAGGCTCGATGCAGTTTTTTAGGAGAGATGTGTTTAATTGGTGCATCTGTGAGTAGGATTTGGAGGTCCTAGGTGCATCTGAGACCTAAACAGGTGACTTTTGTAGCCTCCAGGACAGCAAGAGCATTGCTTGCTGCAGGGTCACCCTGCTGCCTGGTGTAGTTGAAAGTGCATATTGGCCAAAGTGCTTTCATGTCCCCTTTTCTCTGCATCCCATATACCCCAGACTTGTGTTCAAGGCATCATGGAATGATGGTGTTTCTCAGTGAAAGGTCTTAATGGTCATTTGATGGTAGAGCTGGGAGGTGGCTCAGTGATGGATTAGGTGTCTGGGTCAGCCAAGGGGCTTGGCTAGCCCTGGGCTCTGCCTCTTGTTAATGGGTGATGAGGTGGTTTCTTTTCCTCTCTAGTAAAACCACCTTGCTCTTGGTGCCTTAGGCATGCTCTCATCCTCTCCACCTCCCCTAGGCCCTCCTTGGTCCCAGGACACAATGCCTTCTGCCCTCAGACCTAGCTTCAATATCCCTGGAAATGGAGATATGGAAGGCAGGACATTGGATGTGACCTCCTAGAGGGACTGGCTCCAAGCCAGGCAGGGACAATTGTTCTTATTGTCACCTTCCATTATGCTGGGACTCAAAAGTAAAAAAGAAAAAACGTTGCCAAGCATTTTCCCCTGTCTCCTCAAGCAAGTGCCAAGAACTCTTTCTTCTCATAACAAATCAACTACCCAAATATAGGTGTCCCTGGAGAAAACCCTTCAGGCTGGAAAGAATTAACAAGTCGATTCAACCAAAGGTAAACAAGCAAATTATGCCCTTCTTTAGCCTGTGATTTCCCAAGGAAATAAATCTCGTGTATGTGTGTCAGTCAGTTGACCCCAAATAAATTTTGAGCCTCCAGCCAGGTTAGATAGGTTTGATAGAAGTCTCAGAATGTGTTCGGATCCCGTAGGTTGATATGAACTTGACTGTGGAAATGGGAAAGAGCTCCTAGTGTTGGCCGCTGCGGGAAAAGTTTGTGAAGTTCAGAAATGGAGAAAAAATGTGTGTGAAAGGGGATAGAGAAGTCCAGGCTCCTTTCATACTGCTACTTATTTTTTTCAAGCTAAGCGGTAAAGTGTCTGATGCAGACTTGTGTAGAGTCAAAGAAATAGCTTCTCGAGGTCATAAAAGCAGACCATGGAGCCGGCAAGTCCAGGGGAAAAGGCAATGTGAGAAGTTTACGTGAGTTCAGGACCCCTCCCTGGAGGTAAAAGCAGCTGAGCAATGTCGAAGGGTTAATGTATGGTCCCGTGGATGTTAACCACTGTGAAGAAGGCTGCTGTAGATGCTAATGTGATGGCACCTAGGTCCTATGCCACCTGTAACTTTCAAGAAAAGCTGCATTTTCCAAAGATATGGATATTAGCATGGGGATTGGCAGGATCCACTCCAGGTTCGGTTTGCTTGATCTGGTGTCATCTTGAACAGGCTAAGGATGCAGGAGAACTGCTAAAAGGGCAGTGGGTAGCTGTTGGTTGTTGAAGGGAACTGAGGAAAGAGTAGGCTGGTCTTCAGAGGGTCCATGGGATCAGGGCAAAGCCTACCAAGATGAAGCCTGCCTCATTGGACAAAACATGGACAACAGGGAGCACCTGGTTGTAGTAAGACCTTTTAGTATGTGCTGCTGCTCTGCTTGCAGCTCTCATGTGCTGCTCAGCTCAGATGTGACTCACAGCTTTCTCAATCTCCGTCATCTGACGTGTTGGGTGGCAAAGGTTAATGGCATGGCATGCAATGGTCGATAGCTGTCGACTACAATAGATATTGTGACAGCTTGCAGCAAGGAAGGGACAGGGATTAAGTGAATTGGCTGGTGCTTTCTCTGCTTCTGTGCATATGATTTGTGTGCACCCATCTGAACCTCACTGCTCGTTCCTATCATCATATGTTCTGCTGTCCAAAAAATTCAGGGGCTGGTCCAGAGGCGTAGAGCTTTGGATTTGCCCAGTAGTATTTTATAGAGAGATCACAAGGTAAAAGATTGGAAGGCAAAAAAACCAAACCACCACCACCACCAAAAAAAAAAAAACAAACCAAACCCAAAACCCACCAAAAAACAACCCACAGCGAAAGAGAGGGAGGGAAAAACGTGTTCCTTCATGGTGTTTTTGTTTTCTAACAATGTTGACATTATGTGGAGTAACCGAGTATAAAATCTGCCTATCGTTTGGGAGCTGGTGTGCAGAAAAGATGCTATTATCTGAGCCTTTTATGCCTCTTTACCCTGTCTGGATCAGAGGAGATAAATGCGTAGATAGGAGCTGAGGCTCCTATCTTTATTTAAGCTGTCAGGTACCGCTACGTTATTTTATGCTGATTGTTATAGAAAACCTCCACAAAGAGATATATGTTTCTATATTCTCCCATGTTTCCTATTTTAATCTATAATTTAATAATAAAAGAGATGTATTTCCCTATATTATTTTTATTTGTCATGTCAGTGCTTCTCTTTCACTCTTATTTTTCAAATAAACATTCACAGACACAAAGCACTTAAAATATGCACATAATCAATCTTCTCTGTTCTCTTTTGGGCTCCCTTTTGACTATTATTGCAGCCATACTTTAATTTACACATTAATGCAAAAACATTTTTAGTACAAAACAGGCTCCCTGTGGGGACAGCAGACTCGCAGCAAGCACATACGTATGAATGCATGGCCATAGTTACATCCAGCCACGTTCCCACACCACTCCCACATCCGCAAGGCTCACAGGTCTAAAGCACATGTACATGTGAAATGAGGCAAAATCCACACCTGTCAACGTGACGTAGTCAACAGAGACTGGAACAGGTTGACCAGAGAGGTGGCAGATGCCTCATCCCTGGAAACGTTCAAGGTCAGGTTGGACGGGGCTCTGAGCAAACTGATCTGGTTGAAGATGTCCCCACTCACTGCAGGGGGTTGGACTAGATGTGCTCTAATGCTCCTTTCCAAACCAAACTGTTCTGTGATTCTAAGCATCCTTAATCCCTGTCCTACTGTCCAATCCGGTTATCTGTCATCTCATGACACAGTTTGGGCTCCTCCACAACAAACAGTACCTTGGTACACTCAGGAGGTGTCACAGATCCAGGACACATAGGTAAGAGTGTCTCTGCTGGTGGGGCAAGGTTTAAGCATGTGGCACAGGCAAGCCAGAATGTGCCTTTTGACTGCAGGGCTAAAGATTTTGTCCAGATTTTTTTTTTTTAATGTGGTAGCACAAATAAAAATGAAGATGCCACCAGAAACAGGGGGCTGACCTCACTTTCCAGAGAAACGCTTCCCACCAAGAGTTAGTCATTTCTCAGACATTCCTCAGTGCAATGTGGATGCTGACTCCAAGTTCTAACTGGGTCAGCAGCCAACAAATGTGAGCAGGGTATAGATGGAACACGGAGATTTGCTATGTTTGACCTCCTGCTTCTTCTCAAGCATTGACAATGACAGGGACTTTATCTTCTTTTTTTTTTCCCCTCTGGCTGAACTTCCACTGGTTTTACCTGAACATACCCCCATGCAGCCACTGATAAGGTCAACACTTGTGAAAATGTTTGCTGAAAAAGCAAGTGACTGACATACTGAGGATAGTGAGCATTGATGCCTAAGTCTGAAACTTGGAGGCCATGAGGGACAATGGAGATGCCATTTTGGGTAACTAACTGAAAGTGCTCCATTTCTAATCACAAAGCTGAGGAGGAGGTAGGTCATGAATTGGTGACAGAACTAGAGGAAATGGCCTCAAGCTGCATCAAGGAAAATTTAGGTTAGATATTAGGAAAAACTTCTTTACTGAAAGAGTCATCAAGCATTGGAATGGTCTACCCAGGGAGGTGGTTGAGTCACCATCTCTTGAGGTGTTTAAAAGGTAGATGCAGTGCTTGAGGGCATGGTCTAAGGGTAGACTTGGTGGCAGTAGGTTAATGGTTGGACTGGATGATCTTAACTGTCTCTTCCAACCTTAACAATTCTATGATTCTGTGATTCTATGAATGTCTACAGATCTGGAGCCAGATATCTACTGTATGTCTAGATCTTGGGTGAGTCTGCTTAAGTTAAGGCTGTAACTGTGATTTCTCTGCAGCTTGGTCTCTCTAAGGTTTGTAACCTTGACTGTGTGAGCAATTGGTGTAGACAGCAGTCAAATTACTCCAGATAACACCATAGGAACCACCAGTGGGTGAAGCAACCAAAAGGCTTGTGAGCTGTATTTCTCTTGAATATAGTGAAGTCCTTCAAAACATTTCATCACACTTCTTCCTCTGCAAAATATCTTTCAATCCTCTGAAGCCACTTAGACTCATCTGTCTTTTTGGATATAGTGTCTGTCTTCTGTTTTGTTTTTATTTTGAGGCTTTAAAAATGCCATAGCCCCTACCGACCTCGACATTTTCCACAGGTAGATAGCACAGCAATACTCGAGGACATCAGTTTGATTGACTTGAGTGTCCATCTAGGCTGGGCTGTGTGACCAGACCGTATCTTCTGGGGACACAATGACCACCTGCTGTGCAAAAGTCTTCCTGGGAAGCCTGGCCTTCAGCTGAGGAGGGTAACTAAAGCTGTTTGAGCAACTTGGCAGCATTTCAGATTTAAAATAGTGAGTGGAAGTAGTTTCAGTCTTAATTATTTCCCTCTTATGATACAAAAAGAATCTGTGGAAAAATAGGACAGTTCCTTTCCAAGAGTGTTGAAATCATATCCAAAGGGAAAATGGGGGAATTCAAACACTTGGGCCATCATCTCTTACTTCTGCACATGAGCCCCGTTCCATCCACTACCCACCTCTGCCCAGCATCAGCATCATCTCAAGTCCTGGCTGTTCAAACTGTAGTAGGGGTTACAATGGTTGCTAGCAGCATTTTTACTCTAGTTTAAACCCATCCCCTAATATCCAAGCCATGAGATTTATATATTTCAGAAAAAAAAATAGGAAAACTGAGCTACAAGAATCCATGTAAAAACTCCTGAGAGAAGAAAATCACATGAAAAAGCAACCAGGAGTCACTGAGTCTAATAAAGACTTGACTCTATTCTAGTGATTTTTTTTTTTTTCATTTGTGTCTATATTGCTGTGTTTAAACCTCAGGTGTCAGGTCAACAGGGCTGCAGGATGTTTCTCGACCTCCATCACTTCTCATGGTGGCAGTGGGAGGGTTGTTCTTGGAGATGTATAGGAGTCCAGCTTCACAGAGGGCACAGTCACTGCCTACTGATTGCTCCACACTGTGCTAAAAGCAAAGTTTCCCTGCATCACAGAAAAGCAAAGTTGGACTGGTTTTTTTTTTCCCTCTCCCTTCCTGTTTGTAACTGGCATTTAGAGCAGAAAGACACACAGGCCATCTTTTCCAGCACAATTCCAAAGACCTAGGAAGGCTCTGCTGTCCAAACTATGACCACCTGACACATGCTGCATGTCCCCTGGGATAAGAGATCAGCTGCACACACTGCGCCCTTCAAGGATGCAGCCACGGTGCCAAGTGTGGGACAGAATTAAGGACAGACTGAAGCATTCTCTTCCCTGAGGACCTTGCAGCTACATTGCTGCCCAGCACCTGGCTGGAACATGGGTCCACAATATCTGTGAAGTGTTTTGGAAGAGTTCTTTTGAGACTGGGAGGTCACCTTTGGTGGTCCTGGTCCATCCAGTCCACTGATGTCTCAGCCTTCCCAGGAGCTCCTGTGATCCACCTGGGACTAATAGCACGGACAGTGGCTGTGTAAGGACTCAGAAGCAGGTTTAGTCCTTGCAGTGACCTGAACCTCTGCCAAATGACACCTATTCATGTTTTCTTCCCAAACAGACAGGGGAAAATGCATGCAATTTCATTTTGTGAGGAAATTAATCAAAAGTTTATGCAAAGGAAAAAAATCCAGCTTGGTCCAACTGCAAAGCTTTGGTCTCCTCCGCCCTTGGCCACCCCCTTGGCAGTTCACGACAGCCAATTTCTACCTGTGCCTATGCCACAAGTCCTGAAAGGCTGCCATATCCCCCAAGTCTGCTACAGCAAGCCTCAGAGATCTGGGCTAATCAGCAGGTTTGCAGAGAAAATGAGAATTTTTTTTTTTTATTTCCTGGCTGACTTCCATCAGCAGCAGCTCCAGCTCTCTAAGGCACATCTCAATTAATTAATACAGTCAAACCTTATTAGAGACAATCGTTGGCCAGAAATTACCCAGTCCTGAGTTTTCTTTGCTTTTCTCCTTGTTGTTTCTCACTGTTGCTTTCCTCCCTACTGACTTTCTCACCAGTGAAGCATGTCCTGGCAAAGCCTGTTGTAGAGAGGAAGCGTCTGTAGTGTGCAGTAGAAGTTCAACCCACCTCCAAGTCCAAAGCTCTGCTGCATCTGAAGTTCCCAAACAGCTCTCAGCACAGCCTGGCCAGAATCCATGCAGTCAGCCAAGGCTGGGCAGGTTACAGCAGTCGGGGTCCCAGGGGCTCTTTTGTCACTTCAAACTTGATGCTGGTGAGAGAAGTGAGAAAGTGACTCAGAAAGCCTCTGTTTTGGGGAGTACAAGTGTTGGAAGTGATCAAAGCCCTCTAGGCAGATTGAGATTTATCCTGAGTGCCTCTGAGGCTCTCAGAGGAAAGGCTGGAAGGAAAGGAGGACAGAAGGATGGAAAAAGGACAGAAAGAAGGAAGGACAAAACCAATTTCAGCACGCTTAAAACCAAAGCACACCTCAGAATAGCAGCAGTGTGTGGTTTTGTGTCACCGGCCTCAGTCACTGCATAATTCCTCACCTGATTTTTTTTTTTATGCTTTGGAAGATACTGAAGTGCAGGCAGGACAGGGCATAGTCCTTATGGACAGTACGCAATGCTGAGGAAGAAGGGCTAGGCAATGCCTTGAAGATGGAGGCAGCAAGATCCCCTGTCATAAGATGCTGCTTAATTGAGAGCATGTGCTGGGGCTGGGCTTTGCTTGCCAGCTAAGCTGGGAGGGCCTGGGATACCCCAAGAGCAGGAAGGTCTAGCTCCCACCCTACAGCTGCCTATGCATGAGCCATGGATGTGAGCTGTTGCCAGCATGCAGCTGGCAAAAGCCCCCACTGCCCCTGAGCCTGGGAAATGAGGCTGCAGGTGGCAGGGACATACATGGTCTGGGGACATGGTCTGGGGTTTGTCATCAGGAACTGTGCCCAAACCCAGGCTGATCTCTCTCAAAACAGCAGTGGCACAGCAGGAGCAGAGGCAGCTTTGTGTCTGTGGGTAAATGAGAGGCATTCTCCAGGGCTGTCAGAGCAGCACTTTTCAACAGCCCCAAATTATTATTATTATTATTATTATTATTTTCTTTTTAGCATGAATGCAAATATGTCAGCCTTTCTAGGCAGCTTCATTAACTACCCAGTACATCACTCAGAGCCTCACAATTCTTGTCAAGTACTGACATCTCCATCCCATGCTTACTGCAGAGTCTCTATTCCTCTAACTCCGTCTCCTGATGGAAAACAGGTTCAGAGTAGATTAAAAAAATATGTCCAGAAGATAACAGTTTTTCTTCTTTATAGCCACAAAATAACAAGGAAGATACCTGCCCTGTCACTGGAGCTTACACTCAGAGTAGCTCAGTGATATATTGTGGTGATACGGGCAAAAATTTAGTCCTAGCCTGGGTATGAAGAGGTTTGAGTGGAAGGGACAAAGGGGCAAAGCTTCACCCCACTGTGTGAGGGAAGAAATCCCTGTCTTCTCCATTTTGCTCATTCTTGATTGAACAGGAGGGGAAACAAGAAAAGTGCTACAGGGTCATTATTAAAGCAAATCAAAATAAATTGACCGACAGAAAAATTCTTTTATTACATAAAGGTCTTGATTTGTCTGTTTACTTTCATAAATAAACTGTTTCTTTGAGCCAAAGGTACATGCCATTCCATCTCCCAGGAGTTTTACTCACCATTTCCCTAGAAATATAATCAGTGCATCACTCTGCTCTCACCTCCTGGTCAGAGACAGCCTGGGGCAGAGCCAAGCCTCACACCTGCCCGCTGCACCACTTGTTGGGCTGCCCCTGTGACTCGATGCATTCCCCTTTCTTGAAGCTGGCCTGGAGACTCAGGATTTCTCCTTTAATTCCTACTGGAATCAGGTGCTTATAAGAGAATTGAATTTCTTATCCCCGAGCAGCTAACCGCCATGCACAGGTAGCAATTCTAGAAAGTGTAGAAGACTGTCCTTTGGCCCCTTTGGGGATGTAAACAGCCCTCCTTTTGTGCCATTTCCTCTCATGGTATTTCCAGGCTGACTGTGCTTCTCCTGCTGCATGTCTGCTGTCCTATAAGAAGACCCATCTCCTCTCAGCTGTATGCCAATGAGAAGACCTCCTTCAAAACCCTCAAAACATGGGACAACTTAATATATTTTCTAAATAAGTGGAGCATGGGAAGCTGTTTTCCACACCTCCTTTGAGGCTTGAGGGGAGCTTAGCTGGTGGGTTTTTCAATATTTTGTAAGAAAACACAGTTGAAGAGGCCATTTTAAGGAAGGGAAAGTCATGACCAGCCAACCCTAGTCCTCCTGCATTTCAAGACCAATCAAAATGCAGTAAGGGTTTGAGCAGAAGGGACAGAACACAGACTGGCTCAAAGATGTTGAGAGAAGATCAAAACCATTGCTTCAGATGTGGATGGAGAAGACCATGCTGGTTGATGTGCAGGGGGAGGCAGTTTTAAGCATGTTTTAGCAGCAGTATGTCTAAAATGCCTCAGCCTTGATCTTCAGCTGTACAGAAAAGGAGCTGCAGGCTCCCATGTATTTGAGACCTTTTATTTTGATGAAGGATAGGCACTCCAAAAATTACAGACTGAACTGGCAAAAGACATGAAGGAATTCTGAGGCACTAATTAAAGCACTCATACAGCCACGAAAGATGCAGAAAGCTCAAACCAAGCTTTACATTTGATGATGGAGTGACATTTTAGAGCTGAAGTAACTTTGGCTGTGCTGGTTTATTATCAGCCTTTGCAGAACATACCTGGAGGTTGTGAACCCTCCTGGTCCCTCAAGGGACAAAGGGCCATTTTTGTTGACCCTTTCCAAATCAAAGGTGCTGTTGCACAGAGGAGGCATCAGGGTGTCTGAAAGCAAAGGTTTCTTTGGAGAGGCTCAGCGCACATGTTTACAGATGAAATTTTCTTCCTGCAGTGGTTGGGAGCAGAGAAATATGAATGGGAAAACAGATTGCCAGCTCTTAAAAACAAGGCTGGGAGCTGTATATGGAAAAGCAAGCAGAAGCACGGAGGAAGAAAGAGCAGTCTCCCGAGGTTAAAACTCTTTCAACTTGAACCACTGCCACATTCAATTCTTACAACTTCCAATACTTGAACGAGGCTTTTTAAAATGATGGGGAAAAAATTTTAGTAGGGTCTGTAGCAGTAGAACAAGGGGCAATGGTTTTAAAATAGAAGAGGGGAGACTCAGGCTAGATATGAAGAAGAAATTTTTTACAATGAAGTAAGAGAGGTAGAAGGTGTCCCATCCCTGGAAACATTCAAGGTCAGGTTGGACAGGGCTCTGAGCAACCTGATCTGGTTGAAGATGTCCCCACTCATTGTGGGGACAAGCTTGAAGAGCAGGTGGTTAACCAAGTGGCAGCCACAAGGCTGAAGATGACAAAGGTGGCAAAGAGCAGGCTCTGCTCCCTAATCACCAGGAATTTACCCAGGGATAGATGCTGTGTGCTTGTGTCTCAAGCCTCACTTTTGGATTTGAAGTGGAGGAGAGTTGTGGTTCAGCCCCAGGCAGAGTCCAAGCACCACAACTTGCTCACTGCTCTTCATGAGGAGAGAAAACAGACCAAGGCCTAAGGATTAGGATAAAAACAGTTTACCAACAAACACTTTGAGAGGAGAACAGCAGCATACATACCTGGTGATAACACAGAGCACTTCACCAACAGACAAGACACTAACAGAGACCACCATACCACCACAAAGTCCAGGCAACCAACCCCTGCCTCTGCCCCACCAGCCCCTTTTATAGGGGCTAATTGATGTCAGATGGTGTGGAAAAAGCCCAGGCCAACTCATCTCACCTGTGCTGGCTGCTTGGGGAAACAGTCCTGGCCAACTGAACCCACCTGTACTCATTTTTGGGAAAGTCTGCTTGTCTTGGCCAGAACCAGGACAAGGAGAAATGGGCATTGGAAGGACTTGGCCAATCTATTGCTTACACGCCTGGGTGCAGAGGTGTTGACCATGCTCTGGAGAAGAAGAGGAAGGTTTTACTGCTCCTCTCCAGTGCTGCTGGGGTTTGGTTGGAAATTTTTCAGACCCTCACCTCTCACCACAGTCTGAGCTCTATAGCCATTGTTTTTGATTTATTCTCAACAAAAATGTTGTCCAATTTCCAGAAGTAGCCAGTGGTACTCATCCCCCCACCCCCCAAGATGATCTGCCTCATGCCCCTCTTTCCTGCCCCACTCTGCTCCCCACTACCAACACTCAACTCCCATCCTGATCCTCCCCACACCCACCCAAAACAGCAGCTCCCTTCTGAACCATCCTAAACATCACATCCTTTGCATGGAGGCAGGAGTTCGGCCACAGCACTTGCAGAAGCATTCAGCAAAGGTGGGAGAAGAGGAGGAACCTGACTTGGCACAAATCAGGGGTGTTACAGAAAGTCTTTTACTTTAGCCAGTCTATTTGCTACTAAACCCATGCATTGCTTGGAGAGAAGCCACAAAGCCTCCTTTGAAACACCAGTGCTCACACCTGTATAAGACCCTTACTATTCCTCAGTCTGAAAGAAAACAAAGGATTTTTCCTTTAAGAAGCATTTTATTAATACTCAGAAGTGCTTCAGGTGTCATTATCTCAGCTGATAATGAATTATTCCAAATCAGAACAACCATGTAAATTATCAGTATAAAATCTGCAAAGCCATACATTTTCTGGTAAAACATACAGGTCCTTCCCACCAAAGCCCCAAATAACAAAGAAAACCTTGTGCACTCCTGATTCACCCAATACTCACAAATCTGTGTGTGTCTGTAGGATCTGTATTTTTTAACACAGGATTTGAGGTAGGTGGCCTCTGGTTTTCTGCATTTTCTTTGCTTGTATTTACACCTTAATGTGCAAATGTCTTATTCTTTCAGTTTGGAATAGTTTGCAATATTCCTTGTCTGACCCCAAAATACTTTGTTTGAGAAATGCTGCCATGCACAATTCCTTGCAAGCTATTGCTAAAGGAGGTTTTTATCTGCTCTGTAAGCAAAGATAGGAACTTTGGTTAACAGAGGCAATCCATGCAAAAAGCCAAGTGCTGCATGTGCAAACTGAGTTATAATAACGGTTATAGCTATTCCAGGGCTGTGGCAGGAGCAGCTATTCACTCGGGGAGGTTCAGGTTGGGCAAAGGAACAAATGAGATGAAAGCAGGGATTTTAAGCTCAGCAACTAAACTAAACAGAAAACCCAATTCAAGCTGGTACACAGCAGTTCATAGGCAAAAAACTGGTGTGGGATGCATGGAGGGGACATCTCAGAGACACCTCATCTTGCACCCATTTCTTAGCATCTGGGAAAGCATCACCCCTTGGCTTAGGAAAATGAACTCTTCACACTCCTTTAATAACAAATAAATGCTGGGGAGAAGCCGCTGTTTTCAAGGTTATAGCTGGAGGGGCTGTCAGAGTGTATTTGATGCAGAGTGTATCTGTCTCAGCCGTCCGGAGACCACAGACTTAACGATACTTGAAAGGAAAAGGAACATCCCTATGCTCCAGCAAGAAGGAAGCCCTTTTTAATACTGCTTGTCCCTCCACACCAGGGATCAGAGCAGTGGCACTCAACAGTCGGGATTTCTGACCTCAGTGAAGGTGCTGATGGCGGGGGGTGGAATGGGCGAAGGACTCTCCCTGTTTGCTGTTTAAGCATCTGGATCAGTTTTCTCTTGTGCCACTGTACCAGTGTGACTGCTGGCAGTTTCCCTTGGGGCTCTGTGAGTTTGGGGTTTTGCTCTCCAGGTTGTTTTCTTGTTTGTTTGTCCCCAGAGATGTCTCTGGGCCAGTTTTCCTCAAATACACAATCAAGCAGCTAAAAAAACACTATGTTTTTTACATATTTGCGATTCATTCCCTCCTATATGCACTCTCATTTTCACTCTTTTCCCCACCAAAGGTCTGATCTAAGGGCAGAGAAAGTGATACTGAAAATTTTACGCACGGTTGCAGTCGTCCTGTGGCCCAGGGCTTTGTTACACAGCCATTCCACGTATCTCTTTATTTTTTCCCTCTTCTAAATTCATTTTTTCCAAAATTTTGCAGAAAAAAATCCAGTAACCAAAGCCAAGTACTTAAATTATCCAACTCTTCCCACCCAGCTTGTCCTCATGTTTGCACAGGACAAGTCTGTTGGCATCAGAAATCGTTATTTCCTTTTTCAGCCTTTTCTGTACTTTTTCCTTAATTTGAAATCTTTTAAGGTTGCTTTGCACATTGTATTGCTTAAAAAGTCAGGGGGGCTTTTGTCCTCCCGAACAGCCTTTCAGTGGAGACAGCCCTTGGGGTCAGATGATTTTGAGTTTAACATGAACAGTGCATTTTTTTATCTGAAAGTGGCAGTGTGTTGATAATGCTGACCATGCTTTCTGGTCATAGGCCAGCTTTATACTTCTTTTTTTTTTTTTTCCTCCTCCATGTCATGCAATGATATTTGTCTTAGTTGCGGAGATTTTTCTTACAGTTTTCTTTGACTCCCGAAGGCCTTGCTTTTAGCCAGTGCACTATCAGGAGATATCTCAGATTGCAGATACCTCTGTAGTATCTACAGAGAGAGAAGCAGAGGGTCTTGCAATGTTTCTTTCCAAGAGCAATCCTGTACCTGAAAAACCCTCTTTATTTAACCCTTGCTCAGGGAGAAGGTTTGCAAGCTGGTAAGCCATCAAAGGCACCAGGTGGCATAGGGCAGACAGAGAAGGGACACAGTAGCTTAAACTCTGCTGCAGTAACAGGACCCCCAGGACCCAGGATAGAAGCTCCCTAATGTGAGCTTCAGTATAAAACACCTGTTAAAAAGTAAAGTTGTAGGGATGGGATTCCCCTCCTGTATCTTTAATTGATGTTTATCCTTCTTGTCACTCCACGAAGGATCACTTTCTAAATGTTCCTAAAGACCTGCTGGGTCTTCTGGAGTGGTACAAGATGGAACTATGCAAATATCAGGTAGACAACCTTGTGGATGTCTTCATGGAAGGACATCATGAGTACTTATGTGGGTCTGTGGGGAAACTGGACAAGTTCCTTGAAGAGAAATCTGCTGAGAGTCACCGCCTTGTGTAAAAAACACTTTTTGTTCAGAATGTCCACAAGATGAAAATAGCTGAAAGCTGGAAAGATATCAGAGGGTGGTATCTCCACAGTCTTCCTCAGGCATCTTCTGTTGGTCATTGCTGCACACAGGCTGCGGGGTGAGATGCATCTTTGAAAGGCTGCTACTATGCAAATGAAGGTTAGAGGAGGTTAAACACCTCTTTGTGGGGTCAACATGTGATTTAGGGTCTGCAGAGCAAAGGTCTGCTGAGCACAATCCTTCCCTCTGCTCCCAGCTTAACCTTATCAGCAGCTTAGAAATTTCCTTGCTCACAGCCTGTATCCAGTGCCCCCCGTTTGATTGCCCCAGAGGGTGGTGCAGCTTCATCTCATCCGGACAGGCATCCAGTCCAGCACTCCTGCTTTGCTGTTCACTTCCTGTGCACTTCCAGACCAAGCTCCAAGGGTGGACAGAGTTAAGGCTGCAGTTTGGTTATAGGGGTGCTGGAACAGCAATCCCCAGACCACCGAAGAGTAAACAACAGCCTCCCCGGTTCCGTACTTCCTCTGTGGCCACTGCTCTGGCTCCGTACGAAATTAATTGCACGCAGTAATGCACCCATGCTCCCCAGAGCAGATGCGGGTGGAAAAGGGATAGGAGATGCTGGCAGGACAGGCTCAGTTGGAGCATGAGCAACCCTTTTGCCGCAACCCTGCTGTGTCTTCCTAGCCCAACAGGGAGGGAAAACGGATGGACAACAGATGGAATGACAAACCCAGCAGGAGGAGAAAATATTTTGAGAAGAGGGAGGAGGAAGGGAGAAGAAAAATGCAAACAAGGGGGAGGGTGTCAGCCCATTAGAAGAAGACAAGGTTTGCCAGCATTAGTCCTCAGGGGTATTCATACCCAGGGTGCTTTCTGATGCTAGTCGGGCTGGTGAGGAAAGAAGGAAGATCTAAGCCTCTCCTAGGGTAAGAAAAGAAGTGATATCTTCGCTAAGTGGGGAGGGAGAAAAGGCATTGCTACCTGGAGGACACTGCAGTGTTCACAGCACGGAGCCTCAAGTCAATAAGCCAGGGCAGGAGGGATGAGGGGACAGGTTTTAAAGAGCTCATTTATATGCCTGGAATCACAATACTTCTTAGTCTGCAGCAGGACTTTATGACAGCACCGAGAAGTACTTTTCCCAGCATGTGTGTTCAGGAATGGAGGTGATAGTGCTTGAATGGTTGAGGCTGGTCCGGATTTAAAGGGGATTTTATAAACTTCTGTGGAATTACTTTGTTGGGACCCATTTAATTTTGGTACCAGAGGTGGGAGCAGATTGATATTTTGTTCTCAAACTTTGTCAACTTACCTCTGAAGCCTTTAAATCCAGCAGGGAGCAAGCCCATCATGACAAGAAACCACTACTCCTGTTTTTTTCTACAGTGTTTACAATGATCCTAGGTCTTGCAGGAGATCAAGAACACCATCTCCTAGCCCCCAAAATCTGATTTTCTTGGGACCCAAATGTCATTTCCAGACCCAAACAGGGGAAGTCATGGCAATTTTGCAAGACTTCTACTTTGCAAAGCTGCCTCATGTAGTGGTTTGTGTTTGACAGTAAGTTTTCCTTTAATCACTGAACAGTAACCCATCCCAGGATGAGACCATGGACCTCAAACAGGCTCCGAAGCTCAGACCCAGTGGAGAGATAACAGAATGAGGAAGGCTGAAAGGAAAAGCAGGAGGAGGAGGTGGTTTGGAAAGTCTGACGGAGTACAAACAACATAAATAAAGCTTAGCTTTGTGAATCTGGAGTTTGTGCTTGCGCAAAGAACTGTGGTGCAGGACCTACGCGCATTTGGCAAGGGAGGAAGGAAGGAGTGCTTGCTGTCCTGGGATTAATTTAACTCATGGAAATGTGATCCCAGGCAAACCAGTTGATTTTCAATGTCCAGGGGAAAAGAAAAAAAAAAAAAAGAGCAAAAAAATGCAAAACCCAAATACACCCTCTGAAGAGAATTACAGCAATAGATAAATAAACATAAGGGTATGCACACCCAAACTCCCAGATTACCAGTTTAAATCATAGCTCTTCATCCCTCTATTTATGAAGGATCTCTGCTGATTCACGTTTACTGAAGTTCTGGCTCAACAATTTTAAATGGCCAGCGTTCCTTTAAAAGATAAGCAGGACCTCCAAAGGCTTTCCTTCCACCTTCCCATTAGAAGAAAAGATTCCCCTGCATAATAATTGGCCAAAATGGAAATTGCACACATTTTTCCCTAAGGTATGCACAGCTGAGCATCTGCAGTCTCAGCTGGGAAGTTTGATTTTATTCAGCCATTCAGCCTGGGTGCTCAATAAAAAATGCAAGAGCGACAACAACAACAAAAAAAATCAAAAATCAAAGGGCAAAGGAAGGTAATATCACTGCCAGCTAAACAGCTTCTTTTAATCTGGGCTCCATCCTCCTACTTCTGAGGGGGAATGGTGTTGATATTAAAGTCAGATGAGAGGGAGAGATGGGATTCTAGGTGTGAGGAGCTGGAGTGGTTTGAGGAGATAAGATTTAATTTTCAGAGGCAGAAGCTGGAGCTTTGTTGTTGCAGAAGGTTGTGGGTGTGGGTGTTGGGGGAAGCAAGCAGGAGAGACATTTAAACTTTGCTTGGTATCAGCACGAGGCTGTTCGGGTCTGGGTCTGTATGGTCAGCTAGAGGCAGACCTATCTGGGAGAAAAAAGCAAAAGAGGAAAAAAACACACTTCTGTCATGTTTGGACGGTGATTTGGTCTGAAAGGTTCCTTTCCTTGTTGGGAAGATGTGGGATCTCCTAACAATATATCTCCTGCATCCTTTATGGCATCACAAGGCATCCAAAGGGTATGGAGCACCTCCTTGTGGACACTGGATCCTGCCCAGTCTCTGCTGGTTACAACAGGAGCTGAGACAGCTTCCAGTGACATGTTACTGCTTTACAGATCTGCTTTGTGGCACTGAGCTCCATGCTCCAACCTCAAACTGGTTAAAGAAGTCTCTTCTTGCTTGTGACACTGTGATTTCCCTCTCCTGGCCCCTGTGGTTGGTGGTAGCTGGAAGGAGCTTCTGCCACTGATGGATGCCTGGCTGGTTAGCCAGTTTTGGAAGAAGGTTGGAGATACACAGTGCAGTGAAAGCTCAGCTTCCCCAGACCTATCAGCACAGACTGAATCCCTGGACCCCAAATAAAGCAGCTGGATTTGGAGAGATACTGACTTCCCCCTTTCAATGCCTTGACTTTGGAGGAACACTGATATCCTGCAGTTACCTGTGTAGTTTCTTCACTGTCTTCATCCTTCCACTCTGCTCAGAACCTGCATTTTCTAGCCCATTTTCAGAAATTCTCCATTATCATTACAGATAATGCTATGGCACTGCACAGAATCACTGAGGTGGGAAAGGACCTCTGGAGATCATTGAGTCTAAACCCCATTCTCGATCAGTGTCACCTACAATCAGTTGCCCAGGACTTCGTCCAGTTGGGTTATGAATATCTGCAAGGATAGAGAATCAACTTCTGTGGGCGACACGTTCTTGTCTTCAGTCACAGTAAAAATGTTTTTCCTCTGTTTAGTAGAAATCCTTGTTCCTAATCTCATCTTTCAAATTATACTTTTTGTTAGCATCAGGGCTTTCTGCTTTATTCTTGAAGACCCTCACAGAGGGAACCATCTCTCCCTATGCTTTAGACAGAGCTGATGTCATGGACCAGACTTCACAGCTTCGTGTCTACAAACGTCACGGTGCCACTACTGGAGAACCAAAGCAAAACATCTTGCCCAGAACTGTGCCATGAGTCTGTTTTGGAGGTGACAACGCTTGTTTTTTTTTAGAGGGAAAACGCTTGTTTTCCCCAGCACAACTGGATTACCAGTTGCATTTGATCCTTATCAGCATACCAGCAGGCTTTTAAGTGAGAAACTCAACCTTAATTCTCAATATCTTGATGGGCACTTATTTGGGGTGTTAACTAATTACCAAAAAATTTTTAGGAAGAGTGTCTCTGAGCTTAAAGGGAGAAAGAAAAAAAAAACCTCACGCTTTCACAGAAAGGTAGGAAGGCAGGTTCCCAAAGCAGACACTGGTGTGAGACAGTGAGAACCCTCTTGATACCTGAGTGTGTAACATTCAGAAATCCTCCTGCATTCATAAAATTGGGGTCAATAACACCATTACTGATGCTAACTGTGGCAGCCCCATTTCCCAGTGTCAGCTGTAATAAAATAGCTCCCCAAATGTCAGGCTGAACATAAAGGATATTACAAGCCTAATGGAGCACATTCATACTTCTAATTGTGAGTAAAATATTAGCAAACGACTGAATACTTGGACAGGGTTGTTTAATAATTGGGCCAGGATGCAAGAGATGGTATTCAGCTTGCTGCTGAAAATGAGGTAGGGTTTGTGATGAGGGGAAAAAAGAGAGCCTTTTGCAAAGGCAATTTGAGACGAAATATTGACGGAAGAGTGCTGTAAAAAATGTCATGGATATGGTCTCAGCATGTATAGTCAATGGGAGGGCAAGCATGCTGCACTGATTGCCCAGGGAGGAGACTGCCAGGACTAGATGTTGGTGAATAAGCTAAGTTTAAATAACAACTTTGTCATGTTTGCTTTCATTTGAGTTTTTACATCAAAGACCTCATTTATCCTCTCCTCCAAGCAAAAGGCTGCAAGAGGCAGAGCCATCCTGCCACCTTAGCAGTAAAGAAAACCCAGCAGCTTTGAGCTAGAAACATGAAAGACTATATTTGACCCTGCTTTGACTTTGACAGTCTCCAGAGATCCTCCCCATCCCTTGATTACTCCACTTCTCTTAGAGATGCCATCCTTCTGAGTAACTGCACTAAGTTGTAAGGTAGTTGTTTGGAGTTGCAGAAATATGTGAAGTTTTTCTTGTCCTACATGGAGATGTGGCACTTTGACCACCTTGTCTCACCACTGTGTAGGAGACACTACTACCTTCAGTGGCTCCATCACAAACAACTTCCATCATTGGCACTGTGATGGGAAGGCTGTTGCTAGAATTTGGATCTGCACAGGGCAAAGTGATCAAAGATAGTTGCTGTAAAGATAAAAAATAGAGAGTAAAGCAAGGTAATCAGGTACTGCAGTGGTAAAGGTTGATGAATGCCCACAATAGACAGAGAGGAGATTTTTGAGAAGATTCCAGTGGATTTTAAGGTACAAGTTTCCCACCAGTGTGGTGCTGGCTGGATCTTGGGACAGGAAATGAGGTGAAACAATTTGCTTTTGCCTCCATTGATCATGCTTACAACTCCCATGGCACTTTCGTCAAGATCAGCAGAGAGTGGTTGCTGGCATCCTGGCCTTGTTCCAGCAGTAATAATTATATTCTGCCTCCTAAAATTCCTCCCATACTCTCAATTAGAAACAATTTGCTTTTTCATTTCATGACCCAAACAGTTGCCTCGATTAGTTGTGCAATGTTGATTAAACAAGCCAGTTCCTATAGATGTTTAGAAAGGGCTTGGGAGTCCGTGGGGATTTGAGCACTGATGGAATGCACAATATTAATAGAAATCAATAGAATTAATGGGTTAATTCTGTGCTAATACGTAGTGCTGGAGGAGAAGTTAGGCTAATGAAAATGCATGTATTCCCTAAACTATTCCATTTGCATCAGATGATTCATACACTACTGCTTCTTTCAAACGGCATAAATGAGATTAAAAGCACATTTACTAAGTGTACATGACCAAGGGGAGAAGGGAGTGCAAGGCTGCTTTCAGCAAGCTCTGTCTTACCAAATTCCCTACATAAGGAGCTCTCTCTGTACCTGCCTCTTTGCAGATTAGCTAGGGAGCAGTGGAGAATCTGGGATCTGTTGTGAAAAGGTGGATTTTTCCTTTGAAGGCAAGGGACTCTTTGATAGTGATTGAAGGAGACGCACTTCCCCAGCTCTGCCCTGGGCTAGCTAAAATGATGGTGAAAAGTGGGAGGCTGTCGCTGTTCTGATGCCATGCTAGGCTTTGTCTAGTACTGGCTTTGTTTTTCTTACAGTGGATAGATACACCAACGCCCCACCCCCCCCGCCCCGACCCAAAGTTATAGCTTCTGAATTGTCTTTCCTCTGGTATTGATTTGTGATTGGAAACAAGTCTCAGTGCCACCAGTAAAATGAGTGAATAATTGCAAATATCTGGGACTGCAAGGAGAAATGCACATTTTCAATGCTCAGACATCCCTGTCTATCACTGGGTCCCAGCCCTTGCCAAAGGCCAAAAGGAAATATTAAATACTGGTGAAGCAGGCTTCACTTAGTCTGGAGAAGAGGTGCATGGGGATACAGCCTTGAGCAGCAGTGGATATAATCCATCCCTTGCAACCTTTTAAAAAGGCCAAGAAGTCATGGGTTTGACATCAGGCAAGATCAGGAGTCAGGATATGCTTTGTGAACACTGGCAATATGAAACAATGGAGCTGGAGACATCATGGAGGTGTGCTAAGCACAGGTGAGATGCACATCTGTCAGACACGACTACAGTTGCAGGCCAAAGCCCTTGTGTTATTCTTGGGTCTTGGGGAAGCTCAAGTGCAAAGTTTCAGAACTGCCTGTACTCTGGGAAATGTTTCAGCCTTCTCCTGTCTTTGCAAAACCAAAAGGTGCCCCTCCCTCTGGATGTCCACAAATCCAAGTTTGCCTGCTGAAGAAAGGATGGAAAAATATATCCTTCCAACATACGAGGGATTCGATAACCAGATGGTATCTGGGGAAAGCCTGTGATGGAACACACAAAGTCTGTATTGCATATACTGTATTGATTTCATTGTATCACACAATCCAACAATGTGCCAGCCCAGAAGGCCAACTGCATCTTGGGTTGTATCAAAAGAAGTGTGGCCAGAAGACCAAGAGATGTGATTCTGCCCCTCTGATCTGCTCTGGTGAGATCCCACCTGGAATACTGTGTCCAGCTCTGGAACCCTCAGCACAAGGAGGACATGGACTGCTTGGAGTGGGTCCAGAGGAGGCCATGAGGAGGCCATCCTTCAATGCCTGGAGTACCTCTTGTATGAAGACAGGCTGAGAGATTTTGGCTTGTTCAGCCTGGAGAAGAGAAGGCTCAGTGGAGACCTTAGAGCCACTTCCAGTACCTGAAGGGACCTACAGAAAGCTGGGGAAGGACTGTTTGTAAGGCCATGTAGTGATAGGATGAAGGTCAGTGGTTTTAGTCTAGAGCAGGGCAGGTTTAGCTTAGACATTAGGAGGAAATTCTTCAGTCTGAGGGTGGTGAGACACTGGCACAGGTTGCCCAGAGAAGTGTGGAGGCCCCATCCCTGGAGACATTTAAGGTCAGGCTTGATAAAGCTCTGAGCAACCTGCTAAATGTGTCCCTGCCCACTGCAGGGGAGTTGTACTAGAAGGCCTTTAGAGGTCCCTGCCAACCGATGCAGTCTGTCATTCGATGATTCCACGATATAGGTATTGCACATGTTGAATTACACAAGTATTACACATGCTGTGTAGTGCATTTTCATGATTGCTTACGTGTGACCAAAGAGCACTTCACCTGCAGCCCTGTGTGGCCAGTCTGATAAAGGACCCCTTTGTTGGCTGGATCCAAAGGCCACACAGGCAGATAAGGACTCGCTTCAAAAACAAAGCACAAGTTTGCTGTGGGGTCATGTAGACACTGGCCACAGATCAGCCTCAGCCTTAAAACAAAACCCACTGAGCAGGCCGTTATTCTAACCGAGATGAGCAGGTTTCAAAACCTTTGGAGTTTGTTTCCCTTCTGTGGGAAATATTGACAAAACCAGAGGCAAGAAAGACAGTCCCGGCAGCCTGCTGAATTTTTGGCAAAAGAGAAAACGGTTTTGGCCGCAAAGGAGGTGATTTGAGTCCTGAGTTGCATCTGTAGTGCATGCTGGGAGATGAACTCCAGCTGCGAAACCCAGAGCAAAAGCAAGCCAGATTGCAAGACTCACTATGGCCATGGTTCAGAGGCCACATTTGACTCAGTTTGGGGACACCTGGGCTTTCGATTTAAAGGGGAAAATATCTCTCACCTCCTTGCTTGTGCATGTCCATTTCCTCTGCACAAGGGTGGGTTAAAAGAAATGCCCAATCCCAGAGCAGTTTGGGGAGATTATTTTTGGACCTCTCCCTGAAACTAGAAAAAGAACCAGTTTAAATTGCATGGACAAAAAGCTGTGTTGCAAATAAGCAGCGAGAACCACTGAGTTTCCAGTGTGTCATAGCAAGGGTGATGTGGAGCCTTCAGTTTCCCTTGAGTCACCAGCTACATTAGTCCTGCTATCACTGGAGTATCTCCACATTCAGTTTCCTGACCCTAGAGTACCCTAGTCCATCCTTTGCAATGAATTCAGTGGTCAGAACTGCTGTCAATACATGAATTGACTAGTCAATACAAACAGATTTTCCCTATATATATATATATATATATATTTGCCATTTGGGACAACCTTTTTCCCCCTCAAAATACACTTTCCCCAAAGCAAAATATAAGGAAGAGGTTGTTTCATTCGGGAGAGGGAAGGATTGGTTGGATAATTTGAGAGAACCTCCCCTTTTTGGTCTAAATGAGGTTTATAGCCAACCTGCTTCATAGCATGTCTCCACAGATAAATTTGTGACTAAATCTCCCAAACTCACCAACCTCCCCTCGGCATGAGCAACAAGCTCTCTCCTGCTAACAGGGGGCCTCTTATCCTCTCCATGGGTACCCACGAGACCGTGTCTTTACCCAGCCATGCACATACAATGTCAATAAGAAAATACAATACAGTATTTTCCTTAATTTACTAGAAGTGACATTGATTTCTTCCTTGATCTATTGTTCTTCTGGACCTGAGCATTGCTGTGTTTTTCACATAATGAACTCCAGATTCAGAAGTACTTCTGCAATGTAGGGACCTCATTTCCAGAATTGGTTTACAGTTTCAGGGGGGTGTCTCCCAGACTACAGGATCAGGAGAAATCTCTCATTCCTGGGCTCGTTGTTGAGCCTTGGCCCTAGCTCCACACTTCATCAAGGGTTAAGCATGCAGAGGCTCTATTTTGACCTACGCTTTGGTCTCCATAGAAAGGAAACATGGATGCTCAGCCTGGAAGGACCCAGAGAACATGCAGTCCAGGACTGCCAATCTCTGTGACTCTTCCTCTTCTCTCCTGATAGAGTGTGAGTTAATTAGCAGCGTAGAGGTATGTAAGTCTGCCTTCACTGAAGCTACCTTGTATGGAGAGCTACCAAATGTGTGTCCAGAAGCAGACATGACCAGTCACACTAGCAAACCATTCAGCCTATGAAATTTAGCTTTAATTTTATATTTTTTATATACTACTGACTTTGTTGCAGAACTGACACCCTCAGAAAGAAGACCGAGGTTCCTTGTGCACTAGAGGCATCTGTGTTACTAGAAAAAAAAAAAAAATCCAGAGTCACCAGACCAAGTTCCGTAGAATTACTGTGGCTTTAAAGTTGTGTAACTGTGATTAAAACCTTGTCCTTACAGTAATTCATATTTCACAGGCCCTTTTTTGATGTTTCACATTGTGAGTCCATTGGGGAAATTCCAGCTGCATGTTCTAGATTCATGATCTGTTTTATTTTGTCATCTATTCCGCCTCTTGTCACTGTGGCTACTCGCTCAAAGGAGAGGAAAATTATTGTGGCTTTCCCCTAGGCTGTTGTAAATCAGCATAACTTCAGTACAGTCATCTGAGTCAGCCGTGCCTTCACTCAGTTGTGCCAGCTTCTGATTTCATGAAATTGGGGATTTCTCCATAGAGAATGGCATTGCAATGAGCTGGGAATATGCAGCACAAATGGAGTACAAAATCCCCAGCTCACAGAATCAACCTTAAGAGGGATGTGTCTGATGTGTAAGAGGGATGTGTACCCCCCTGTGAGGCAGGGGTAGATGGAGAGGAACAGTGGCTGGCTCATGACTTAGAGCCAGTAGCCCACTGCATTTGCAATCTGCATGACTAGCAAGGGGATTGTCTAGTTGGCTAGTTGTCTATTTGGATTGGCCCCCAACCATCAGCCTAGACTTGTAGAAGATATAGGAGGCCTAAGGGAACACTGCTTCCTGAACCCAGGTGAGCTTCACAGTCCAGAGAGAAGTTCAACCCACCTCAAATGCATTTACATTAACTCTGTCCTTGAAAAGTGCCCCTCAAGAGTCGCAAGAAAACTGGGATTGGGCAAAGTATAAAACAAACTCTCCAGGGGGAACTGTCTGTGGTCACTAGTTTCACTGAGGCACCTGGAAAGAAAATGTATCCAGTTCCAGAAAACAGTCAAATCCAGGCTGAAATGTTAAAAGCCTACACAAGGATTTTGGGGTTTCAGCCCTATTTAAAGATGGGCTCGTTCTTCAACACTGGAGGCTGGCTGTGCCCCCGTGAGCATAGAGTGCCTTCAGTGGCAGCCTTCTGGGATCTGCTCCTGGGCACAGTCAGGCCATATAAGCATGATCACATGTAGAGGATTTTGGGTGGGAGGAGCTTCAGCAGTGCTCAGAGATGAGATGCCTGTGCCCTACTCTAGAGTAATTTGCAAGCCTGTGAAGTGTTTGTTTTGGGGATACTGAGAACAGTGATTCATTTGGAGATACTGAGGACAGTAGGAGGCCAGTACAGGTATGTTACACCTACTAATATCTTGGGAGGAGAAGGAGAATAGTTTGATCTTATTGGAGAAGGTTAAGATAGAAAAGCAAAGCAGTCAAAAGACAGGTGATGACAGATCCAAGGCTGTCTGTGCAATCCAATTCCTTTCCCTTGGTGCATATCCATTCTGATATGGTCTTTAATTCCATGATTAAAAATATTGATACTGTTCTCAGGCATGATAACAATCTGTAGTGCGGAGGCATTGAGTAACTGAAGACACAAATCCTCATTGTTGGTACAAAAGCAAGGCAGAGGCAATGAACTTTTTCCTGATCTGAATGCAAGGTCTAAGCTGCTAGGATGGGAGGGAACCCACAAGCCCTTGTCACAGAGTGACGATTTTTTGGCAGGCAGAGGAGGAGTTAGTGGCCATGGTGGACCAAAAGTCCTGATGATTTGCTGTGAAGATGTTGTACACAGGACTCAAACCCCATCATGGATGCAGAAATGAAAACTCCATGCTGGAGCAGACCAGCAAAGATGGAGTGGATGCAAAAAAAAACCAACCTGTGGGCAGGCCCCCTCCATGCACACAGGAAGGCAGAATCTTGTATCAGTGGACTAAAGAACTGCAGAAGTGAATTGTACAGAGATTTTAAGAAAAGAGGTTGTCACAGAAGGAAGATGAATAGTGCAGAGATTTTGTTATCAAAGTGTTTTCAGTAGGAAGGGGAAAAATACTTAAATTTCACAGGGAAAGCAGTAACATGAGTTGGGGGAGTAAGTTGGGCTTGATTCAACCCAAGGATGCAAAAGAAGCACATTTTGGCAAGAGGGGTGATTAACCGTCTGACAAAACTAGTGGGGGTGATAACAGATTTCTTTGTCTCCTGAAGTCTTCCAATGGAGGCTCTTCTCTGGAAAATACACTTGAGCTAAAGCAAAATTATAGGGATCGTTACCACTGCAAGTAGATGCAATCCTCTGGCCTGTGTAAGGGAGGAGGTCAACTCTGATGGCCTTGACTCTGAACTTGTGAATCATACAGTCCTTTTGCTTTCCAAGAGGCCCCTGCCTCACTCATGCAGGCAGCACTGAGGGATTTAATCAACTGCTTGCTGACCACAGCAGAACATCAATGCTCATGCATGCTGGCTGTAATGCAAGACCTGACAGGGGAGCAGCCAAGCGCTTCAGACCTTTCCCCTCTCCCACCCATGGGTGTTTTCTGCTCCAAATAACCTTACACTGACCCACTTCTTGACTATGCATATTATTTCTGCCCTGATCCACGACCACATCCATCCTCCCTTCCTCCATCCCAGACCCTTCATTCCTACTCTCCCAACACCCACGCTGATCTGCTGCCTCTCCTTGGCCTCATTTGCTCCATAACAGCAGCTGACAACTCACTATGAGACCACACAGGCAAGAGAGCTTGCTCTCACACTGATATCCTAAACTGGCCTATCTTTGGCATCTCCAGCAGGATCCTCCTGTGAGATTTCACCAGCTCTTCATAAGTGGGTCTGGTCTGAAGACAGGGTCACGCTTTTTCCCTCCTGGCTCTCATATCTCCTGCATGGTTTCTGTGGTTTAACTGTGTGTAGTGATTTTTCTTCCCCAAGGGCACTGTGCTCCTTTGTTTGGTGCTTCCCAACCTCCTTCTGCATCGGGACCTTTCTGCTATTGAGCAGGGTACCACAGAGAAACACTGTAGGAGCTTAATTCTTCCTCAGGCACTGGGAACCTCCAGTTCATCCACAGCTGAAAAAACACTTTGAAGATGAAAAGCAGCTGCTGCAGTCCTTTGCCTTATTGTTTATCACCACACACAGCCAGGAATGTTGGCACCTGACTACAATAACACTTGTGAAGACAAGAATGACTCTATAAGGTGAAAGGCAGCAGGAACTGGACTTGACTGGTGGTGTTGTCCCTGGCCAGGCCCCAAACAGGTCTGAATTACTTTTCGTTGTGTGATAGTGGGAGGGGGTCCTCACAGTCAGATGCTGGCACAATTTTGTGTTCAGCACAGGCTGAGAGCGGCTTCGATGTGCCATGTTGGGGCTGGAGGATGGAGCAGAGGGGAGGTTATTGAAATAGCAAATGCTATTCAAGGAGAGCTGTGATTAGCTGGACTTTATAGACACGGTTAGGAGGAAAGCTGACCTTTATTGCTTCTGGCTTTTTCAGCTGGCTCTGGTCTATTCAAACTTCATGATACTTAATATCTGATTAAACATTAAACTTCTCTAAACCAGCCAATCAAAGTTAACAGAGAACTGGGAAAAGAGACTAAGCACACTGCTACCTACATTGATTAAATGACAGAAAATGTGATTTCTCTTTAAAGGTCCTGTCGATTTAAGGGTTTGAAATTCATTGATGTGCAATGGAGTTTTTAATAGTCCACATGTTCCTAGTAAACCTTCATAATCAATTTCCCTTATGCTCTTCTCTTGTATTATCCATCATAGTCATCTTCCCCCAGCTCTCCCTAGCAAGCAATTCTGAATTTCAGGCTTCTTTGCAACCCGGTGACCTCTTTCTGTCCCCTCCCCTCCCCCTCAGTATGAAACCTATGAATAATCATTGAAAGTATTTTATAAATAATTGCATGTGTATTGCAGCCAACTTGAAGATCATCATTAGATTTTAGGATTTTGCTGTTGTTCCTGAGTGGACTTCTGCTTCTCAAGAGAAGCCTTTGAGCAAGCTACTAGATCTTTCTATGAATCAAGTTATCTTGGATTACAGGATCATTTCTTATAGCACAATTCTATTCTTCTTTAGTTATTTAAGTTGAGACTGAAAACAGATTTCCAGGACAGAAATAAGGAGGGCATAAGGAGAAAGTTCAGTGTGAAGGTTCAAACCTTGCTTAATAATTTATTATTATTTAATTTCCTTCCATCCCATGAGATCTCTGATAGCAGGAATATGTAATTGCCATAAATGTGGGTCTAACTCAGGTAAAGACATCATGACTTCGGGATAATGTTTCCTTCCTTGGTTTTTCATAAGTGTTGCTTTACAGGAACCCAGTGATTATAGCAGATAATGCTGCTGGTTCTTTGCTGCTGTGTTAGTCTGTGGAAGCCCACCCCACCTTAAGCAAGCTCTGACTCTGGATGGCTGGTTCCAGATGCTTTATTTAATTCTTGACACAAGCCAGAGGTCTTGTTTTTAATCAGCTTGCTACTTCCCCCGACAATGAAGTTAATGATCCCCACTTTGGCCACATTTGACACCTGGGAATAACATTTTCATTGCCATCTCTCTTTGTTACAGTGCAGCTTCAGCAAGAAGCTTGTTCCTATGTGATCAGGATTAAGCTCTAAGGGTTGTATCCTTCTAGTTTCATAGCTACACTGAGTTGGTTGCCCTGCCTAATGCTCTGCTTGGTTTCCAGTTGCTGCTCCAGAAATGTGCAGACTTCCCATGGGACTGTGTCATATCTGCAGTCCTGTTCATGTTCCAGCTACCCCAGAGCATCTTGAATGGTACTAAACACCCACACATGGACAATTGGCCCCTCTAGTGATACAGAAACATAGACCCCAATTCAGATGGGAGACACTAAATGAATGCAAGACAGTTCTCATCTTCCTTCCTCTGTACAGATGACCTATGACAAACAAGTAATATTTGCCTTTTATTCTATATTTTCTACTCTGTACTTTTAACACACTGACACAATGGTTCATAATCTGCCTGCTTCTGCCTGCCTTCTGCCCAATGCTTCAGTTCAACATCTGTAGCGAAAGCCAATCTGTCATCTGGGTTTTGGAACAATCCTGAGACTCAGCTAGTTTTTTTTCTCTCTTCTTTCTCTCTTTTTGTTTCCTCTGTGTTTCTGCTGTTCTGTGGCCTCCATGTCTTTACTGCTAACAGCTTAGTTGGATTTTATATCTCTTTCACTTTCCCTTTTCATAGAATCATTTAATACCTTTAAGATCATCAAGTTCCTCAAGCACTGACAAGTCCACTACTAAAACATGGCCCTAAGCATTTAATCTACACACCTTTTAAATTCCATCATGGGTGATGACTCCACCACTTCCCTGGGGCAGCCTGGTCCAGTGCTTGACAACCCTTTGGGTGAAAGTATTTTCCCTAATATCCAATCTAATCGCCTCAGCTGGCAGAACTTGAGACCATTTGCTCTTGTCCTATCACTTGTTACTTGGGAGAAGAGACCAACCCTCTACCTGCATACAACCTCTTTCCAGGTGGTTGCAGAGAGTGATCAGACCCTCCAGACTAAACCATCCCAGTTCTTTCAGCCGTTCCTCATCAGACTTGTGCTCCAGACCCTTCACTAGCTTTTTTTCTCTGAACATGAATACTGAACCCTGGGGACCACGACTCATGATTGTTCACTTCTTTTCTGAGATGTATTTGAAAAATCTCGCCCAAGCTGCTTAGATCTTACACTGATGCTGCTTCCTATTGCTCTGTGCAGCACCATTAAATATCACATGCAGTAAAAATACAAGTCTTGGGTTCTCTTTCCTTTCCATGACGTCCCACTCTGTGTTTGTTGCAGGTCTCCCTCCATCAGCCTTGATGGCTATGGGGGTGATGACAGCTAAATGAGGGTCCTTAGTCTCTGCTGTAGTTGAGGAAGGCATGGAAGTGTCTCTAGAGAGTAACTGCAAACACTTAATTTAAGTTCCTCTATGGATTGCCTAAATCTTAATCAGATTTATGTTGACTAACACTCAGCAGTGATGCTACAATATATATTGTCAATTGATATACACGCTTACAGTTGAGTACATATATATGCATAAATTCCAGGTGTCTTTTATCAGAACTCAAGACTTTCTCTTTTTCTTTTCCTCTCCAGCTGAAAGCTTTCCCAGTTTTTCCAACTTGGCTTCCTTCTCTAACCAGTTTTTAGATAGATAGATAGATAGATAGATAGATTAGATGGATAGATAGCTTAGATGGATGGATGGGATGGGATGATCTGGTACAGATGTGCATACGATTTTGTCTTTGAACCCATGGTTGCCTGGAAAAGTGCCACTGGAAAACATGTATTGGAACCCTGTGATTTTGTAAAGTCAGGAGAAGGATCTCTATTCCTTGATTTTAATCATCATCCATCTTCATAAAACTTTGTGGGGGGGACTAGCTTTTGTTTGAACGTATTTTGTGACTTCCAGAGAAAACAGAGACGGGGGAGTATAATTGAGAGCTTGTTTAGTGCCAAATTCATCTTAAAGCAGGGAATGCAAATCGCATAGCAAGTGTTGAATTATATATGATTAAAACGGCTTCAGCCATTACAAAGAAAAATAAAAAAGAGTTTTTTTATTCACCAGTTAATCATGGACAAAAAAGAAGTGGATGGAACAAAAATGAACTTAATCACAGAAAAAGGGGTCACAGTTCCTGCTTGACATATGGCTGGGTTCTCTATCATAACAGTGCAGTGCAGAACACACTGTCATTTAAATGTTTTAAAGAGGCACATTAAGAAGAGAGTTCATTGATAAATGACCCTTTAAAAATGGGTGAGATTCTCTCCTTACCAATGAATGCTCAAGGTCTGCACAATTGTCTTGGTCTGTCTTGGATGCTCTTGTGTTTTGCAGGCAGAGCTGGAAGGTTTTTCAGTGCTTAGTTAAATGTAATGATGTATAGGATAGATAAGAGTGCATTGAAACCACTGAAGGCATGATCCAAATGGTGTTCATTTTCACTAACAATTGCTAGTCTGGCAGCAGTTCAAACTCAACACCCATGGACTTTCCTGACCCAGAAAGTGCCAGAGATCAAACAAAGAAAATGTAACTTTCTCCTTGCTTCTCTCCAGTAAGTATTGTAACCTGGAAATGAGTCCTGGCCCCTGCTGAACCAACAACGTTGACATGCTCTTAGGACTGTTTGATGCAGTGGACATCACAGCTCCCTCAGAGAGCTTGCTGAACTTCATGTTCCCTCTGTCTTTGAAGGCATTGCACTTATTTTGCTATTGGCAGGAGTGGACAAATGCATGCTACGTGCTCTGCCTTAAGATCAAGCCTGAGATGGTGTTGAGGTGAAGGAGGATTCAGAGTGAACACATGGGCTCAGATGCCCTTGATCAGTAGTTCCATCAGCTCTCAGACAAGGATGGTGCATTGGGTTTGCATGGCAAGGTTTTGAAGAAGCTGCCTGTAGATCCCCTCATTTCCCACAGAGCCAACACCAGCTGGATCCAAGATGGACCTGCCACTGGTCAAAGCTGAACCATTAGTGATAGTGGCAAGGCCTCTGAGGTAACAGAGTAAGGAGCTGGGATGGGACGGAGGAGAATGACAGGGGGAAACACCAGGAGAAATTGCAGCCATAGAGAGGAGTGAGAAGGTGTGAGAGGAACAAATCTGCAGACACTGAGGGAGGAGGTGCTCCAGGCTTTGGAGAAGAGATTCCCCTGCAGCCCTTCAGAAGACCTTGATAAGGCAGGCTGTCCTGCAACAGGACTGCAGGACTGACTCCAACCCCCATTCCCCATCCCCCTGTGCTGCTGGGGGAGGAGGAAGAGAAATGGGGGGAGAATTTGAGCCCAGGAAGAAGGGAGGAGTGGGTGGAGGAGAGATTTATGTTTTCTTTCTCATTATGCTATTCTGGTTTTGATTGTTAATTAATTAATTTTCCCAAGTTGAGTCTGTTTTGCTTGTGAAGGTAATTGCTGAGTGATCTGTCAGGGTTCTTATCTTGACCACCAGCCTTTCATTATATTTTGTCTCCACTGTCCAGCTGAGGAGGAGGGTGACAGAGCAGCTTTTGAGGGGCATCTGGCAGGGTCAACCCACCACAGTCTTTTTTGGCTAAATCTCCTCAGAGATCCCTTTGTCATGCTCGACACGTGCTCAACCCTGCATTCAGCTTGTCTTTCATGGCTTGGTGTGGTGGTTACAGATCTTACCCAATGGGAGGCCTTCTAAACCCATTTCTTTTGCTCCCCAAGAGAGTCCCTAACCTCAGAGGAGGAAAAATTCTTGCTTACCTTTTTTTTTCTTTTTTCACAGCAGTTTTGGTAGAATTTCCTCTTCTTGGTTTGCTTTCACACACTTTCATCTTGAATACTTCAGTGAAGTCACTGCTGATTAACACCAGCTTAACCATGAGAAGATGACTCATTCCAGGAGAGCCAGACATCACAGAGACTTTGTTCACCTTACATTTGGGTATGACTGCAGCCTGTGTTCTTTGGTTTGAGAAGGTTGTTCTCACTTTTACAAGTCCACAACAGATCTTTAATAATCACAACTGGACAGTGTCATAGGAATGGAGAATAAAAGGAGCGCACGCACAAAGCCTGATGCTCCAGCAGAGAAGGGAGGATGCAGGACTCTTTTTGGACAGATGTTTCTGTAAATGACTCCACTGCTGGGGATTAAACAGACCTTCCATAATATGTTCCACTTTTTAACTTCACATATAACATTTTTCTTAATATCTAACTATATGTCCCTTGCTGCACGTTTACTCAAAATTACTGGTGGAGGGTTATCTATCTCTGTCCGCTTCTGAACCATCTTGTTTACATATTCAAATACTCTGATTTTGCTTCTTAACAGCCTTCATCCTAAACTAAACCAAACCCTGTTCTTTCAGCCTTTTCTCAACCTGCAAAATAATTTATAATTAAAAAAAAATATTTCCCTGGGACTTTGTCATCCTCCTTAGCATGTGTCATCCCATCGAAAAGGTGAGACCACGCTCCCGATAAAGCTTCACTGGAGCTAAGTGCAGGACAATTCCTTCCTGTGGTAAATATGTACCACTCATGTCTCACACCTCATTTTGTCTGTGTTTGCATCCTGCTGTTTTGTCTTGTTCAGCCTGTGAACACCTCCCACCCAATGGCGATGTCTCCCATACTGCCAGCAAGCTACCCATGTCCTAGGTTTACTTCTCCCTCCTGCTCTCCTGCACTCGCATCACCTCGTGTCACTTCAGCTTCTGTTCAGTGCCATCCTTCTGATTTCAGACACTGCCTTTAACAGATCCAGATAATTTTGAATTCCTCATCTTCTGTCATCCACAAATTACACAGATCTCTTCTCTCTTCCATCATTCAAGTCATTATGAGAATATAGAACAGTACCAGACTCAGGACAGACCCTCAAAGACCTCCTTAGTCTGAAAATGTGCCCTTGCTGCTCTTCTTGGAGCACAGTATTCATGAGGACCCACTTTACTGTGATTGCTCAGAGCCCATTCTTATGGGCACATCATGTGGACCTGTGCAAATGGCCTGCAGAAGTAAAATCACACCATGTCATCTCCTTCCTTTCTGGGCCAATCTTATCCACATGATTGGTCTATAATTCACCTATTTCCTTTTTCTGCTTCTTTGAAAAGGGCTTTTTTTTTTTCTTTTTCCTTTGACCATTCCTTTGGGATCTCACTCTTGATGAAGATTGAGAAGATAAAGAAGTTACTTTTCAGCCGTTTCTTGCAGTTGGTATACAGAGACTCTGACAGGTACCAGCAACCCTTGGGAGAACATATTTCTGTGTAAGGAAGTGGCATGGGAGGGTGTGTGGAATTTTAAAACAGCATTTTAAGGGAAAAACCTCTTGTTCTATGTAGAGTGTGATGGGACATGACAGGCAACAGCCTGGATGTCATTTTGAGGGCCCTTTATCTCCTTGCAACTGCTGTCCATCTCATCATCCACCACATGTCCTGGCTTGGGCAACAGCAGAAGTTCAGGATCTTGCACTGCAGTTTCTCAGAGAAGGAGAAGCCCATGACATGCATGCCAGATATATTTCTGTTCCTGATTTATGAGTGTGTACCAGTCCATGAATGGATCGCCAGCACAGACATCCCTCTTCTCACCCTCACCTTAACTCCACCAACTGCTTCCCTCTGCAGTGAGAGACCAAGACAGATGGAGAGCTTTGTTACTGTTTTCTTTTTCTCCCCAGTGTAAATCCTTTTCCAAGTTTACACTTCTAAAGAATCTGAAACATGGGATGATATCAGGAGTAGGAAGGTGGTATACTGCAAAGAAGTGTAGACCAGGAAAGAGGAATACTGGGGTGGAGGGGTGGGTTAAGTTAAGCATTAACTTAGTTCAGTTATAAACTGAAAAATAAAATTTATCAGCAATGCGGGTAGATTACAGGTAGATGAAGTTCTGACTTACAAGTAAAGTCATTAAAAGAAGGAATATGATTTGTAGAAATTAAAAAATAAAAAACTCTATTAAGATGTCTTTAATGGCATCGGTGAACAAGGCACAGAAATCTGTGCTGTCAGATCCTCAATGCTTCAGCCTCCAGAAATGCTCCTCTCTTCATGAGACAGAAATTAAGGGAAGCTCTTGGACAATCTACTAACATTGAAAATAACTTTTAAAAATAGAAGCCACTGCAATGCGCCTGCCCCCAGGAACAGCAGGAAAGAAGGACAAGTCCCTCGGACTGAGATTGGATCCCAAAGAACTCAATAGGAATATTCACAATAATGTTTTTCTTTTCCTGCCAAGGGAGATATTTTCAAGACAATAGCTAGAAATGTGTTTTATTTTATGCTTCTAGCTGCCCCTCTTGGGTCCTTGCAAATTGCCCTGACCAAGAAGACTTGGAGAGTCTGCATTTTCAGTGCCCCTGATGGGAGATGTTGCTTGTACAGAATTCCCTCTGGGTTTTAACTTGCTCCTGAGATTTTTGACAGGAAAGTGCAAGAATTATTTGAAGGAAACGAGGGCATTGCAATGCACATAGATGATATCCTGAAAGATTGTGAGGGGGGACAGCAAAAGGGGAAAACAACAGAAAGCTGCAGAAATGGATCAGGAATGGAATGTGGCAAGAGAAATCTAATTTAAAATCAGAAACATGAGATATTTGGGAGAAAGTGCAAGTGAATCGACATACACACAGACTGGCCAAAGCCAAGCGCTTACAGAAACGCTGCTTTGACAGATAAGAAAGATTTGCAGAGTTTAGTTCCTGGAATAAAATGACATGACAATTCTTCTTTCTCGGATGTTATGCAGAAGGACTCAAAATTAATCAGGATTGCAAACCTGAACAGGGAGTTTTGAAACTCATGGAGAGAAAAAGGCAAGCACCTGAGATCTGGCAAGGTATGCCACCCAAAGGTGAGCCCTCCAGCCATTAAATCCCCCTGTAAATTATTCAGGACAAGAGTCTTGTGCACTTTGCAGATTGGTGGCATTGGTTTTCAGAGGCACTCTAGAAGGAGCATCTTCATGCACGGAGGGATGTCTTTGCTGCAGAAGATGTTAAAGAAAAATATTCATGTAGGGAAGATGGATCCCAAACAGAAAATGGACCCAAAATTCATTGTTCCCAAAGCAAGATGCTCAATCTTCTGCCAGCAAGCAGAAGGGTGTTTAATTTTCCAGCTGCATCCATGCAGCCCTGACAGGGATTGAGCAGCCTGTTCTTGAAGTCTGTCTATGCGGAGAACATCACAATGCATGCAAATCTGTTGGAAGAGATTCTCTCATCTCAAACGCAGTAGGGACTAAACTTCTGGAGGCCATGGCAAAAGACATTGCAGAAAGCTATTAACACTGTCACTGGAACAAGGCCTGGGAATTACGTATCAATTCAAATCAGAGCTTTCTGTAATTGATAGTATAGCATACAGATGCAGTTAGTGGTGCCAAAAATACCACAGCCCTGAGGTATTCCACAGAAACTGTGAGATTCTGAAAAAATGCATTGCAGTGGTCATGACTGAACAGAGAGATGAGGAAAATGGATAAATGAATATGTGTGAAATGTGTCAATAATTTCTACCTTAGAGAGAGAAAATGATGGTGGGTGAGACAAAGTGGACCTGTTGGATTATCCAGAGTGCTCTGAGACTGTATTATCAGAGACTCTTCTATTAAGGTATCTTGTAGGATACAGTAAACATTTATTTGGCAGATCTGGGCTTCCAGAAATAGTCATGTTTTACAACAGTCCTTACTAATTGACAGGGTTTTGCGAGATTTTGAAGAGTTAGTGAATGCCAGAATTCATCAGTCAAAAGATCTGAAGCAGAAGGGAGTTTAAAAAAAAAAAAAAAAAAGGATATACATATTTATTTGTATGTATAAAACTATCACAGTCTCTAAAAAAGATCTGTATCTCACTCTGCTGGACTTAGGAAGACTGCCTTTAAGGCACTGATCATTGCTAGCTGAAGTTTTGCTCAGAAAGCTGAGAATCAGATGGCCTTGCTTATCCACATCTGGGCTGGGAAGCTGAGCTGATCTTCAGGCACAGATAGATCGATAGATGTATAAAAATATGTGTACAATATCAAATGATAGCTGAGGAGCTCAGTTATTACAGGCTCTGTGGCTGATGACCCCAAATGCTGTTTCAGTGGCAGCTGAGCATAAGCTGCAGTGTGAGAAGAATTTCTGCTTGCAAAAGGGGGAGATGTAAAGGGCTTATACTCAGGTTAATCTAGGAAATAGAGAGCAAGAGAACATGTTAACAGCATGTTCTCCAATCTCCTACTGAAATACAGGCTTGTGAAACTTTTCCTTTTGTTGTTTTTAAATATAAATCCTGCTACAGCTCTGGACTGCTGAGGAACCCCAGACACCACAGTACTGAGAGTTTTGGGGAGCTCACAGCTCAGCAACTGTAGTTGAGGGGTACACACTATCACTGCTCTGTCTTGAGAAGAGTAAGTGTGGCCATTAAAAGCACCAGAGAAATGCTTGTGTTAATAGTTGGAGCACATTGAACTTTCTTTCCTCTAAAGACTAGAAAATCAATCCCATTGGCAATTACTGATAATGAACTTGAGCATGTAATCCAAGGGAGACTGTTGCAAATGTCTGGCATGTTGCTGATGTCATAAATACTGCTCTGATTAGCCATTCTTTAGTTCTCACATTTCTCCCATGTCTCTACATAGGATTGTGCTGGCCCTGGGTCTTGTTCCTTACCTGGATTTACATCTGGGACAGGGGCTTTTTATTTCCTTCTGTGTGTCATACCTAGTTGGTTTGGTCATCAGCTTCTTGATGGTGGCACAGAGAAATTCATCAACATTGCAGTTCTAATTGGTTTCCCAGAAAGGTGGCAGATACCCCATCCCTGGAAACATCCAAGGTCAGGTTGGATGGGACTCTGAGCAATCTCATCTAACTGAAGATGTCCCTGCTTTGGACTAAATGACTTTTAAAGGTCCTTTCTAACCCAAACCATTCTGTGATCCTGTGATTCTATTTTTTTTTCTTAAGTCTTTGGCTTCCCATCTTTATTTTTCCCTTTTTGCCACAATTCAGGGTGGCAACATGATTAAAAATCTCTTCCCCTTCCCCGCCCAATTCCAGCAGGGGATGGATTTCTGTCTCTGGGGCTGTGATATCCCAATCTAGAAAAAGACCTCATCAGGACTGTTGCTTCTACCATTGCAGTGGAGGGCTCTGATGGTCACATGCTCTCCCCCAGGACATCACTGAGGAAGAAAAAATGTCACAGAGCCGGACAGGGCAAATGGAAGTCACCTCTGTGTGGAGCATTACTGATGATTGCTGTCCTTTTTAGATCACTCTCGGTTCATCTGAATGCAGCACCAATTGATGTGGTAATGACTCCTCTTTCAATGGCAGCTTTCATTTGAAGTATTTTGATATGCCAGTAAGAGTTGCGTTAAAATGCCAGCAATAAATACACATTCAAAGCAATACACTTAGTGCTTCGGCTGCAAAGTCCATATATGTTCTCATCATCTGTATTTTTGACTGAATAAATGTTAGGCATGAACAATACTCTGCACTTTCCACAATCCCTCCCCACCCCTCCACACACACTCACACATGCACGTGCATGCACACACACACACATTCTCTCCTCCCTGCTTTCTGGAGAGATCAGACTGAGGTTTTCCAAGAGATGTGGGAAACCTGTATGGTTCCCACTTTGCAGCCATGGCCAGTTACACTGCCTCACCATGACATATCCCAAGATATGGATCATGTTCACTGCCAAACCTTGCATCTTGTTGCATGACACAGATTTCAGAGTGAACATTTCAGAACACCCACTTTGAAGCTTCATGGATGCTCAGGTTTTAAGCCTTCTCTCTGGTCAGATGGATGAATCTTATTCAGAATAGATACTGTACTGTTTGCACCCAGGTCATGCACCAAGTGTGATGGGCTGATTTGCATATTCTTTTCATAAAAATACTGTTTATAGCTGATTCGGTGGTTAGTCTGGCTGACTCAGTCCAGCAGGAAGGGGCATTCCAGAGGCATCTTTTGAACACAAAGGCTGAAGCCTTGTCAAAAAGGATGTGTTAGTGTAGGAGAGTAAGGAAATCTAGGGAAACTTCACCCCAAGTTACCATGAGAGTTTTCATGAAGAATTACTTTCTCCTTAAGGGTAATGGAGGCGTGATGTAAATTCCCCAGATCACAGACAACCAGAGGACTCCAGATTTTCTTTCAACTTGAAAGTTTGCTGACATGTTCCAAAAACTAATGCCCTAATGCATGATTTAGTTTTTATTTTTATTTTTATTATTCCAGCCAGATTCTAGTCATTGACTTGGAGGGAGACAAATAAATTGCTTCATCTTTTCAGGCCTAATCGAAGTCAGAGTGACACCTGCCTCCTTGGCAAATGGCTAAGAGAGGCACAGATGAGAAAGGCTGTCAAAGACAAATTGGGGATTATTGAGTTCATCTTGGCCAGTATCAAAAACCCAACTCACTGAGACCTCCCTGGCTTTCATTTAACACTTGTGGCCATCACTTTTCACTGCCACTTGGCAGTGTAAGTCCCCACAGGGCAGAGAATAGCCTACTAATAAATGTGTGCACATTGTCAGACTTACACAGATCCATCATGCCAAAGGACAGGTGAGGTGACTTGCTTAATAACCTCCATGTGACAGCATGGGTCTTGACCAACAGGCCAAGTCAAGTTTTCAGCCTTCTCTAGAGGTATCTGAGTGTCACATCTTAGTCAGCAGTTAAGCAAGAAGAGAGGTCAGAGGAACGTGTTTTCTTATGGTTTTGTTTCCATGCATGAAGTAAATTATCTTCTACATGGATCAGCTACTAGAGGAGAAGGAAGCACTTAGTTAATGTGATTGTATTTATTTGCATTTCCCCAGTGACTGTAAAGTCCTGCCTGAAGGCACCGAGAAAATAGAGACACAAAAGATTGTTTACAACCTGAAAGTGAGGGCATAAAGGTTCTGTAGGTGCAGAGTCAGACAGCGCATTTTTAATGCCTGCTCAAGACATGCAGCATATTGTTGGCCTAACTTTCCTGTATTGCCTTGACACCCTCTGACATTACATTCCTTAAAGTGTTCTCAGCAAATTCCACCACCCCAGTGCTGACTGGGAAGAATCACAAGGAAAAGATCAGTTTGCAGTGTGGGGTTTCATTATGTGTGCGTTATGTTTGTACAACCATTAAATCCATGGAGAGATGATACCAATGAATGGTGCCATCCTCCTCACATGAGATGCTCTAATCTAATCCAGCACCACAGTGAGACGGCCCTCGAGCATGGAGTATGCGCTAAATAAAAGCTCATGGCAAGACAGACAGAGGGAAGGTAACTTTCCCTTGTCTGAAGAAGAGCATCCTGAAGGGGTTTGCTGGATCCCATGAAATCCAGATGACAGCTATGAGTTCTGGCCAAGGTGTGTGGGATCTTCTGGGAAGGCTGTTCTCAGGCTGGTTTGGGGGAAGGACCGTTGATATGGCAGAGGTGTTTACTGAGGTAGCTCTGATACGCTCTGTATGCTTCTTTACAGATGAGGCAGGTTGCAGGGTTTATGTCCACTCACATGAGTCCATGGATGTACCTGTCAGTGCAATACACTGAATTCCCAGTGTAGGACTGCCATCCTTGCATGTCTCATGGGCTCTTGTGTGCCTCAGCCCCATTACAAATGGGACCCCTGTACCGGGGGACACTTGTGAGCCACAACTTTTTGTACTCGTGGAAAAAATAATCTAATCTATGCAGGTGGTGGCATCCCAAGTGTGCACTTGGAGGTAAGGCAACCCACTGCACACTCTCCAGCTATTTCAACATTAAATGGTAAATAAATTTTGAGCTGTGTGCAAGGGCTTGTTCCTTAGGTGAACCTGAGCACTTTGCTGTAAAAGCATGACATGAAAAAAAACCCAAACCAACATAGTCTAAACAAGGTTTAGCAGTGACCACTTGCATTAGCCTCCTGGTGCCATTTAGGCATCACTATTGGTTTATGAAGATTTGGGAAACACTAGGAGTGTTTCTTGATACTCCCTTTCCCATCATTTTCACTCCAAGACAACTTATTTCTGACAGCTCAGAGTAAGTTGAAAGTTCCAGTCTCCCATTAGAAAGCACCAACATCTTCCTGCATATTTCATTTGATCCAGCATATTAGGATTGCCCAGTGATGGCCATTTCTCCCAGGTGAACACAAAAGGATGGCCTGATGCTCACCTCAGGTTTAGATGCTGGTTCTACAGGTGCCTGTCACATTAGCATAGGATGCAAGTGCAATTTCCAGTGTTCTCTCCCAGCCATTTTCATGGTCTATGTGCTGGCTGGCAGATTGACACTGGCATGAAGAGATTCATCCACCTTTGCAGTCAAAAAAAGGCTTGTAGAGTGGCAGCCTCTCACACACTGTGACATGTTGCATGAGATGTGTCTGGTCAGCAGAAGATCTCTGAGATGCAGTGGGCACAATAAGTTGCACAGGAGATCCAACCTGAGCACGAGGAGAGTGAGAGGCAGAAGCTTTCTGCATCATTTGCACAACATTTGGAAGAATTATGCAGAAGTTGTCCAACTAGCCTTGCAATAAACAGCTTTCTTGGAGATTTTGGATAATTACTCTTCTCTTAGCTGAAAATATTGTAGAAGCAAACACCTAATGTTCAGAAGCCAAAAGCTTGTAGAAATAACGGTGTTCACTACTCTCTAGGATTGTGTGTGAATCAGGGGTGTAAAAGGGTTCACACCTAACGTACAAAACCTGGAGGGGTGTGAGACATATCCCAAAGCTCCAGATTGACAAGCACCATGAGAAACAATGTGGTTCCTCCAGAAACATCTGAAGCCCAAGTGTTGGTTGGATCAGCAAGGCAGAGTGGCAATGACCTGCACTGGTGCTCATTCACCATTTCCCAACTGACATTTGGGGTCATCTTTACACTTCTGTACCCCAGGCACAGCTGTATTTCTTTGGTGAAGGAAATGGTCTACTTGGAGGAGAGTCAGGCCTCCTTGTTCAACCGAAAGCACTTTGAGATACCTGTGTAACAAGAACCCAGGGGTTGTTACAGCAATGGGAAGAGACAGATTTTTCTCTTCTTCCTTCACATTAGGAGTAACTTGATGTAAGTGTCACTGAGGTAAGCAAGAACAGAAACAGATGTGGAACGTAGCTACAAACAGGATGTGAAAATAAAGTCATTACTCCATCTGCCCACCGTAAGCAGTGTGAAATTAGCAGCAAGTGAGGAATAAAAATCCAGGCAAATGGCCCTTTAAAGAAACGTCCCTTTAAAGAGAGCAGAGGGATGTGGAAAGGCTGCTATTAGGGAAACAGAAGCACGGGAAGTCCAAGCACAGCCCAGTGCATATCCTGAGCCCTCTGGTCAGTCAGGGGCAGAGGCGGACAAAAACCCCGTGGTGCAGAGTCCGCAAGGTGCTATTTTTGCAAGCAAAATCAGAAAGGCCAGTCCATTTCTGGGAGAGGAGGCTTGATGTTGCTTTTGTCCCTGCCTCTTAGGAAGCACCATCTATTTTATAAATCACAGAGGGTTTGGGTTTTTTTTTGGTAGGGTGGTTTTTTTTTTCCTTTCCCTCAGAGGCGCTTTCTTAATGTTGCATAAAATTACTCTCTCAGGGTTAGTGTGAGGAGGAAAACGTGGTGTTATGTTGTCTCTGTTGCAAAGACATTGCTAACAATAAAAGCCCCTGAATGATTTGGTTTTTAAGTGACATGATTATGGAATGGGTCATTTGTGACGCTCCACTTCAAGTTGCTTCAAGTACCTCTGTCATAAAGCCTGAGTAGGGGTGTTTTATGCTTTGGGCTTGGGCTGTAAATATTCACCCCTGGCCTTTGTTCTATGAAGCAAGTCTCAGCTTGAGGATATATTTACTTAAAATTTTGCAGGAAAATTTCTCAAATGGTCAATCTGTTTGATTTATTTAAAGTGGGATCCCAAAGAGTTTTAAAGCTTTTACAGGCTGTCTGTGTTTATAACTGTCCTGGGGAGTATCTTCTGCAATTCATGCAGCAGAGAGGGGGAAGGAGGGTCATAATTTCTGGTTTAACCGACTTTTCTAGCAGCTGACATGATACTGACAAAGTCATCTCTCTTAGAATAAAACCTGCCTTGCTTTATCCTTGTCCAGAAGAGATCATTTGAAGAAAGCCAGGGCAAAATAAGTCAAGCCTATGGATTCTGCTCAGATATGTGCATGGGATTGGGAGGTGTCTGAAAGCAGAGACTGCAAGCAGCTCCAGCTCATTTTATAGATCTCAGTGAAATTGCAGATCAAGTGATATTTCAAGGAAACTGGTTCCTTGTGTTTGGAGTTCATCAAGATATGACAGCCCAAGGCAGAGTTTCCTACATGTTGGAAATAATTTCTCTCTCCACATTTGGCAGATCTAAACAAGCTTTGAGTGCTAAATAAACCAGGTCTATGAATAAATCAGGGGTAGAAGAACTCAGATTTGAGGTGTTGTGAGATTTGAGATAACTGAAATCTTGATGGTGGCCATGAGGCACTTTGAAATAGTCTGGAGTTTGATGAAAGGTTTCACATTTGGGATGCCATTGGGGTATTTCAGAAGGAAACCTCCTTATAGGTTCACCCAAAGTTGGTAATAAACATAATTGAAATATCTGAACTCCATCTGCTACCTTCTACTCTAAGGAAGAGCAACAGAAGCAGCTCCTACTGGCAAATGCCCTGCAACTGCCAGGGGAAGAGCAATGGGTATACTGGGATCAAGTTGTGAACTGGGAGGGTGGGACAGACAGCTGCAGAAATTCAGGGCAGGAGGGGTAACAGGCAGAAGGAGGAAAAAGGGACTTTATAGAGAGATCAGTAGACTCTTGGAGGGAGCCCTCTCATGCAGCCCTCAGAGATTGAAATCAGGGCTCCATATTTTTCCCAGGAAAGAGGATTTTCTAATATTGTCTGAGTTGGGTCTCACCAGGAACGGTCCTTGGAGGGAATCAGAAATCAGAAGGTGCTCCCACCTTCTCTACCTTGTGAAGGGTAAAGTATCTTCACCCTTCTAGTTCCTATCCAAAGGGAAGACAATTTCTGTTGGAGACAAGAAGATCCTTTGGGATGTATTTGAGAAGTCCTCTTTCAAGGTCATGACAACAGTTATTTTTATAGTACAGCAGGATCCAAAACTACTCTATAGGCATGGGGATTGATTCTCACCTTCCACAAACCAGTTCTCCCTCTCCATCACTCCCCCAAGCCATGGGGCAGTCATGCCTGACCTATGTCAGCATTCTCCTGAGCATCACACCAACTGGAAGGAGAGTGATTCACCTTGTCCTGCCCCTGCCCGCCCCCAGTCTCCTCTCCACCACCTGGGTGTCACCATGCCCCTCTGAGCATGACTGAGCCTCCAGCCCTGCCATTGCCAGGTGCAGTGATGCAGCTGTGAGCCTTGGAATGAGTATATCCCCAGGAGTCAGTCTGGAAGTCAGTCTTCCTCTCTTTAGAGAGGAAGAGCATTGAACTGGTCTGCTCCAGGCCATGGAACACAGTGCCACCAAGACCTGCGAGACTAATTTATTGGTGCACACATAGCAATAATGTCTTCCTCCCATGCTTTTGTCTATCCTCTCAGCATGCAGAACAGAGTACTTTGTATTTTTTTACAAGCAACTATGAGGAGAACTTACAGAAGCTTGAAGAAAGCCAAGGCAAAATGGTGGGAGTCCTGGGAGGGTGGTGACAGTGAACAAGAACCAGCTCCTGGGACACATGTGGGCTGACTCCATGTCAAAACACCCCACACAGAACCATTCATAGCTTCAGAGAGGTGTGGGCAGGGAAAGATCGTGTGCAAGGAGGAGAGGCTGGGGTCTCTGTAACATGGAGCTGCTGTTAACTTTGGAGGGAAGAAATGAGAGAGCTGGGGGAGAAAAGGGTTTGGAAAGATCCTAGTGCTCCAAGCAAGAAAGAGAAAGCACCAGGAACTGGTTTTGTTTCTGCCATATATAATCCTACTTCCAGGCTGACCCTGTCCAGGGTCACTCACTCAAATCACAAAGAACCTGGTCTCCAGGAAAGAGGTGACTTCTCCTAGCTCCTCAGCTGGATGCCACGTATATCTCACTGCTGCTGCTGGCTCAGCAATATGAAAGAGGGGGTTGGGTTGTGGCACTGAACCTCAGATTGTGTCTTGTCTCCTTAATATCTCTCCAGCTTCCTTTTACCCACTCCTGTTCCTCTGTGATGCTGTTGAGCAGAACTGCAGCACACACGAGCAGCCAGAGCTCCCCATCCTGTGGGCAGTCCACAAGTTGTAGTGGAAAACCTGGGCATTTAAACCCTCCAGCTGACTGCCGAGGAGGGATCTGCCCATTTAAAGGTTACGGAAGCAGGGTCATTACTTGTAGAGTGGATGGTGATGGGAGGGATTTCCATCTCTGAAAGTAAAGATGGACATTGCAGCTTGGTCCAGCTCATGGGAGACACAATTCGTTTCCTGCCTGGGGTTGCTCTGCCACCTTCAAACCACTTCTTTGGTTTTCTTGCAGAAGGTATGGCAGAAGCTGTCAGCTCGAGCAGGGACTGCCTTCAAGCAGGTGAGTCCTGTACCAATGACCCCATCTGCAGCGCCAAATTCAGGACCCTCCGGCAATGCATCGCAGGCAATGGAGCCAACAAGCTGGGCCCCGACGCCAAGAACCAGTGCCGGAGCACTGTGACGGCCTTGCTGTCCAGCCAGCTGTATGGCTGCAAGTGCAAGCGAGGCATGAAAAAGGAGAAGCACTGCTTGAGCGTCTACTGGAGCATCCACCACACACTGATGGAAGGTCAGTCGAGTAGGGTGCCCATTACTAATGATCTTCCAAAAAAGGGAATTATTGCTGGGGCTTTCTGCAGATCATCCCAACACCAAAGGGTCTTCAGACATGATCACTTCTGTCATTCCCTCTCAAGCCCTGTGCTAATGGCATTTTGGGGAAAGCAATCCTGAAAAGATGAGATGCCTCCTTCCTTGTTTTTTAACCTCTCCTCTGTTTTTATAACATTTCCAGTATACCTTGAGATCTTTGTCTTGGGAAATGCATGGTATATCTTGCATCTGAGTATGCCAGCCAAGACCATGAAAGCTGTGGATTTTAAAGAAACACTATACAGAGCATGGGCATTAAGGATAAAACACAAAATCAACTTAAAAAAAATAAATCACTCTCTTGGAAGCTCAAATGCACCAGTGTCTTTCAGTTAGTGAAGATTTGGGGCTGGTGACATCAAGTTGGAATTTAAAGTGTTCCCAGAGCCAGTATTTAGTAAATTTGGATTTTGACGTTTTTTAAGAGTTATCATAAAAGTGCACCTTGGTGGCCATAACTCTTCCTTGACAGGCTGGTATTTTATGCACCATGAAAATTAAAATGGGGAATAAAACAGAACCTTCCAGCCACGGGCTGTGAAATGAATTAATAAAACACTACTGGCTGAAAGCTGAAAGGGAAGGTGCAGGGGTGATAACACAGGCCAAAAGGCCAAGTGAAACAGAGAGGATGGAGACTGTAGTGTACAGGCTTACCAGAAAGGGAACTGCTTGATCAAGTTCCTGGAAAGCTTTTGGGGGCCAAAACTTGCAGGGTACAGAGCATGTTGACACAAACTGGTCGTGGAAGTAAGAGATTTCAGCACCCTCCAGGATTTAGTCTTTTCCATAATTACTTGTTGTGTGAACTTGTTTGCTTTGAAGTAAAGGCTGGGGAAAAGGTAGCAAACCAGCCTCTCCATCCATCATAAGAGGTTGAGTTGCAAACTCTTCACTGCTGACCTTCATGGTCCAAAGCTTTGGGCACAGTCATTCTGTGACATGGCTGTGCAGGACAGGGGTGTCAGGAGCACTCCCAGCTATGGGACTGCTGCTGAAAGAGCAGGAGAGGATGGTGGGGAGTGTTGAGCATAGGCAGGGGCCAGGCATGGGCTCTGCATGCAAAGTAGATGACGGGTGCTGGGTGGCCAGGTTGGGTGCGCTTCCTGCCCAGAAGCTTTGGACCTCCACCTTGGGGAAGACTATGAGAGGGCTGTCATCGGAGACAGCCAAGACCCTGCCCTACTCCTCCTCTGCTGTTCTGCCCTGAGACCTGTGTGTTTGCAAGCACTAAGTTAATTTGCAATGCAGATTCACACTCCCAAAACCTCGGATTTCCTTGCCTTAATTTCCCTGGGGAAATATATTTAATAACAATCACGTGCTTCAGAGTCCTTACACATGTTTAATTGACTGAGAAAGGAAGCCAATCCACATCCTCCGTGTAGGGCTTTGTCTCTCAGTCATACATACCCAGGAGGCTGTAAAAAGCTTCCTAGAATCCCTCTTATAAGATCAATCATGGAATGTGTGCTCAGGGAATTTACAAAGCATACTATTTACTCAGCTCCTCTTGAGCGCACCCGTGTTTAGCTGCCTTCCCATTTGGAGACACAATAACATGATGACAACCCGATAACAATTCTCTGATAAGGTGCTATATCATCAGGACATAAAACTGCTATGCTGAACATACAAATGGGCCCCTCTCTAGTCAGTAACGACGCAAGATATTTCAATGAAGGTGTAAAGCTGCCTTGTAATGCACCTGTGGTAATTGCACAGGGCTCTGTACCCTGGGAGCCATTTCTTCCTGACCGAAGCCAGTGATAAGCATATGCCCAGAGCATGAGGTTTGATAGCCCTTTTATCCCAGTCAGTAACTTCTGCTGTCCATATCCATCTGAATGTCTACTAAAAAAAATGATGCCGAGCTGTTTGCTTCAATAATATTCTGTGGTATCCATCAGCATGACGGGGCATTACAGACCATTGAGTGGATGAAAGGGAAGCACCGATTGAATAAAATTAGCTTCTCAGCAGCTTAAAAACAAAGAAGGGAAGTTTCTGTGGGTGCTGTGGGTCATTAGCTCTATGTCAAGTGAGAAAAGGGCTGTTGGCAAGGAGAACGAGAGATGTATTAGTAAGTATAAAGGTACCTGTGTTGCCACAGACACAGCCCTGCGCGTAGTGCTGGCTGTGCCCTAGAAACAGGTGAGGAGCAGTGACCCAGGGAAGGACTACTGACCCAGCAAGAATGGTGATGGAAACCCCATGTCTGTAGGGAGAGGGTGGTTTGAACTCTGCGTGTGAACAAGAGCCTGTGCTACAATTTGGTGTCCTCAGTGGCAATCCCTGTAAAGGTGCCCGAGACTAGAGGGTTGCAACTCAACAATTCCCTGCGATTCTGTCCCACTCCAAAGCTGTAGTGTGTTTCTAAAAGCCAGTTACATCCTATTCTCTTCTCTAAGGATATGGTCATAATTCAGTTGTCATGGCTCTGAGCATCCATTTTCTTACAGCCTTTAGAGCACATGTCCCCTTGGACCCACCAAGCAAAGTTGCACTGCATCTCTTGAACCTCCTGTGTCTTGGACATCCCTCAGGACCCTCAGTTGTCTTCTCACTAACGTTTCCTTTCCACCCCAGGCATGAATGTACTGGAGACTTCCCCTTATGAGCCATTCATCAGAGGCTTTGATTATGTCCGGCTGGCATCCATCACCGCAGGTAGGTAGTTGGGAAGATACTCTTACACTGCTTCTTCAAACAGGGGGAAACTTCCCTGTGGGATCAAGCACTATGGATAAGAGAGTCCTTTGTGGTCTCTTGTGGCATCTTCGCAAAGCATTGCTGAGCTCTTGCAATCATTTTTCCAAGGAGATGTTTATGATCCCTCTGCTAAACTGCTGGCAGAAAAATGCGTCCTAGGAGGAAGAGCTTCTGATTTTCATTCATTGGATTTTTTATGTCCATACTGTGAAGGGTTGGGACTGATGGACATGGACATGGTAGGAAGGTCTCTTCCGCTGAGCCATCACAGGTGTGCTGATTCTCCATAGCAGCCGAGCAGAGGCAGCTTGGGTATCGTTAGGTATGAGAATGGACTTCCACATCAGTCACAGGACCAAACTCTGCAGGCACAAAGGTCAACAACCCAGCCTACCTTTTGACTCCAGCCACAGCCTTTAACCCCATGTCCTGAGGACAACCTCAGGACTCAGCCCCATGTTCTGCTCTGCATCACGTAATCCAGTTAATAATGTGAGCAGAGATGCCTTTTAACAGAGACACCTTTTAACTCCCTTGAGGGCATGACCTCCCAGCTCAGCAGTTAAAAGGTCAGCACGGTAGCTATTAAGTCATCCATCACCAACATCACAGCTGCCACCACAAACAGCGTCAGGCTCTGCTTATACACCACAGCAGCAGGGAAACTTTATCAACAGTGAATTTTGTTACCAAACAACCCGCCCGGGAGCAGGTAATGTGCTCCTCGCATGTCTCTAGCAGATGTGCCAAAATCCTGTTGCAGCTCTTCCCACACATGCACCTGACTCTGGGGTGGCATCCTCAGCTGGAGTTCACCCAAGTAAGGAACAGATGGATGTCTGCAGTCCTGGAGATTGAGAAGCACTTGTTAGGTGAAAATGTCCAGGAGCGAATTAACCCATCAGCCCTTGATGATCTGAGCAGCGAGGGATGCTCCCTGACCTCACATCTTCTTATTGACTCGACTGATTCGAGCATGGAAAGTGAAGCGTGCACTGTTTGCTGGGTCATGGCCTTCTTCACTAGAATTTTTCTTCTTTCACTGGAAGTCCTACAGGACTCTTCAGAGCCCTGCGAAATCCAGGGATGGGGATTTCTATGCAATGGTTAACATCTCGGGAGGTTTTTAAAGCAGGCTGACACTGGTTGGGCAGCAAAGTGAATGGGCCCGGAGCACCAGGCATGTGTACCAAAGGACTCAGCAACCATCTAGGGACACAGTGCTTCTTGGTTTAAAACTTTTTTTTTTTTCACCTGTTTGTATTCATTGACACCTCTGTAAGACATATTATGACCTGCCGCCCCGTGTTTGCCCAGTGCCCAGGATTATGTGGCTGGGATTGCCAAAGGACTCTTTCTTACCCAAAATAAACAATTCCCAGTAACTTGTTGAAACATAAGACACCTCCATGGCCTAATGCCAAGTCAGAACAACAGGTGTTTTCCACTCAATTTTTCATAAAGAATATATGGCCACTATTAAAAATGTGCAAATGGAATTATAGCCCCCCCACTCTAATTGTAATGGTGATTTAAAAAAGCACATCCTCCATTGTTGTGTGGGAAGAGGAGAAAAACTAGCATGTTCCCTGTGATTCATTAACTGAATGGGTAATGAAACCCTTCCAAATAACTGTTTCCTGCAAGTTTGATGATAGCTCCCCAGCATAAACCGATGTGCTCTAACAACATTAATCTCTGGGCATCTTTAAAGGGAAATACCTACGTGACAGGAACACGCTGAGCATTGGCTTCACCCATGGTAAAATAACTGCAGAACTTGGAATTTGATTTTTCAGTTCGCCAGCAGCAGAAGGGACATTGGGAAGGGAAAAATAAATGCCAGAAAAGGAGAATCTGATAATGTCAATGGAGATGAAGGAGGGCAGCCGGTTTTGAAGTGCGGAGAGGCTGTCAATATTTTAACACTTGTCAGCGGTGACTGGCTGGTTTTAACTCCCGGCCAAACACAGGGCTTGACTCTGCACTGGAAATTTATCATTCTGGGGATCTTTCCTCTGTGAAAAATCCTCCCCTGCTGGAGAGAAAGTCCTTCTACTGTGCCTCAGGTCATGGGCTTAATTCAGAGAGGTGAAAAACAGCTTCAAATTCACTTTCTCTCTCACTGTTGGAGGACCCTCCTCTTACCAGACAGGCTAATGTCCCAACCGAATCCTATAAAGGATTCTGTAGCATTTCTCCCCTATATAAAAAGAGCCCCAACCACCTTTGAAGGAGCCCTAAGATCAGCATTATACAAGAATCTTTCACTCTTACCTATTCCCCTGTTTGTAGAGAAGGTGGTTGGTGTATAAACTCCCGAGAGTTTGGTGGAGCTCTGGGCTGTGGGTCTCATTGTCTCTTTGTTGTGTGGCCACAGCACCTCTTGGGAAAGGTGAGTAGGCAAAGGGGATTTGGCCCTGCTGGGACACAGAGAGCAAATATGGACTTCTCTCTGGCTACTGCCTCCTTAGAGTGGGTGGAGGCCTGACAAAGGTGGCCATGGATGGGAGCAGAATGGGGAAGAAGGTCTCAGCATAGGGTGGTGTTGCTAGCCAGGAGGTCAGCACAAAACTCCATCACCATCTCCCACCACCTCGCAGGGTCTGAGAATGAGGTGACCCAGGTGAACCGGTGCCTGGATGCTGCCAAAGCCTGCAACGTGGATGAGATGTGCCAGCGGCTGCGGACAGAGTACGTCTCCTTCTGCATCCGCCGCCTGGCCCGGGCTGACACCTGCAACCGCTCCAAGTGCCACAAGGCTCTGCGCAAGTTCTTCGACCGCGTGCCGCCGGAGTACACCCATGAGCTGCTCTTCTGCCCGTGCGAGGACACAGCCTGTGCCGAACGCCGGCGGCAGACCATCGTTCCGGCCTGCTCCTACGAGTCCAAAGAGAAGCCCAACTGCCTGGCACCTCTTGACTCTTGCCGGGAAAACTATGTCTGCAGGTAACGTTCACACACTGACATAGGGAGCTATCCTGGGGTTCATCCATGGGTGACACCCTAGTGACCAGAGCCAATGCACCCACATGAGGGATCCCATCTGGAGGCACCCATCCGACCATAACCCACCAACATAGGCAATTGCCTGAGTGGCTCCTTCCCGTCACCCATGTCCATGTCTCATTCTCCATACAGAAGTTGTGAACAGACAGGACATTACAGGAGTTTCTGATGGGGCTTTTTTAGACCTTTCCTATTGGATTTTAGCTTTGGTCCAAAAGGAAATGCTGCTATGCAAATAGTTCCAGGAAGGTGCAAGCTAAGCAAGGATGTCGTGTGGGTGCTTTCAGACACTTTCACCAATCTGTCTCCTCGCTGCTTATCTGCTTTAGTCCAGAGCATCCTACATGAGCACCTAAAACTATCCCAACAGTCACAGGACCTTGTAAATACCTTAAAAACCACTGGAGTTTTTTTAATTATAAAAATTAATATCATATATTAAAAATACCCTTCAACTGCAAGACTGGAAGTTCTAGTGATTGCAATAAGAATCTCAATCATATTTCTCACCACAGAGCCACCATGTAGTATGTGGCCAGGGTGTTTTGCTCCTGTTTCCATTTAAGCCCATGCATGCAGAGTTGCAGAGACCCAACCCCACGTCCCATGCACAGCCCTGAAGTGTTTTTCCTTCACCTGTTCTGTTTTGATCTCGCTATTTCTCAAAAAGTCTTTAATACCCCAGGAGGTTAATCCACATAGCGCTCTCGGGAGTGAAGCCCATCTGCCTGTAAGAGATATAAGACCATAACAGCAGCCGTGCTGCAGTGAATTTGGGTGTCCCAGCCCAGTGTCCTGTGTTCAGTGGTGGCCATGAGTGGATTCCTAGAGGAGAGCACTGGAGCAAGTGTAGGACATCTCCGACTATTTTCCCAGTCTCCAATTATTGTGGGCCTTGGGACTTTCTGAGCTGAACTTCCAGCAGCCATTCCCTACCAGCCCATCATCTTTAAATTGAAATTTTAAAAAGATGTATTTACACAAAGGGAGGTGAGAGCATCACCATCCTCTTGGAAGGATGGTCTGGCACTAATACCCTCACCCCACTGCAACCTAGAAACAGGGATGAAGAACTGAGTTATACACCTGAAGATGACCCCGAAAGATGCAAAGCCCTTGAGCCATACCAGCTCTTGCTCACATTGCCCCTGTCCACCCAAGGAATCCAAAACACATAGGTACCACCCTCTTCCTAACAAGACAAGTGGGCCCAGTGGGGAAGAAGTGCAGAGGGGAGAGTGTTTCTTCCCAGAAGGCTGAAACTGTTTCCTGCAAGCAGCTCAGCTGTTAATTATCTGGTTCCTTAGCCTCTGAATAGATAATATGAAACATCCTCTAGAGACATGGCAGGAGCACGGGGTTGACGCATGACCTGGTCAAAGCTAGCACTGCAGAAACCACAAGGAAAGCCAGGAACAAGCAGAGGGACTTTAAGTACATAGAATAGAATAAAATACTCCAGAAATAACCCTACTGTCAGTGCTTAGTCCTCCTGCAGCTTCTTCACAGCTGTAACCCCCTGAATTTCACAGCTTGGATGGTGGGGTCTAACAACGTGAATAATACAAAACCTGCAAACAGTACCTCCATCCCCTAAATAATGCAGCAAGAATTTGGGTAAGAAGAGTTTGCCTGGCCATGGCATAGGAGAAGGGGGTTGGTATGGAGTAAGCATGGGAATGAAGAAGAGAAGAAAACAAGAGGGGAAGGGAAGTGAGCAGGAATGTGCAAGTTGAAGTGCTGACACTGACCAGGAGCACCAGCAAAATGCTTGGAAAAGAGAGGATGTCTGGGAGGAGCAACATGCTCAGTTCTCCAGGGATTGCCCAGCCAGAGTAAACATTTGAGGTACCCAGTTCACAGTTCAGACACTGCAAGTTCTTATCTAATGGTTCCTGCCATCAAGTGACAGCAGTGCTAGTACTTGCTTCAGTTTTCTAAACAGCTGAAATACCACATGAGATGCATCCTTACCTGGCCATGGAACACCCATTTAGGTGGATCTGAACCTCCAGTAGGTCCTATGTCCTACCTGAAGGCCCCATGTGGATGTATTGGATATCCTACAAGGTCCAAATGCTGGTAGATGCCTACGAGACAACAACAGAATCATCCCTAAAGATTTAGGCAGCAAATATCTGTTTGGCAGTATGATTTATAGATTTCATCCAACCAAACTAACAGGGGAGCCACATGCAGAGAGAAAATTCTGACAATCTGAACAATGCACCAACGTCCCTGCATGACCCATACAGTCCCAATAAGTCCCAGTAGTCAATGCGAAAACTGAGCCACAGAGTCTGTGGTCAGAGCTGTATGTCATACACCTCTTGCTCCACAGGCTCCAGAGAGTCCAACCTTCTCCTGAGAATGGATGCTTGCAGCAGAGGTTGTGGCAGTAGCCCTGATGATGAGTTAATCATTTAATATCTGAGCCTTTGGGCATTTCCTTTAATCTGAAGATGACCTTGGCTACTTTCAGAGTATAATCTTTGTAGAGAGAGAAACTGGACCAGAGTGATTCCCTCCTTCAGCAAATTGGCCCCAAAATGAAGGCTTAGGTCCCCAGTGGAAGGTATTTACCCAAGGGTCACATAGTGATAAAGAACCAATCCCTCCACTGTCTGCCACAGCTCTGCTTGGAAACCAGCATCACACACCAGAAGACAAACATTTCTCCCCTAGACTGGACCTTCCTTGCAGTCCTAGAGGAAGCCTGTAAAACATTATCACAGCACCATCTCATGTCTCAGAGGGATCCAACCCATGTCTTGGTTTGTTTGGCGGGGGGAGGAGGAATAAAATGACAGTATGAAAATATAAAATGACATTCATTGAAACTGGTTTAGCAACACTTAACAGCAGCCAAAGGGTTTTGCAAACGTTCCATACGCCCCCCCCAAATACCACCAGCATGCTATTACCCCCCATTTTGCCCCAAATATCTGTGCTAATCTGTCCCATTTTGTGCTCTCGCTCCGTCAGGTCGCGCTACGCAGAATTCCAGTTTAATTGCCAGCCGTCCCTGCATACCGCAAGCGGCTGCCGGAGGGACAGCTATGCTGCCTGTCTCCTGGCGTATACGGGGATCATAGGTAAGGGGCTGCACCCTTCTGCTGGTCTCTCTCCCACTCCCTGGGAGGGAAATCTCTCCTCTGGGTGCGATGCTCTGGCAAGCTAAATGCTATGAGGACAGTAAGGTGGAGAGCTGAGACTGGGGTCTTGGGGAGATGCTAGGCTTTATCTTGGCAGTAGAGAAGGACACTAAGCCTTCAGCATGGGATGATGGAGAAAAACCATGCAGCAGGGGCTGCTACAAGATGCCAGCTTCTCTCTCAGATGGAAATAGATGGGTCATCCCAGGGCATCTGCTTGGTCTGGGGTTCCCCAATGTCATCACCAGTGATGCACTGGAAATCACCATCCACTGTCATCTTGCTGACTTCCAAGGATATCAGGTTGGGTTTTCGCATGCTGCAGAGACCCAGCTGGCAGCTGTTAGCACAAGCACAGCCAGAGTCCAAGGAGAAGTGTCAATGGCTGTTGGGCTTGTTCATCCTGAGGGACTGGGCGAGATTGTCAGCTTTTCAGATCAAGATTTTGTTCTGGTTTAATCCTTCTTTTGTGGCCTCTGAGCATTCTGGAGATTGAGTTTGGCTTTTCCAATGACAGTGAGGAAATGTCACATATGTCCCCATTCAGTTTTTGAATGTTATTAGGTGACTTGAGTTCCCGTGAGTTGCCCATTCCTTGGACTTACAGCATGTTTTGAGTTGGTGGTGGGGTGAACAAAAGAGTTGTGACTGACCCTCTTCTTGGCAGCGAAACAGACCTGTGGCAGTAGCACTTGTAGGGTTTTCTCATGCTGCCATCACTACGGGGCTTAGCCAAGGCTGCAAGCATGTCAATCCAAGAGAGCAGCGAGGAAGGAATTTATTGTCCCTTCTTGAAGTACTAGCCCTGTGGTAACATTTCTTCACCCTTCCTGGCAGGCAGCCCGATCACACCCAACTACATTGATAACTCCACTTCCAGCATAGCTCCCTGGTGCACATGCAATGCCAGCGGCAACCGGCAAGAAGAGTGTGAAAGCTTTCTGCATCTCTTCACCGACAATATCTGTCTCCGTAAGTATCACCCAGGACATGGCTGCTCTGGCAGCACCACCCACAAGTGGGTGTTGTGAATGAGAGTATGAAGATGCCCTGGTCCTCAAGTATCTTTATGTGTCTAACTCCTTGTGCTTCCAACAAGGAGCTCTGAAGACCATTGTGGGCACACATTTGGGTGATGCAGTCAAAGAAGGCTGGAGAAGGGATGTGTGTGCTTTCCCTCAGAAGCATTGACCTGACAACCCTTTTCTCCATCTCTTTCCCACACAAAGAAAATGCCATTCTGGCCTTTGGCAATGGGACCTACCTGAATGCAGCTGTGGCCCCATCTATCCCCCCCACAACACAGATGTACAAGCAGGAGCAAAATGCCAACAGAGCTGTGGTGACCCTCAGAGAGAATATGTTCGAGCACCTACAGCCCACTAAGGTATGAGAGAGTTGACCTGACTCTAAGACATACTTGGTCACGTCTGTACGTCCTCCATGCCCTCCATCTCTCCTCTCTTACATCTGTGTAATTTCAGCTATGCACAGAACATCCTTCCACGTCCTGGAGTCCCTGATTCACCTTCTTCTTCATGCCCTGACATACTCTTCCCCAACATCAAGCACAGGGCTACATGCTCCTATCCCTGACTCTACCTTCCTGCCTGTTTTTCACCACCTTTCTTTCACATGCATTGGAAAATTTTATCTGAAAGGTTCTAGTCATATTAGGATCAAAGTAATATTCCGTTTAGATTATTTTAAAACAAATAGCAGATTAATTTACTGATTATGGCAGTAGTAGGCATTAAATATTTTATTTTTAAATAAAAAGTAATGACCTTGATTTGCCACCCACCAAAGTAATTTTCAGATTGAATTATTTTACTGATGAATAATTAACAGTGACCCTGATTTGCTGAACCTTCAGGTAAGAGAAGCTGTCAGTTCACTAAACTCTAAGGACTCAGCGTGGGCTTTGCGCTGGGATAGCTGACACCTTCACAGAGCTTCCACTCATGGGGAATTTTTTTTTAGGCTCTTCTCTGTTTCTTTTGCTGGGAAAACATCTGATCCTCCTCCCCGTGCTCTGTTTTCACATAGAAGCAGGCTGGAAGGTGTGGAAATGTGGCCTTAGCTTCCCTCACTACTTTTTAAGTCATTGGTGGCCATGCCCCAGAAGAGGCACATGCCCACAGGCATGCCTCCATCAGGCCATAAACTGTATCTGGGAGATCTGGAGGATCCGCTTCTAGCAAACAGCGCAGACCTTAGTGTATTCCAAGTAGTGTTGTGAAGTCCAGATCTTGCAGTGAGAAGTGATGGAGAAGGTGTGAACCTCTATCCTGGGAGTGATGGAGAAGCTGTGAACCTCCCTCATAACTGACAGTCCGGATCAGATGGCCAACTGCTGATGTTACCAACAAGTGGGAAGTTGGAGAAATCAACTGCAGTAAGGGATAGTCCTACCACATCTCCAAACTCCACATATCAGCAGCACATCCCTCTGCTGAGGCATGGGTGCTACTGAAGCATGATCCCTGATGACATTGCAAGAGAGAACAGGGAATTGGGTCCTCACTTTGGACTCAACTCCAAACATTGACCTTATTCAATATTTAATGGGGTTGATGCCCCTAGACCTGAGAAGGAAAGCTACAAAGGACCAATTAGGCCATCATCTTCCCATCTTCATCATAGTACAGAGCCTTGGCTCTAAATAGTCTCAGTTATCAACTAATGCAAATACAAGTCTCTAGTAAAGCACACTTGCAGCCACAGATGTCAATGCACCGTACAAGGGGAAGGGTGTTCTTTGTCTGCAGGGTGTAGGCACTCAGGGTGGGAGTCAGTCACGTCAACACATGGGCTGTATTTTGGAGTAACCCACCTGTCTCCTAGCTGCTGTTTGGGGAAATCTACAACCCCATGGAGATGTCTTGAATGCCCAAGGACCATCTCCACTTGGTGAGGCCACTGGGTCAAACCACTGCCCAGCAGTGGCTCCCTGGGCTTCATGGATCGCTGTTGAGTGGAGCTGCCATCCAGGCACTTACCTCACACAAAGATACCTCCACCCAGTGTCCAAATCTATGGCCAATGCTGTGCCCATGAGGTGGCTCTGCTGTATGAAATGGCACTACCACCACCTTCACCACCATCTGGCCCTGGTTCTCCCTGCACATGCACACACATAGGAAGGCTGCATAGTCCCCAAGCCCTAAATCCTCAGAGACACAGAGAACAGAGACACAACCACACCACTCACCCCGTGTTGCCTCCTTTCTCTTGCAGGTGGCTGGAGAGGAGAGGCTCCTGCGGGGCTCCACTCGTCTATCATCAGGGACCTCCAGCCCAGCAGCTCCCACCTGCTGGGCAGCCTCTCCACAGCAGATGTGGCTTCTCCTCACTCTTGCTGTGCTGAGCCTCTCCATGATGTGAAGCTGGAAGGGGACACACCAGGCAGAGACTCTCTTTGTGTTGGTTTCTTTACAAAATAACCAGACCAGTAACTTTTTGGGGGAGATTGTGGGGGAGGAGGGTGGGGATAGGAAGGACAAGTGAGTGTGTGGGCATCCCTTCCTCCTCCTCATCCGTCTGCCAATTTACTTGCTTTTATACAATCCTCATTGTCGACAAACAGCTCATTCTTGATCCTGGCCACCTTTACACTCTACAGCTTGGTTGTTGTCTCTCCAGCTCTCCGCAGGTAGGGTTGGAGACATGGATGTTTCCCTTGGGAAAGGTGAAGGGGAGATTCCCATCAAGAAACGAGAGCTACAAAAGAAATACTTTTGCCTGCCCCAGTCAAGATGGGAAAGACTTTTGATGCATGAGCTGTCAGGAAGTTTCCTGAAGCCCTGACTCACTTTGCGGGGGGCTCTTGACAGGACATGTCAAATGATGCAGAGTTCAGACTGTCTCCAGGGTTGCTCAGGAACCAGAGGACAGCCCACCTGGTTCAGACTGAAGAAAACACAGCACTGGTGAGAAGGTTTTGTTCTCCAGAGAGGATCCTGAAGCACTTCTGTGGTGGAACAAGTAACCATGCTACAAGCTGGCTTGCAGGAATTACCCACCCACTGGAAACTGAGTCCAGCATGCAACCAGTGTGCATCTCCAAGCTGTCATCTACCCCTTGGGCTCTCCCTTTTAGAGAAACATGTGTCATGTATCGGTGGTGGTCAGGAAGAAACACGTGTGTTGCGTTTTGTTTACTGGTGGCCTTCTTTGTGTCCCAACCCTATAATCTGTGTTCACTGGTCATCTGAAGTGTTTGGGGTGGGTATTCTTTTGTCACATCCAAGAAACCAGAGACAAATGCTGTCCCATTCCAAGCTAACCTTTTTCCATGTGGTATGTATGTGTGAGCCCACAGGCAGGACTCTATGCCAGCCCAACCTGTTCCCATGTGCTACCTGAGCATCCACCGGTCTCACAGAGAGGGAGAGGGTCGCCAGTCGGGGGGTTTATTAGTTATGCAAAGAAGAGATATGCTAGAAAACGTTTGCTGGATGTCACTCTGGATATCCAGCCAATTTTTGGAAAGACCAAGACATGAATTGTATCATGGAGAGCAGACTGTTCAGATTCACCTCCCGTAGCTGGTGGAAACATTTGCTTGTTTCTAGGTTAGCATGTGGAAGGTGTTTCCTCCTGCCAAATGATAATTACAAGAGGTGGTTTTAGCAAAGGTTGGTGAAATGACCCATTCTACTGAGCTGCAGCCAGGGTTGAGCTGGAGAGTGAGGACAAATGTCTCTCTGGTCTATCCGGTCACAGGGAGGCAGATGCAATCTGAAGCTACCTGAGCATTCAGGGGACTTCCCTTGGTGAGGTCAGCTAAGGACTCCCAGAGCCTTCTCAAGGGCCTGAAGCCCTCATCAAATCAGGCCAAGAAAGAAGATGGTAAGGAACGGGGAGGAAGTTTCCCAGGACAAAATCTTAGCCAGGCTGACTGTCACAGGACTCGGGGGAATTGCTCCAGATTCTCTCTCGGTATTTAGGCTTGGGGTTTGCAACAGCTCATCTCTTCCTTGGTTTATGCTCCTCCAAGGAACATCATTAGTTCCTTACCATTTAGATGCATGAAAGACTTAGCAGCAGCTGACACAGCAAAGTCCAGTGCTTTTCATTCACATTCCTTACACAACACCTTCACTGCCTTTTCTTTTGGCTTCAGTTTTGCCAAGAAACTTCAGCAACTTTCTCGGGTTTTGGCCCAATATGAAACCATCCTTGTTTTCAGAGGTACACCCGTGGATGTGTAAGATGTGCTCAGAGATCCTCCTGGCTACACGCTATCCAATCTTCTGCTCCTCAAGGTCCCTTGTGCTGTAGCACCTAGTTGTCCTAATCTAGGGCAGTGCAAAGGAACACGCCATGATCAGTCTTCTGTATGCAAGGGGTCACTGAACTGAAATTCCACGTGAAATCTTCACAGACAAGAGGCTTACCCAGATCAGGAAAAAGCAGGCAGGGAGGTAGCACTACAGGCAGGAAAGTCCCTCACCTCCCACCGAAGTGCCATAGCTGTGTGCTGAGTTGCTGTGACTATCTCCCCTTTATCTGGGACATCAGTATCCTCTGAGAGACCGTGGAGACATCTGTGCACCAAGTGACACAATCACTTGCAGCAACCCCAGAAAACTTCTGTTCTCTGAGCCACAGGTGAGAAAGGGATTAAACCCTGATGCTCAGCCCTTTAGAGGCAAGGAACTAGCTCATTGTCGTGAGGTCATGCTGTGAATTGCCTTCTGCTGCTGCTTTCAAGTCCTTAGTCATGATTGGTTCTTCTATACATCTGGCCCTAGCAAGCCAGGTCTCCACCAACCTTTAAGCTCGCACAGGCTAAGCCTTTGCGTGTGATGGGCATGAAAGTGGCGGCTGCTTTCCAGGAGCACCCACTCCTGTGGTCTCTCATGGCTCCACTCCTGTGTCTCTTGCAACTCACCGGTGGTGGTGTTGAAATGCCAGTTTGATGTTTCCTTCTCCAATTGACAGCCAGCAGAGACATACTTTTTCTAGGTGGTCAGGATGACTGGCAACCCAAATTCAACTCTCCCTTAGGACTGGTACGTTGTGAAAAAATCAATATGGGAATCCTACTCTTAGACTACTGAAGGTGGAAGAGGACTCCAGAGGTTACCTAGTCCATTCCATGTCTCACAGTAGGACCAATGGTCTGTTCACACTTTCTGGCAGATTTACCTGAAATGTTTTTTAACATTGCCAATGAGAGACATCAACATCTCCCCTGGGTTTATATCTTGCTTTGAAGACTCCTTAGGGTGTTTGTTGCCTCTAAGCATCACAGGCCAACAAGACCCTTGGTCCCCATTGCCGTGTCTTCTCAAAGCCCTCAGTTTTGGGAGGATGGCAGAAGAACACCTAAAAGTGCCCTGAGGCTGTGGAAGGTGACAGCTACGCACCATGGATCATATCACAGGGGCATTGCACAAGAAGGTCAAAACCCGTGTCAATGCTCTCCTGGGATCCCCAAAGAACTCGCAGAGAGTTAGTGCGGATAGGTGTCTGCTAGAGGGCTCAGCTCCTCATGCCTTTGGTCAAAGGACCTCAAAACCATCTGCGGAAATGAGGTTTGACATGTAGGTCTGAAAATGTCCTCCCTGTTCTCAGTCTTCGTCCCGCGCTGTGAGTTTGCAAACAGCATCCAGGTCGTGCTCTCCCAGGAGTTCTCCAGGGCCTGAGGATGCTTCAAAAGAAGACAGACACAGAGCAATAAGCATCTTGCCCAGCAGGCAGGGGGTGTGGGGGGGAGGAGCGGGGGAGGATGGACAGTCGTACTTCACAGAATTAAAGAGAAAGATATCATCCCCAAACCCGCATGACGTTCCCCTGACCGCTTCACCCTTTCTGCCAATACCTAATTGTCAGCTCATCCTCCAGGCCTGGTCATGAGTCAAACTTTGCAAAAAAGGATGGCTTTTGAGTAGTCAGTCCTTTGGGAGGTAGGAACCCATATTGCCTCCCCTCTCCCCAACACACACATGCGTACACAGACCGTTTCTTTTCCCTTCTTAAAAGTCAGTAACTTTTCCTTTTGAAATGAGATTCCACCTCTGTTGAGCTCTTTGAAGTAAACTTGTGGATCTTCATTTTAAAGCCTCTTGACTAACCACCAAAGCCACAGCAGCTGCTCGTCAAGGCGAAGGACTGGGTGAGCCAGGAGAGAGGAAGGGAGACAATTTTTTAGGCATTTCTCCATCCCTGGGAACTTTAATAAGCACAAAGAAGAGTCACGGGGCCAAACTTTCTGTAGCCACTGAACTCTATTTTCCTGGCTGCCTGGCACCATTCCTGGTGGCTTGGAAGTCCTGAAAGCCTGAGAAATAGCGTGGATGTACAAACACCACATGGTCCTCAAAGCAAGAGTCTGAGCAGGGAGGAAGACACCGTGGCCGGGAGCTGGAGCAATAACCCCATGGGTGGCAGGGTGATGCTAAAGGCTGCGCGTGTGTGTGTGTGTGTGTGTGTGTGTGCGTGTGCAGGCGGGGGAGGATGGCTGGTATCTGCCAAATCTGCTGGGGTATAACCTGTACTTATCTCTTCTGTACATGTCAATAGTCAAACATATCCATGAATAAAGCACACATGCATTTTCCTGACCTTCTCGCTCCTGTCCAAGATGCCGGGCTGTCCGTGCCTGCATGTCACCACACTGCTGGTGCTGAGCTGCGGTCCTGAGCCATAAGGGCAGCTGGAAGAAATGGAGGGATGGTTTAGGCATGGGAGNGAGAGATACTGGTGCCACCCGGGAAGAGGGCACGGACCCACACGAGTCCTGGGGCTGCTTGTGCTGCAAGTGGGTGGGGGGGATGGGAACGACTGCACCCACAATCAGGGGCACACAGAGCCACGGGCTGCTAAGATGTGTAACTCAGGGAGGAGGTGAATGGAAGTGGGGTTGGGGGGGGGAGGGAGCTATGGTGTTGCAGGGCGCAGGAGGAGGGGAGAAGGAGGAGGAGGAAGAGGAGGGAGGGTGAGGGTTCATGCCAGCCACGGAGACTTCTGTTTGTGCCACGAACATCTGTGAGTTATTTTTGGCAACTTAAAAAAAAAAAAAGAAAAAAAAACGAAAGAAAGAAAAGAAATCACAGGGAAATTGATTAGAGGCAAATTGAATGTTTTCTTGCCAATTCTGGGTGAAAAAAAATCTAGAAAACAAATGACTGTATAATTTATAAAAAAATACCAGGTGACATCCAAGCCAGTTCCTAAACAGAAAGCGAGTGCAAGGTCAAACCCAGAAAGTGGCACCTTTTCTTCCCGAGGAGCACGTTTATTGTCAGGCGTGCATGACGCGTCTGAGGACACGGGGGAGGAGCAGGGGGGAGCCAAGCCCGAGGGTTAGGATCAGACCCAGGACTCCCACCAAAGCCCTTCCCCTCCCCACGGATGCACAGCATTGTTCAGTGGTTTCAGCCTGTTCGGGGGTTTTGCCGACACAAAGAAAATTTCCCGTGTAAGTTCCAGCCGGTTGAACCAGGGAGAATGTTGCAGGTTCGATGTATTTTCCTGGCAGGAGGCTGCTTGGCCAAGGTCAGCATCTGGAAAGCTGGTGGGAGACATCCAGGGCCAGGAAGCGATGGGGTTGGCAGGAGCTGCTCGGTTTCATGAGGAACCTGGCCTTGAAGGAGACCACAGGACTCCCATTGCTCCAGGGTCTGTCCTCTCTCCGGTGGATTACGTGCCGGGACACCATTTGCTGGTTTGATCGATGTAGACAAAGCACAAGGCTGGTCTGAGCATGCCGAAGCTAGGTCACAGCAACTGGCTTCAAACAAGCCTGGAGGTCACTGTAAATTCAGGATAAAGAGGTTCTGGAGCAGGAGCGCCTCTAAGAGCTAACAGGGGCTTTGCTTGACCCTCACTTGTACCACAGCTCCATGGCTGGGGGTGGTTTTGGGGCACTGGCTGTGCTGGCACAAAACTGAGTCTCTCTCCCTCCTCCTAGCAGGGACATGAGACAGGGACAAACGCTGTGACTTTCCCAATTCCCAGAGTCCTACAAGCTCTGCAGGCCCCAGGCCAAATAGGGGAGCAGGGCATCTCTGCATGCTCAGACCAACAATCCCCCATTGTGCTGCAGCCCCAGCGAAATCCACAGCCGATGCACAACTGCTGTGAGGGGACGTTTACAGGAGGAACAACAGCTTCCCGTCCGTTACCCCATGTGAACGGTGCTGATGTGCTGATGGGGGTGGATGCGTCTCTCTTCAGTTGTTAAAACGTCATCATCCCATGCTGAGCGCAGGGACGGCAGTTGTTGGCCAGAGGGAAGCGCCACAGAATGAGTGTTGACATGACAAATGTTCAAAGCACCTTTTTCTTTTTCTTTTTCTTTTTCTTTTTCTTTTTCTTTTTCTTTTTCTTTTTCTTTTTCTTTTTCTTTTTCTTTTTCTTTTTTTCTAAGGAGAAGTGGAAATGGTTTCTGGTGGGAGCAGGTGTCCCAGGAAATGTGTCAATGGATGCTGCCAGTCACGTTGTCGAACGCACACGGCGGCTGCAGAGCTGATAAAACAGTCGTTGAGCTGCCGGTGGGACGGATGGAGAAACGCAGACGTCGGTTATCTCCACGCTCTGCTTCAGTTCCCCATCATGCCGCTGCTCTGTGATCGGCTGTCACAATCCAGACCTCCCTGCTAAACCTCTGCTTCCAAACTGAACTCAGGGGTCAGCGTGAGGACCAGGAGAGATGAAATCCCAACCTCCCGAGGCATCGCTGCTCACCACCAGTGGGGTGAGATCAGTCCTGGTCCTGTGGGCTCTGTGGGGCAGAGCTGCACCCTGGGCTTCTCGCCAGCAGCAGGAAAGAGGAGCAAGTTGTTATCCTCCCCCTCAGAGCTGGAGTGGCCAGAAGCACTTTTGGCACTGGTTTCTGGCTAAGTGCCCTGCAGATGTGGGCTCTGGGAGATGCACAAGCAGGTCTGAGCAGGGACCCAGGAATACAGCGAAGCGGAGACAGAAGGAAGAGTCTGATCGGGCATCTCAACATGATTTAAAACATTTGGTCTTGTTCTTTTGCTTGGGGGCAGATCTTACTTCCCCTAAGACATCCCCCATGCTTGTCTCTCGTGTCACAGAGAAGAAAACTGCCCTCCAAGGGCATCATGGACCTGACCTCAGTGCTGGCCATGGAGTGATGGCCTGTATCCCAGAACCGTGTGACAGAGGGTGTTGGGGCTACCTGCATTGCACACACATTTTGGGAGGTGTCATTGCTCCCAGCCACCCCTGCACTGGGGAATGCTGGGAGCTCAGCCCACCTCCAGTGGTCACACCCTGGTCCTGAAGCATCACCAGCAGCCTGCAAACTCATCAGCAGGTCCCATCAATCATCCTATTACCAGATCTCCCCCCAACTACACTATCTTATGCCTTGAAAAAAGCCTCCAAGTTTTTGTTTGCTACTCCATCCCCTGGTTTGTTGCTACTTAATTAGTCCAGAAACCCCCACCCCCACCCCCCAAGGGGAAACACAAACACTTCAACAAATTGCTTTTGCCAGAACAGAAAGCTGTGGTAGCCATGGAGCTCATTTGCACACCTCTCTTCCCTGCCCCCCTTCCAGCTAATAGGGAACAAAAGCAAGTGTTTGTGCTTCCACTAGAGCAACAGACGATTTAAGTCCCAAATAGGGACGTGTAACCTAAGAATTGCCCCAAACCCCACCTTCTACTTGGGCCAGGACAATCAATCAATCCTCCAGTCCAGGCTTTCTGTAGGGTGGTTGCTTTGTAAAAAGACTTAAAATCATGTCCCCTCTTTCTGCAGATGACCGATATATGAGTCCTGCGGAAAGAAAAGCTGTATGGCTCCTTACCCGTGTTCATTGACAGGTGACAGTAAAGAGCGTCATCCCCGCCATGTGCAGAGCCTTGGAGAGCCTCCATGCTCTAGTCCATTCCTTCCCTGCAAACTTCTTTTCTTTGCTACAACACAAGAAGTAAAAACCAGAGCAGGGATGAAATATGGCCCCACACCTCTATGTTTTATCCCGCTGTCCAAAATGAGCTTAAACTAGCTTTAAAACCACTGCCCCCAGCCCACTTCATTTCAAGTCTGGACACACCACGCTGTGCTTTCAGCCTGGCATCCTCTGCTCAGCTCGGCAGCAATTTCTGAGAATTGGGCTTCTGCATCCAAGTTTAATGCCACGGGATGAAGTAGCACAATGGTCTTAGGAGATGGCCGTGACTGAAACCTTCATGGCTCATAAATGCCAGGTTCAACTCTGCTTCATCTCAGCAGTGCTTAATTTCAGAGCTGAAGAGCGACATAAAAATAAATGGAGAACAACGGATTGCGTCTCGGCAGGACTCAGTTTCTGGATGCCGGGTGTGCTGCACGCGGGCTTCCAAGGGGAGGGGGAGAGGAGGTCACCTCCGACTCTGCTCTCCCAGTGTTTGTGTTTTCCTCTTTGAACTCAAAGGAAGGGAGGGTTTGGAGGGAAAATTAGCAGGAGAGTAAGAGAGAGAAGGGGCTGAGATTTTATATTTCTGTTGGGCTTATTCGAACCCAGAATGCAGAAACCCTGAGCTTTGGGGCTGTAATAGTTGCCAGATCAAAGAATGGCCATCTGCATCACCACGGCAAGGGCGCTTGACCTCAGCACTGAGGTTGGAGCAGATCAGCTCTCAGCCCTGACCATCTCAGATGACCTGTGTGGAGGTCGAGCCCCATTTCCCCACCATGAAGACGTTGACCCCTGCTTAGGATGCTCCTCCCTTCCACCACCCTTCAGAGACAGCCATGGAGAAGAGCAGGGCCAAGAGTTTCCCCGAAGTACCTTTGGAAAGATGTAGGTGAGGGTGATGGGTTTGAGGGATTGCAAAGGCACCACACGTTCCTCTTTCCTCCTCCCAAATTCGGTACCTGATGCAGGGTGAACGCAGCCTGTTCAGGGAGACATAGGCACCTTGAGATCTACCATCACCACAGTAGAAATCCACCTTCACCCCAGCCTGGAGACTTCAAAAACATCTCGAGTTACTTCTTACCCCTATTTTTGGGGAGGGAAAAAGAAGACACAAAAATGCAAAGAGGGGCAGGGGGGAATATTTAACCAGATCATCTACTTTTTATTTCAGAGGAAAGATTTGCATTATTTACCTTTATGTATATACATGTACTTCACATTTGTATTTAAAATGCACAGTTCTCCCAGTAATTTTCTCGTTCCTGCTTTAAATTAGCTGTTATTTTACAATACAAAAAATTATACCAAAAACTGCAGTCCTAAATGTGTGTATGTATAACACCCACAGTCCCCAGCAATGAAATAGTTTACAATACTTGCTCGTATTTACATATGAATGCAATAAATGCTAAATTATACATATTAACAAACTAAGCTCAAGTCTGAACACAGATAAGAATCGTAAATAATTACAGAACAAAGGAAAAAAATCCAGAATACAATTAATTCTAGGATCTTAGTGTAAAGAACATTTATTGTGCACAAATTTCAGAGTAATAGAAAACTCTAGTTTTATTTTATTTTGCTTAAAAAAAAAAGACTGATGTATGTTACACTCCTCAATATTTTTTTTTTTCTTTCTTCTGGTGAGGTTTGTGGAATCAATGACAAATGTAGAGGAAACATCTAAAGAACTCTAGTACCTGGAAGACACACAAACATAGTCCACGTGTAGTGTTACAAGAAAGTAGTGAACTGAACAAACCCTGCCCTGATGCAAAGCAGAAAAACCCAGCGCACACACTCCTGCAGTATTCCTTGCACGGAAACTCTTCCAATTTAAACAGCTATCACCAGGAAAAAAAAACCCACAAATTTGATTAAAATTGCCAACATGTCTGAAAATGAGAAACGCACACTGACCCCTCCCCTCCGTGCATCTTCCAGTGGCACCTTGCCATGTACACAGCTCCCAACTCAGGAGGTTCTGAAACCCCAAACCCCTCCCCTCTCCCAGCTGTATTCCCAAATGCAAATAGAATAGGAATGGGTGGAGACATCTGTTTGAAAGTCGCTCCTGGCATGTAGGGTCCTGTTCTCTTCTTTCCCTCAAGCTTGGTGCCGGCAAATCTCCATTTGCAGGGAAAAAGGGTTGTGCAGAGATGGAGCCGATGCTCTGTCCCTAACTTGGGGGTCTCATGGAAAGGAAAAAGCAATCAGTAACATCAGAGGCAGTTAAGGACGGAGAATCAGCCACGTCTTTGTGGCACCAGACTTCCAGCAGGTTATAGGAAAAGCCTCAGGTTTGATTCCAGCCTCTTGAGCCGAAGGTATTTCATGAAAAACTCCTCTCACCTCATTTAGGGCCAAGCAAGCCGAGCTGCTGTTTGACAAACCATACTACAAACCCCATGACTATGTCTTTTGGTAAACCTTTACCACAGGGAAAATGGTGTTCCTGAGAGGAATTTAGGATACAAACTAGCCCTAAGGAAGCGTGTATCTGCCAACAAGGGCCGTCGTGCTTTTATCGTACCTCACCATCAAATGGTGACATATCACAGGCTGTGGCTTTATGCCAAGCACAGGCATTACCCCATCGTATGTATCTGCTTTTTTTTTCTTGACAATTTCAATACAGTGCATTTTAAGACCAGGGAGTGTGGCAATAACGTCAAAGTTGCATCCCATAAATCTTCTTGTATCCAAGATCTTGACACATGCCCTGGCAGGGTCTCCTGTCACTCACGCTACAACAGTCCAGAGAAAATCCTGGGCTAAAAAGAATGGAAAACAGTGAACCAAAAGAAAGAAAAAAGTTACTTGGGGATCCAATGGGACTGTTGCTTTTTAGACTACAAGGGCTATGGCATTTCTGGGTTTTCATTATTTATTTATTTTTAAAGGCTACTCTCAAAGAATGACAATATTCTGAGGGTTGAGACCTCAAATGCTGAATTTCAGCCAGTTGTAAAGGTTTGAATACAGTGATTTGGAATGGAAATCACTGGCACAATCTTAATGGTAGAGGCTTAAACTGCTGACTTAATCCTCCAAGTAATGACTGCTTGAAGTACATTTCTTACCTGTCCTCAAACGTTGCTTTTCTTTTTACCCCCTTTTCAAATGCAAGAGCCATATTTTACTTTGCATTTAGGTGAAATGCATTCGAATATGTAAAAGGCAGGTTACACCTCCCCGCTTTATACTGCAAGATATCACGAATATAATTTGACGTTTCTTTAAAGCTCAGGAAAGTTATCTAATACTCATCATATGAAGAAGTTATTAAGACAAAACTCATACATCATTTAAAATGCATCAAAAATACATTCAATATTTTTCTGGTTTATATACACTTTAAATCTTTCTATGTTCTGCACGCTACTGTATAATTTATGTACAAGTGAAAAATTGGTGTGTTATTTTTCATTTATTTACAGATTCTCCCATGAAATAAGGTAGCTCTTTCCAGCCCTTCACCACTCACCTCCAGAAGAAATAACCCCACAAATCCTTCACTTTTGGTATTGGCCTGGTGATAAACCACCAGCGATCCTTCTTGCCCCCATCCATTCCTACCTTCATCTCTATTTTACCTTTAAGCTGGGATGAAACTGTTTGCAGCAGAGATATGTATGAGCATTCTCTTTTTCCCTCATCAGTATGGAGATAAGATGCAGAGCAGAGCCACATCCAAAAGGAGCTGTTTCGGTTTATTTATATAAATAAGACTCATTCCTCTATTTACAATTTTTGGTTCTGCTAAACTTCAAAGTTTGATCGTTTTTGCTTCTCTTTCCAATATCTGACACCTGACTTCATGGTTACACCTCTGGGCACACTCCAACATAAGCCTTTGAGACCTGACAACCCGGTGAGGGGGAGGAAAACCCAATTTACATCTTTTTGTTCATGTAAAAATCTATCACCCCTCCAGACCTGTTTGTTCTGAAAGTTGTTTCTGTTCAGGAAAATCTAAGCAACAACTTTAAGCACCTGCTTAAATGCTGTCCTGAACACGGAGGCTTAAGCACAAGAGCATTCTCAATTTGGGTTGGCAGTTCTCCTTCCCCCAGAAAGCGTTGGAAACATGTAATGTAATGATGGGGGAGGGATTTTAGACCAGTATTATTTATCTAGTTCAGGTTAGCCCTATCTATACACTTAGGAAGCTAGAAAATATTTTCAGGAGGTGAATCTGTCTGAGGTAATCTGTGCATCACTTAAAACTTGCCTCAACTCCTTCACTCTAAAAGACAAAGCTCACCCAAGTCCCTCCCATAATTTCTTTCCCCCACAGTGCATTTAAACTTCTAGTTCAGAAATAGATGCATTATATATATATAAAAATACAAATATATATAAATATATATATAAAATGCATTTTTCCCCTCAACAGTTTTTCCACAGTTCTGTTGTATTTGTTAAATGACACATTAAATGGGAATTATAATCCACCACAGCCTTTAAACCAGCAGACTGTTCCTCATCACTGCTGTCTGGACACACATAGCAATTGACATCTGTCCTGCGATGCTGCTGTGCTACAGAGAGCTTCTTCAAAATGGTCCAAAAAAAAAATTACAAAAAACCATATCCAGTGGCTGGTATGTGGCTGGTTATGAAAACATGCACAAAATAAAGATGAAGTTACTTGGGTTTCATTTGGAAAAGGGGGCTACCTTGCCAGAAGACTCAACAGCAGTGTCCTTCAGTACCCTCGATTTGCTACTTTTCCATTTCACAAATACTAGATGTCCTCATGAGAAGCCAGCGACCTCAATGAAACCATGCTTATTGTGATTAAACAATTTCATGCCTCATTTGGCATCTTCATGTAACATCTTCCAATCAGCTTCAACATCGCAACCTCATGTGGCCACAGCACCGTGCCATATGCCAGAATCAAGGGAGACCTTGGGCACCAGCATGCAGACTGATGGGTTAAGTCCAACCGTGAACCTCAAAAACATAATCCCAACTATCAGCGTATTTCAGATGACTTGATACGTCTCCCAAAAGCCAAACCTCTCTGCTGCTCACAAGTCCTGCCCTTTCACCCACAAGCCACCTTCTTCCACATCTAAGAGAGTTCCACCCCAATGGGAAATACCAGTAAATGATGATGTAAAATGCAAACCTGTGGCCAAATGAAGCTGCTCTGCTTGGTTTTTATTTAAAATTCCATTTTACTTCATCCTCAGCTGGAGTGTTGATTTTTACAACCTGTACAGAGATGAAGCAAATCTTCCCGCTGAGAAGTGATGCCTCTGAGCCCTAGCACAGCTCAGCTCTTGCCCAGAAGAATGGCAGGAGGGAAGGAGGCCAAATGGGCAGAAAAAAACAGAAAAAATATAGCTGACCTAGAACACAAACCACTTCTATTAAAAGTGCTGGTGAAACCAGAAGTTTTCTTATGAGATACTGAAACTCTACTTTTCCTCCAGATATTTCCATCTGGTTGAATAGTTTGTTGGTCAGGAAAATGCCATTTTCCCCCAACTGCACGTGATACATTACAAAGAACACAGATTGCCTCGGGTGACTGTCTATCTGTGTATGTGCATGTATGTAACTTTTAAAAGGAATATAATGATGTTAAAAAGAAACGTGTGTGTAGCCGTCTCCTGACTCCCTAGATCTGTTTGAGTCTAGGCACTTGTGTGTGTTGTACTCCAAGCAGGTTAAGACTATGTAAACACTGAGTCCTTCAAAAGCAACATTCAACTTCTCCGGGTATGGCATGCAGTCTGAGCAACACGCGACATCGACCTTTAAACCGTCCCAGCTTTTGCGTTCCAGATGTTCCGGGCTAGGATGACTACAAAAATGCTTTATCTAGAAGGGAGTTCCACTTAAATAACAAGGGAATAAAACATGTAATATTAAATGAAAACAAAGGATGAAGATGCTTTGGAGATTAATAGTAGTGTTTATGTGTTGAGAGCTGACACCTGTAAACACTGCATCTTTTTCTTTTTGTACAGTTTGATAAATACATGAACTACAAAGCACTTTCCATGTATAAACCTGAGTGTCATTCATATTGGACTACTGTTCTATTTACACTGACCATGAATGGCGGCGATCGGATGTTACTGGACCTGCAATAAAATTATTTTACTTTAAACTTGAAGAAAACAAAGGAGCAATCTGAAGCTACGTGTGTCAGAAAAACTTAAGTGGAGCAGTTGCCAAATAAAGCCAACTATCACGTAGATGAGAGAAAAACTTGGGTTCAAGGAAGCTGTGTTTTTCTGAGTGCTTCTAGTCTCTTGTGACACGACTTGGAAATCTTTCTCTTCCTTCTAGGTATTCCTTTTCCATTTTGTTTAAAACCCTAGAGAGTTTCTGATGTCCATGCATCAAATACAGGTTCCTGGCTGTGCAGGGGGCTGCTGTTTCCGATTTCGTATTGCACCTGATTTCTCTTTGTAGACAATTGGCATCTGTTGTGAAATGTCCACCAGCGCACTGGCCACTGCAAGACCTGAGGCAATGAAACAAAACAGTCATGGAACAGAACAGTCACAGAAACAAATCCTTCTGCCACAGCTGAGGAAAACCCTCCAAGCCACAAAACACGTATCATTTCTTGAGTTCCTCTCAAAAAGAGCAAACTAGGAAAGCATTTTGGCTGAAGAGATTCAGCTCTAGCAGCTATTCTGAAACAAGCTTTTAAATACCACACATTTTACTGAGAGCAACTGCAGCAGAAAAGCAAGACGTGTGGGTATTAATGAGTGTGAAACCCATTGCATTAGAGGGCTGTCTTCCCCTGCTCCAGTAGGTGTGTTGGAATAAATCCTGAACGCACACACACATGTGGAGGTTTCACTGCTCTTGCCCGACATTCACCAACTCTGCAACCTCTCCTTGGCAGGTCCACAGACAAGCCACTGCCAGCCATCTGGGATTCAGCTCAACACAGCTCCCAACCAAACCATCCCATCTCAAACCCAGCTAAAGCTCTTTAAAGATCTTCTGCTCCACTTTGCTCAACAGGCTCTGGAGGTAAACCACAAACTGCCCAGGAGATTATGTCTCAGTGCCCTGCAAGCAGGTGTAAGACAGAAAGAGGCAAGCACAAGGAAACCTTAAGCTGGACACTGAAAACTGTCTCCAGAGCTGCTAGGAAGAGGACATGGACACTCAAAGGACCTGATGCCTCTACAAATAGAGCTGGAAATGACAGGGAGTAGGCTGGGAGACAAGTTGCTTTCATACTGCAAACCTGTCTGTATCAGATCCCCCTTTTTCCCCAGCCATAAATTAAACTGCAATTCAAATATCAAATGTTCGTCCATCATCTGACCCAAGAAATGGAAGCAAACATCAGGTTGGAATCCAGCAGGACCCAAGGTAGGTAAGTTTCAAATAACCTGAGTGCATCCTTGGCAGCAGAGGGGATACAGCAATGACTATGGGATCAAGTCACTCTGTAAGGCTGGGGAAGAGCATGGAGCTAATCCCACAACAGTATTCCTCACCTGACTGTCCTGGTGGCGGTATACCCCCAAGTCCTCGAGGCAACCTCACGAATACAGAGAGAACGGCTGCTTTGTTACCAAAGCAGGGCTCCAGGGCTATTGGCTTCGGTACAGTCTGCAGCGAGGAAAAGAAGAGGAGAAAACAAATGTTATACAGTGTGTTGCACCCTCCCTCTTTCCCCAGCTTCATCTTTTTTTTTTTCAGATTGTACAAGCTTCAGGGCATGAACCGTGTTTCTGTGCTTGGCAAATTTCCAGCATGTAGCTAGTAAAGCTAAAAGCAATGATAGTAACAATCAAAACCCTAGTCATCGCAAAAAAAACCCCACATTTATTTAATAAAAATCTAGCTATTAAAAAGTCAGGCACCACACAAGGCTTGTATTTCTCCCTAAATTCAGTAACAAAGGAGCAGATTATGCTGAACAATTGGACTGAGGTTTTTCTCCCTTTGAACCCATCAGCAGTGTATCACAAATACCGTCACATCTGACCACCGGGATTTGGTGGTTCAACATCTATTTCCAGAGTTTAACTCCACGTAATGCCACAGAGCTGCATGCACAAACACGGTAAAGAACATTTACCCACAAACCACTTTCGATTTCACCACTATTTGCTTTCAGCTCTCTTCCCCCAGCTTTGTCTTTCATATCTGTTTTTTCTGAAGGGTAATGTTCATTTTTTACTGGTCTTCCAGACCACTCTGGACTATGCGTAAGATGGTTGCTGTGGGAGCTGAAAGTGTTTTAGAAAGTCTATTCAGAGTCACAGAATCCCAGACTGGTTTGGGTAGGTAGGGCCCTCAAAGCTCCTCCAGCGCCACCTCTGCCACGGGCAGGGTCACCCTCCCCTCCCCAGGAAGGGTTTCTGCCTCTCATCTCCTCTCCATCTGCCCTCCTGCAGCTGAAGGCCATTCCCCTTGGCCTGTCCCCCCTGACCTTGTCACCAGCCTCTCTCCAACTTTTGCTATTGAATAGTACTGTCCTTTTCTACACTAAAAATCAGAGGACTCAGTAGAACAGAGGACAGGTTTGTGACACTAGCTCTAGATCTGGTTTCAAGTCACCAGTCGTATCTTAAGACAGAGCACTCTTACCACAAGCCTTATTGAAGCCTCTTTACTTTAAATACAAATATCTCATACTTACAAACATGGACATGAAGTTTTTGGATATAATGTGAACTGGTGAGTGTAAAAATGTAACAGGCAGCCAGTTTTCTTCCACCACAGAGGAGTGAACAGATCCATTGCTGACCCTTGGTAACTTTGAAAGTCACCCTCCTGCTCTACTCTTACAAAGACTGTACTTCAGATCAACACCTTATTTTAATTTGTCATTAGAAAGACAAAACACAACAGCACAGCTCAAACTAAAATGTGTTCTTACCTGAGCTGGGCCCCCATCCCACACACAATTCCACACAATCTGTGTAATTGTGGTACAGCACAACAGTAAGATAAGGACACAAGTCTATGCCTATGAGTACAGGTATAAGAAAGTGCCTTCCTTTGTTCTACATAAGCAAAAAAAAGCTGAGAAGCACCTGATACACTCAGTGCTTTCTGATTTCTTGTTTAGTGTGGACAAATTCTACCCTGATATTAATGAAATAATTATTGCTTTTTCCACTAGGCATAAAATCGTATGACTGTACTTCAGTGTTCAACAGAAACTCAACACAATGCAAGACACTAAAAAAACCAAACAGGAGTCAGAGGATGCTATTAAATTACTGTTGCTCAATAAAAAAGGAAAAAAAAAAGAAAAAAGAGATGATGGCAAGCAAAATGAAACTTAAAACTGTTTTCATATCTCATATTTACTGTAATGATTGCAACAACAATTTGTTAGTCTGCGCTAGGTAGATAAACACATATTCTACAGGCTATAACGACGTAAGCTGCCGTCTGCCTGGTTTACGACTGCAGATTTCTTCATCTTCTCCCCACCCCCACCAAAGGGATCAAACTCAAAATAATGCTTTTCCCACAAAGCAACCAAGCATACCCTGGTGCTATATCCCACAGGCGACTCAATTACCGAAGGTAATGGAGAGAGCACAGAGAAGGCAACTGCAGAAATACAGCCCATGGACTTCTGGCGTACGAGTGGGAGCATGCACCGAGCACAAAGTTTATTTCCTTCTGGAGACAGCCAAGTACCTTACAGATTCCACTGTTAATAAAACGGTCCTGCTGAACCCCAGAGGTTGGAGAACGGTGCTTGGATGTTAGCGAGCACTTATACTCGTCCTCAGCAATGAGTGGCAAAGACTAAGCAGACAAGTGGTCTGGTGGGGGGACAAGTGGGGGAAGAGTTGGATGAAGGAGCAATTCAACAAGCCAAGAAGAGATTTTATTTTTTCTAATACCTTTGTAATGTATTTGCTTTTAACTCATACTGGATTAATGGCCATGAAGATGCTCAGAAGGCTGGAGCACCTCTGGTCTGGAGACAGGCTGAGAGAGCTGGGCTGGTTCAGCCTGGAGAAGGCTGCAACGCAGAGAGATGGTGACAGACTTCTTTCTTTTTCCTCCCCAGAAAGATGGGGACAGACTTTTTAATAGGGTCTGTAGCAACAGGACAGGGGACAATGGTTTTAAACTAAAAGAGATTCAGATTAGGTGTAAAGTAGAGATTTTTTTTTTTATGACGGAGATAGTGAAACACTGGCGCAGGTTACACAGAGAGATGGTAGATGCCTCTAGATCCCTGGCAGGGTTCAAGGCCAGGTTGGATGGGGATTTGGGCACCCTGGGCTAGTGGAGGGTGTCCCTGCCTGTGGCAGAGGCTTGAACTAGATAACTGTTCAGAATCCCTTCCAACCAAAAACATTCTGTGACTGTGATTCTAATCAAAATGTTTCTGCAACTCTCTTCCTTCCCCAACATAAATTGTCCAGTCCAACTCTACTCCAATACACTTTGTAATATCACAGGGATGTGCAGCAGCATCATCCTCCAGCTAATACACAGGAACAGGAGGCTGGAAAATACTCTGCATGGTCACCGAATCCAGCCCTTCACTAATGCACATAAAAGTGCAATGTTCTGCTTTATAAGTAGTTACATTTTCAATCTGTGCCACCATCCCTGTGGCCAGACCTTTCCAGAGGCTCCCTGCTCCTGGATGTCACCATTCTGACACCAGAAACTTTCTTCTAATCTCAATTCTCTCTCACCTAAATGTATTCATCCTTCTGACATTATTCTGTGCCTTAAAACCTCTCCGTGGGCTTTGCCTACTGTTCCTCTTGGCCTTCTCTGGTTCATCTGAATGAACAACACTGAATTTCTTCTCTGAAATTCTAAACAAACACTACCTGCTCCAGCTCTTCCAACAGTCCCTCTCTGCACCGTGTCTGCTGCTGTGGACTCTAGGTGACGTGAGAAGCATTTCAGGCTTTGACAAGGGTCTTTGTAATGGTATCAAAACCACCCTGGTTCTCCCACACATCATAACATAGTAAGGAATAGAAGTTGTCCATTATACAGCTCTCGGTTGCACAGCTGAAGGGACCTTGAGAGTAATTTAGCTATTCTCTCAGACCCAAGTGGGACCCTTTCTCCTCCTCTGCCTTTTCCAACTACTGAAATCTGAGTGTGCAGCAGAAACTCTCACTATGAGTCCCTGTGGACACCATCTTTGCCATTCCATGAGATTTTTATTTCGTTCCTCAAGGTCACATATCTTCCTGCTTTTTGTTCTCCTGATTTCACTCCAAGCTATGAGGAGCTCCTCTGCAAGTGTCACCGCTGCCCCAAACAGGTAGCCAGTGCTGTCTCCCAGCAAGTGACAGCAGATCCCAGCCACACCGATACCTAAAAGTCGGTGTTATTTTATGGGGATGAGTCTGACCCCCATGATGCAGTGAATTTTTAATCTGATGTACCACAGATAGTTGAAGGCACAGGACACACCTCTGAGCCTCCTTCCTTCCCTTGTCATCTTGCTCAGGAAAGTTGAGTGTTAGTAAAATACTCTTTAATATTTCACCACACATGGGAATTTATTTTCTATTAACCACGCAGAGCAAGGAAGTGTGTTTTCTGTAACAATGCATCCAAACTCTGTCAGGAAGTTACAAGCTCATTTAGAAGGAATTAAGCTCAAGATCATCTTGCTGCAGCTAATCTCAATCTTAAATCTGAAAGAGGAAAAAATGGTCTATTGTCCATCAAAACCAGCCCTTTTCCTGAGACAAGCTGCAGTTAATAACAGCAAAAACTGGCACAAAGAATCAAGTCCTGCAAATTTATTTTTGACAGCACCAGTTCAGGCACCTGCTTTTTGAACTGTGACTCATACTGCATCTCATCTCCAAGAGTGTGCTCGCCAGGCCAAGAGACAAAGCCCAGTCTGATGAAATGACTCACACGCCGACTGACGGAATGATGAATTCGATGCAAGCAAGAGGTCAGCCGGGAGTGAAGGGCACACCGTGCCCTCTGCGAGATACGGAGCAACCCGGCAGTGGAGCGCGGGGACTGTATTCTGCAGACAAGGAGGAAAACGTGTGGGTAATTCAATCAGCAACTCAATAGCTATCTCAATGGCAGATCTCACCCTGAGCTGGCCTCGCTGTGAGTTGGGACATGACCTACATAGGTGCGACTGTGGCACAAAGCAGCTTAGGAGAAGCTGGCTGGCTTCATCTAGTTGAATTTTCATGGGGGGACCTAAGAAAAGCTCGCATCTCCTTTCGTTCTCCACCTCTGCAGCATGCCTGCCTCTTGAATTGGTTTCTGGAAGCTCTTGCTGCAGATCCAAGCTGCTTTTCTGCAACAAGGTTTGGAGTGGACTTGGGAAACAGAGATTGGGTCATTATAAATGCTCCTGCCTCAGTCTGACAGGTGGCTTTTAATGTCCCACTTAAAAAAAAAAATAGTTGATCTCCAAACTTTTTAACACCTTTCATGAGATGGTTAAAATGAGTCTCTGCCAGAGACTTTCATTTAGAGTGTTTTGATAAACCCATTGTTGAATTATAGAAGCAATTCCTTTTTATTGAAGGCTTAATGGCACAATAAAGTAGACATTATTCAAATCTATGCAAATAAGGTACATCCCTCAGACACTTGGCACATGAGGACTGCTTCACACAGCGCCTGAACAGCAAAGTCCCACATTAGGAGGGGGCCACAGAGGAGAGAGCAGAGCCCAGCTGCTGGAGTGGGTGGACAAAGACCCCAGTTAATGGGATGAGAGGATCTCGCCTTTGGTGGTGGGTCAATCCATACTAGCCAAATTGCCACCCAACAGCCCATCAGACAGGAGCCATGCCTCTGACTCACAAAACACAGGAATGCTTGCACCCAGCCAACATGCACAGCTGCCATAAAGACCACATAGCCAGAAGACAACCTCCCTTCTGGTGGCAACCAGGATGGAGGACCACAACTGGGATATTCTACTGCCTGGGATATGTCTAGGCTATGAAGACACAACAGCTGCTGGTCAGACACCCTTGCCAAAAGCTACCTCTTGTCCTCAAAGAAAAGTTGCAAGTGATAATTTTATGCAGCCAATAGCCCCAACCTTTCTCCTGCAACGGATTTTGACTGTTCTCCTGCACCAGCAAAGCTATGGTGAATGGATATGGAAAGGGAAAAAAAACCCCAGCAAAACAAGAAACAGGAATCAGGATAGTGCAAATGTCAAACAAAGACCAACAAACCATCACAGACCTCTCAGCCTGGTGCAGAGATTTAAACACGCTTTACTGGGCAATGTGCACTGTCAGGACGGTGCACTGCAGCATCTCATTTTTAACTGGGGAGAGCTATCATGCGTTTTGCGATAGGCAGCGCCTGGAAATAGTGACAACCCTTTTTTTGGATGAAAATACAAAGTTAATGGTACTTCACTGAGAGGTGGCACAAACCCATTATTCCTAGAGGCAGTGAAATCTGTTCTCGGCTGTTTCCCATTGATAACCTTACCGGCCAAAACCTAAAAACAATTTCAGTTGCTTATGAGATTTGATATGTACTTAATATGTGTAAAGCTTAAACAACTATAGAAGTGAGAAGCACTGAGAGATGCTTTTAGATGACCATTAAGTCATCTAACTAGTCCCTCCTCTGCAGCAGGATTTTCTACACAAACAGGGCAGTTTCCAGGACTTTGCCTGGGCTATTTCTAGGTGACCCACGTGTGGAAAGCAACACCGGTTCCCTTGGGAGACAATTTCACAGCCAAATGCTTTCCACAATCGAACTACATAGTGTGGTGTTCAACCTAAACATTTCTTTTTTTATTACTTCATCTCGTTATTTCTATTTACGCTGCTTATATTCAACAAATTCTAAAGGTTAATAATATCACATAAAATTAATGGCTAGGACAATAAATATTCAGTGCAATTTAAAAACACAGCATCAATTTTATTTAGGTTCTGTAATACACTACCAGCATATTGCTTTTCAAAAAATATATTTTTATAAAAATATATTGTAGATAATTTTTTTCCTTAACAAGAAAACATTTCTGTGGTTTGATCAAATAACTCCTACATGGTTTTCAATTTCCAGTAAAGAAATTAAAATAAAGGGAAAATCTTATGGTGGGGTGAAGAGAAGAGGAACATTACTGAAACAGTTCAATATTTGATTCCACTTCTTCAGATGATTTCACTCTAGAAAAAGGGTCAAATTCCATTTGCAAGTTTTTAAATTGTGCCATTAAAAGCTGACTGAACATTTGTAAGTTACAAGCAATTTTCTATTAAAAATAGAGTATTAAGTCTTAAAAATCATATTCTGAAGGTAATACGCATGTCCTCCAAGATAGAGATGAATGAACGTCCAGCAATCATTTGCAGTAAATAAGTCCAGATTAAAAATTTACATTTACCTTGTCCCTGATATCTACCTTGGAAGTGACACAGGGGCCAGGGAACGAATAGCTCACGACTCAGCCCCAACATTGGGCTCCCACATATGAAGACCTAAATAAAAATCACATTCAAGCCTTCAGATGAGTGCAAATCCATCTGAACAGATCCAAGCTCCCCGAGTTATTAATAACTGGGTGAGTATACGCAAACCAGATTCATGGGGCACTGAGTTTGCTCCCACCGTGTTTAACAACTGCTTTCTATTTTAAAGTACACGGTGTCAATCCAGCAAAACACAGATGCAAACTCTTGGTGAGGGAAAGTATTTTGCTAGGCAAGTTTGTATTTCGAAAGCAGTCACCCTGAAATGACAACATCTTGTGTCACAGCTTTGAGCGTCGCCATTCATGGAAGTCAATGCTCCCCTCTTCTTTTTCAATTGCCTGCTGATGCCCTGGGGAGTGGAATGGGGTGGACAGGGCCATAGGTATCAAATCTGGGCAAAACATATATGTGGCCAGCAGTGGATATTTATTTTGATTTTATATGGGTGAAGAGGCAGGAATTTTCTGTTTCTTTCTGACCACTTGGTTGGTTTTCGCACATACAAAAAGTGCAAGTAAAAAACCTGACGAAATAGAGTTGGACAGAAGACTGCAAATGCAAGACACAAGAAGCAACTGCTTGGCAGAAAGAAATGCAAATAGGTCCCCGATAATGTTTCTGAGAAGCTGCTGGTGTTATTAGAACTTCAATCACAAGAGACACTCATTTGGACCAGAAGAAAAAAAGAGCTTAAAAATCCACCCTCTCCCCTGATAAGCTTCGTGCTCCTTCCTCTCCCTCCAGCAAATTCCTCCTTATCAGCTGAAATCAGGGTCCATCCTGCTGAGAAGTTTACAGCCTTCAAGTCTAAAACTAGTTAAACCTCAATTATCAGCCAAATACTCCCTAAACACTAGCCATGCTTAACTGATGTCCATGTTGATCTCATGATAGCTCCCTTCCAAATATTTATATCCCATATTATATTATGAAAGTGGAAAAAGTTTCCCCCAAGTCGCTAATTTCACAATGGAAATCAAAACAAGATACTCTGCACTAGTTAACTGTAATTCATTCCGCAAAGGTTTTATCAGGTATTTGTGTTGTCGCTTTGGCAGTTTGGATGGCAGCCAGGCTGTGTGCAACTAATCCGTTATACACACCACAGCTGCCCAGGTAACTCTTTTTTCCTCACCATCCAGCACCTCATTCCTTCAAAGGGGATCGTACTCTTTTCCACAAATTAGAAAGTGGGCCAAATAATGCCACACCTAAAGTAAAAGTTGAGATGTGGTTTCTTGTTGTCTGTCCCTCGTCACCCTGATGCTCCTGCCATCCGCTCACACAGACTGAGTCTACTGAGAGGAAGTGCTAAAGACAAGGAGACAGCTACAGCCTGACACGCTTCGAACACCTTACTGTTAAGGCAGGAAGAAGCTCCTAGAACCAACAAATACTAGGAACCCCAGAAAGAACAATTTAGGAATTAAATTGCATTTCAAAAGGCAAGCTAACAAGCCCGAGCAGCCTGCTTAGACAGGTCAGGCGAAGTAAAACTAGCCTTTTGTGGCCTCGAAGGCTGCACGTGAACCATCTCCGGAAAATGCCACATCGGATTACGATCACTTGATTTGTGTTTTTCCCCCTCAATTTCCTCCCCTTCCCTCAACCATTATCCATTTGAGGATAATGAATGACTCTCCTATTTGGCTTATTTATAGTGCCTCTGAAAAACTCAAACTTGCTCTGTCCCCCTCCAATGCATCTCGATAGCTATGCCACTTCTACTTCAGACTACTTTTATATATCACAGCTGAAACCTGCCATCCTTCCCCACCTGCCTGCTTGAAGAGGAAGCCCAATCTCAGCTCGATGACCCATCAAATTGGGAGACTTGGTGCTTGCTTTGCTTCCGCTGACCCAGCTCCTTTAAAGTGAAGTGGGTTGGGAGAGGGTCACAGAAGCTGGTCCATCAGCAAATCTGACTAATAATGGGTCAATACCACGTGAGCTAAAAAAAAGAGGAATGAGTCACCAGGAGTGACAACCAGAACAGGCTAAGAGCCCTAAAAATGATCAGTGCCTTGGCTCTTGGCTGTTCTTCACTGAACTTCTCTCACTGCACCCAACAGCCCAACATGGCAGGGCTCAGAGCTAGACATAAAAATTAAGATGAATTTGCCCTGTAGGGGTCCTGGAGCTGGAAGATGCCTCATTTCAAATCAGTCCTCACCATAGCGGTACCCATGCAACTTCCCCAAACCCATCGCCCTGTGGCACAGGACTTCTAACTTGTCACTTCTCTGTTTGTTACTGATGGCTGCAACTTCAACTGTAACAGAAAAGGAATTTCACGAGGGCACCGCTCAGATCTGAAATACAACTAGACTGAAAATATAAATCTGTGGCATCCCTTGCCCACTCCTAAATCAGCCCACCACTTCATCTCCATACTTCTTGAACAGATGGGACCTTCTGGCAGTCTTTAAACCACTCAACAGCACTTTCTTCCATAACAAAGCAAACTAATTACTATAGCAAGATGATATTTTCCATCATTTTTTCTGCTTTTTTTTAAAGGAATCAGCCAACTTGGTGAGCTGATGTCTGACTAAGGATTTGCAGTGAAGCTATTTTGCCCTTAGAAGCTTAACACAGCAGAATTAAATGCACATTGGCATGAAGGTAGAGAGCATGCTAAAAGAACTTCACAAGGATTTTGCTCACCAAATACTTCTCTCAACTCTGTTTAGGCAACTACAGATGTGGACAGTCTGTCGATCACGTATGCAAAAATAATCGCCTCTAGAGGGGCTTCGCACGGTGGTTCCCTAAACACTGCACAGCGAAAGCTGCTCTACAGACCAGCTCTACTAGGCAACTGCTCTGTTTCAGAAGAGTATTTTTCAAATCCTCTGAAAGCTTCCAAAGCATTTTTTTTTCTGACTTGACAATTTCTTCTAATGAAACAATTTTTTTATTGTTCCCGTGTGTTTTGCTCAAGCTAAGCATCTCCTTGATATGCCATGTATGTGTTTTTTTCCCCAAGAAACCACAAGCTTTAACTTCATGCCTTTAGCAGCTTCAAGATACCTGGAAATCAATGGCACAATTACAAACTTTCCATATTCTTTCAGAAAAGCATCTTCTAATAATCATTGCAGAGGACTGTAAGACTTAGACTAATTAGATAACAAGACCTAAAAAAGCTTGAGTTACAGTAATACAAGCTCAAACACTTGGTTGAATCCCAGATACCAAGAGATGTTAAATATTCTTAGAAATAAAATTGTGATACACAGCACCTCTGAACACACAAAAAGGTGCAGAGAAAAACCAACAGATTTTGTAATAACTAAGCAAATTTAGTGGTAAATTTGTGATCCACTGGGTATTTGCTGAGTGGGAAATAAACCAAATCAGCTAGTTACACGTTGCCTAGCTGCAGACTGTAATATGAATAGTTTCCCTGCAGGTAAAACACTTTCTATTACTTCTAAGTACCCCGGGAAAAATACTAATTGAAAACACGGCTCTAATACTGTCCAGCTGGAAAACATCAGCTTTGGATGGAACTAGCTTGACACTGACTGCCAATTGGCTATGCACAGTGGAAAAGGAAATTAATCTCTCGCAGACAAGATGTCCCATTTTCTACTTCTCTATAACCCTCAAGTAAATTCATTATTAACCAAAGGTTTTGATTCACTCAGGGAAGGAAAAACATCAATGCATTTACAGCAACACAAATCTGGATTTCTCGCATTGAAATGAAGGTTCTCAAATTTGGACACAATTGGAGAATGGCACATAGTCCAACAGTGAAGACACATTTCCATCCCTTTTTCACGGCTAATAATTAAAGAACAGACAAAACAGCAAGAAAAATGCAATTCCACATTTGTGTATCATCCTAGTCCATCTTCCCGCACTTCCCTCCTGCTAAAAGCTTTTCCTCCATGCAGGTGCAAAAGGGACAAGGAGAAAAACCTGAAGTTGACCTTGTAGGTATTGAGATGTCTTTTTCGCTTCCATTTAAGTTCATTTATGTGCAGCATCCAACAGACCAGACTACCTCAGAAGCATCATTCCCCTAGTTGTTTGCAACCCACATGGTTCCTGAGCTTCCTCTCCATGCCATTTCCACTTTGCTGAAACACTCCAGACTTTTATACGTACTTTTATTCCCTATCCAAATTCTCCAAGATAACAAAAAACCCTATATAACCCCTTCCCCACCCAAATACAGCAACTTCCGTTGTCATGGGAAAGCATCCTTGTTCTGCACCTATGTCTTCCAGCAGATGAAGTTACCCACTGGTACAACAGTCCACCTCCATGTTCCTCTACTTGGCTTCAGGCTACAGTACAAGGTTTGTGCTATTTGCCGGCATCAAACTGTCTCATTTATGCTCGAAGTGGATTTAGAAACATTTTTATGAGTTATCAGCACTGACAGCAATTAGCAGTTGGTAACAATTTCTGGGTCTGAAAAATGACATCTGTCCACAGTCTTCCTTCTTATGCTTAAAACCGGCTTCTCCATCCGTTCCCGAGTAACCCAAGGAGGTCAGACAAGTGAGGTATGGAAGATGACTGCAGACATGGGAAAGCAAGGAAGCTTAGCTTCAGGTGAGAGAAAGATGAAATCCCGTCTGCAGTGCTGTCTATGGAAGCACTTCAAAAGAGAAAGAGTTCAACATTCCTATAATCAAAGAAGAAACTGAAAAGAAAACAAAAAGCAGAAAGGGACAGAGACGAAAGCGAACAACAAAGCCCAAAGAAAAAGGGAAAAAAGCACTGCCAGATGAACAAGAAATAACACACTAATCAGAACATAAGAAATCCAAAGTTTACTATATACTTCAGTCTGGCAGTGTAGACAAACTTGTCAGAGAGATCAAAAAGTTTGGGGACAGCTTTATTCTGGCCTGATCCTACAGGAGAGGTGCTTTCAGTCAGCTTATTTTCGGAAAATGGAAAAAGGGAAAAGGAAGAGCCCCTAGACAGGCAGACCTCAACTCAGAAACATCAGCAGCCAGGCTACAGCCTCGCACATCTGCCTCCAGCCTGATGGGAACATTCGTACACATCCCACAGCTTCTTTGATGAAGCAATGAAAAAAAGGCTCATTTTAATTTGTTGAGTGGCAATCCACTTTTACCAGCACGTATTTCAAAGTCTTGGTAAGCTATTAGCAGCTAATGACTTCCAGTGCCCACCATCCTCATAATAGAAGTACAGAAATTATAAAAACTCAGAAAAAGTGAATGATCTGGAGTCAAACGAAAGTCAACGGGGAGGAGGATCACTCAGAGCCTCCAAGGAGAGGTCCTAAAGACAGGTCAGCTAAGCTGACTCAATTACCCCAAATTACCAAATGCCTTCCTAAATTACACTTTAGTTTCACTACACTCCCAGGTTCATCTCTGCAAAACAAGTACAATAATCCCTGACTTCAGAGAAAGGTTAATTCATGAAGCGCTCCAATGCAGGGCAATCACAAGAATTATTCAAGCTTGGGACTAAAAGTTTGGATGAAACACAGCAAATAACCAGAACAAAACTAAGATGATGTATTGAAAAGGTTGTCCCCTATGCAGCGCTCAGCCAAAGGATGCTGCAGTACACTGATCAGGTGAAAAAAGAAGCATTACAACCTTCCACAAAAGCCTATATTCACAGACAAATAGAGACAAGCAAAGGCTCCATAGGCAACCTTAATTTTAGCCTTTCCTGGCACTATGGCCAAAACGTAAATATTACTCACCAAACAGATGTTTGGTCAGGCTGTTTTCATGTGCTTTGCAATAATTAGAATACATGTATTTTTTGATACAAAAGCATAACCTGCTCTCTTGTCAGAGCAATAAGTGGTGCGAAACTCTGTGCCTTGACTAGTGAGGAAGACTTTCAAAAATTGAAGTCTAAATAAAACAAAACAGCTACCTTACACGGGAAACAAAAATAACCAGTGTTCTCAGGTTCCTATTTTTTTCATTTTGTATACAAGTGTGTTAGCGAAAGTATCACATTAAAAAGATCCTTTAATTCATTAGTCTCCTTTTAAATACTCTTTTCCTAAAAATACAACATGATGTGTCTAAGAAAATGCCAGCCTGGTGTAAGACAACAATTTCTCCATACTCCTACTTGCACATCAAAACTATGTATCTGAAAATGTATTTATAATCAGAAATATGCTAACGCTATTAGAGTACACAGATGTGATTATATTCCTGTTTGCTTCGGGGTATCACAGAAAAATGATTTCTATTTGCAGCACCTATAGCTATTTCTAGCCAAATGTTCTCCTGTGTAAAGCTGCATTCTTCTCTCTTGCACAGCATCAAAACTAACAAGGCTAACAGAAAATCTCACACCCAGTATAACTTTTACATGAACCAACCCAAAAGTTGTAAACGCATACCTGAGGGGGTAAAAGCAAATGAAAACAATACCTGTTGGCCCTGCCAGACTTACGGTTTTCTTCCAGGTATATAACAAAGAGAAGATCTGGGATTATTGTGTTAAGGACAGTTTAGATCAAGCATCCATGATTAATTCTGGTGAGGACCATCCTAAAGCACCAGCTCTCACCTTTATGCTTCCCCCAATGAGATCTGGCGGCTCTTCATCTGTTTCTAAGGCAACGTTGATGGAGGCGAAGGGGCGACTTGCCATCTGTTGCATCTCACGGAGTAGTTGCTAATTTAATAAACAGGAAAATATTATTACCATATTGTTCCAACACAAAGATAAAAAAACCCCGCGTATCAGAGAAATTTTATGCAATACAAAGAGATATCAATGAATATGGAAAAATAACCTCCTGGTGTTTTAATGGGCTGAAGGGTACAGACAAATAATTGTAAATATTCACACTGCTACAACTTAACAGGCTATTGCAAGTAAAACTAGGCGCATGGTCTTAGTCTGAACTGTTTGTGAGGGAAAATGCATCTGCCTAATGTCTCCCTAGAGTAGTTATTCACCTTGCAGGCTGTAAAACCCTGGTTGTTTGTCATCACCTGTCTGGGCCATGACAGGATCCACGGGATTTGTGGGGACCATTTAAAAATTAAACTAGCACCATACATACCTACTATAAGAAAGAATTTCAGGTTGTTTTTTTTTTTTTTTTAACACAGTTTGGAAAATGCTGTCAGGTGTCTACTGAATAATCATCTTCTTTATTGTTTTGTTTCCTTTCCGAACGAAGCAAATGTATCAAATGGCAACCATGTCCTTGTTGCAATATGTTATATTAAAATAGAAAACATTTTCCTGAGTACATCTCTGCAAGCCTTGATGACACAAGACATCTTTTCATTCAACTCCTAAGCACGGTTAAGCGTTATGATGCAGCTCCATTTTTTTGACACATAAAAAAACCCAACACACTTTCTATACAGTTGGGCTGGAAACAACATTTCAGTTGTAGCTGAGCTGCGGACACGCTTCATTTTGGCTTCAACAGCTAATCTCTAATATTAACAGCGCAAGCTACACAACCAGTAAGTGGATGCAGAAGCCATAACCCTAATTCCCAGAAGCAATGGGGCTGATGCGACTTGGTGCTCCTATTTAATAAGGGATAAAGCACACACTTTGTAGAGCACGTAAAAAACCCATCAGTCTCACCCTGAAATGCAAAAACTGCCTAAACCTCTTCACGGATGAAGCTTTACACATTTAGTATCACTACTCAGCTGCAGCAATAGCAGTTATACTCTATTTTTAAGCTGGATTGAGACAGCACCAAATGCCCTCTACAGTTTGCACCATCACCACCTGCATTTCTGCATTAACTCTGGGCAATGTGACACTCTGAGCTTTAACTGATCATTTAGAGCATTCCAAAAAGTAGCACCACAAAACGCATCATGCCCCCAGTAACTTATGTCCAACCCAACAGAAGAGGACACAGCACACAGGCGATAGGATGCTTCTGTCCAGCAATTCATTTGGATTAAAGTAATTACATCATCATTTTCTTGAACTCATAAAATGTTTTCTTTGGTCTTTTCTTTGCCCTGCCAGTTTTTGGGTTAGGGATTTTTGAGTAGAAAAGAGATTGGATGTTGCTGTAAGCTTGGGGCTCAGGCAAAGTGGGAGAAGGTACAATGAAGCTGATGGAACTAAGCAGGGGGTCGGGGTGGGGGGAAGGTATAAGATGTATAGATCTCAGTCTAATAGAAAAATTTCACAGTTTCACTGCCCTAAAGAACAAGTGGCAAAGTTTTGATTAATTGTGGAAAGGAAAAAAAAAAAAAGAAGAAAAAAAGCATGTTTCAGAGCAGATTGTAGATACTGTCACAAAGCAAAAAACTCAAGGAATTCACACAAGCAGAGCTTTGCAAGCAAACTTGTGTGTAACTCACACTTGGATAAAAGAACATGAGGAGTTTTCGAATATTTAAAGCACACCAGCAGATTGCAGACTAAAGCAAGTGTGAAACAGATTGCTGGGTTGTTGTTCCCGCAATTGTCCCCTTCAGCTATCATAAAGCGCTTTGTTTAATGGCTATAAAATCAAAGAACAAGCTGTCCTGATGAAGATGTCCAAGAGACTTACGAACTAAAAGCTATTAGCTCTTTGAAGGAAGTTTAGTTTATTAAAGAAAATGTGCAATTTGGCAACATGACTCCTATTGAAGTCAACAGGAGCTTCAAGAAATAAAACCCCAAGCAGTGCTGTGAAGGCAGAGATGTGCTACGACACGAGCAATGGGAAAAGCGATGCCAACAGCAACGTTATTGCCTTCGTTTTCTGATCCGGCAAAGGGAAACTATCACTTTTGGGGTTGTCCCAAAGCCAGCTGACTCTCAGCAAAACAGCATCCAAACCAGGTAAAAACCAAAGGTCAAAGCTGCAACTGAAGGGAGAATTAAAGTTCTCACCTAAGGAAGAACATCCTTACCCTAACACCAATTTATGGCAGCACAAGCAATATTAAAAAAACAATTCCCTCCCCAAAATTAGGAATAGTTAGAGAAATTACTTCTCAAGTTTAAAATGCCACTGCTTCCCCCAAGGCATGCACTGTGCATGTTAATCCTGTGCACGTGTATATTTATCCTTAGATATTTGTTTGGTGTGTCAAAACTTTGATTAAAAGATTTTATTTTGTTGCAAGGAAGAAATGGTGGCATTTCTCAAAGCCAAGACACTGAGCATGTCTTTAGAAATCAGTGGTAATTAACATCAAGATACCCCAGAACCTGGCTTACCCTCACTCCTAATGAATGGCTTTCTGAGATTTAAAATAATGAATCTCAACACTCTTTCAAGCAAACCTTTGGTTTCCAGATCACACAATTAATAGGACAGCCTGAGAATATTTGAAATCACTTCGGTCTGAAGAGGATTTTACAGGAAAAACGTTTGTTAGGCTTACAATAAAAACACATCAAAAGCATGTATCAGAACACACCACTGGCCTTTAATACTTAAGTAACCACAAACTGTGTGAAACTGCACAACTTTCATTTGCTCCGCCGCCACCCCCCCGTAGTAAAAAACCTCCTTCCCAAAAAACTGCAAGTCAAAGCAATCAGGATGGGAAGTGTTCAAACACCACCCAAAGGTTTTTGGTGCAACCAGCCCCTAAGACAACCTGACAATAAACAGGCAGAGGAGAAAAACAGCAGGGGGGACGTGAGCCCACCCAGGTTGCTCATCTCATAGCACCCAGGACTAGGGGTGCAGAAATACAGAGTTTCATCCCAGTGAGCCTTTAAAGTCATACACATTGAGTAATGGATAGTCCAGAATGAGTAGTGCGTTACCGATGGGAGAAAAAACCGCCGGAGGAATTCAGGAAAACCTTTCCATGCAGTAGCACAGAGGCTCACGCAAAAGAATAACAGCTGCTCAGGTTACTGGGTTAATTGACTAATATAACCTATGCTATGTTTTCTGACAAGAAAAGCCCGAGCATTTTATTCATGACAATAAAACAGTCACGAGTCTCTGTATAACCATCCCGCTACCATCCATCTCAGTGACTGCCCCCTGCAGAGTCTCTTTTACGAGCACAGGGCTACGGTACCTTTTGAGAATGGGCTCTGATATTTTCAGCCATGAAAGGATGCTGATTTTTCCAGAAGAAAGCCACATGTTTTGGATTTTATTTGCTCCTTACAAAGAATGGCTTTTAAAAAAGCAAAGCAAAAGAGCCATCTAGAACTTGTAATGAACTCAAGTTTTTACAGGAGTATTTCATCTCAATTTTCAGCAGAGATGAGAAGGAAAGAAAAAACGTAGAAGCTCAAGGAGAAAAAACCACAGGTGTGCTAAGTGAACAACAGGCACGATGGGCTTTCATGTTAAGGCAGAGGAAAAGCAAAGCCAGCAGGACCCCCAGAAAGGGAGCAAGGTATTTCCAGGAGACAGGACGTATCCAGGCAGGGTATCAGCAAGACTATGACACCAGTCTACAGTTGAAGAGGTGAACTTTAAAAAGGAGAGGCAGAAAAGAGTAGTGGCCTTAACAGTTTTATGTGTTTTTTCCTCCCCTGGGAAACTTATAGGTCTAATCCTTCAAAGTATTCCAAAATTCAGATCCTTCTGGACCTACAGCTTATTGCTTTATTCTCTGGAGATAACAGTTTTGATTTAGAGGAATTTTTGCTGAATGTATTTTAACAGAGGAAGACCCACACTCCTTAATTTGATGATACAAGTACAATTAAAGGTCATTCTTTGAGGACTCCTATTACAACCTGTGAGACTGCAATGAATTTCAGATGGTGCTCCAAAGCTAAGGCTATGATCAACTTTGTGTTGCCCCTTGCGGCTCTCTGCTGCCATATTTCGGTACCGTGGAAAAATCAAGCTCCACTCTGTTATGAACTAGCAAAATCAGCAGCTGTACTGTTCTCTACACCATCCACAGCCAACTTTGAAAACCAGGATACTCTGAAATCGGGTGTGAGTTTTGAACCACTGCCCTGTCTGTATTGCAAAGATAAACTGGTCCAATGGGTCAAAACTAGGGGATCTTGCAAACAACAGAAAGTCTAAAGAAAGGAACAGCTCTGGTGTCATGGAACGAGAAGAAAAGATACAGAAATAAGCTGACATTCACTCTGCTTGTTTAAGACATTTGGAAAAAAAAAACATAAAACAGAATATCTGGTATTTTCCTCTACCAAGGTTAAGTGTGCAGCAATACCATGCAAAGTGTAAGAGATGCTATTCTCCAATATGGATCCAGAAAACCTGCTCATCCCTACCAAAGATAAGCAGAGGGTGATAAGGGAACAGGGCAAAGCTCTCTTCTTCCTGATCAGTCTTTTAAACACTATCAGTTCTGCAAAGATATTAAGGTGTGTTGGTCCTCTTACATGCTCCTTCCAAAGCTCTGCATGACAGATATACCACACGAGTTAATCAAATACCTAAAGGTCTTGCCACATATACTGAGGAAAGTGTAACAAAATTCTCCCAGCAAGGCTTATTAGCTCTGACTTGTCCACTTGGTAACCAAAGTCATAGTGATTTTGTTGAGGTTTGGGTGATGAAGAGCATTCCTGTCTTTTGAAAACATACTGGGTAGAGCAGCTACAGTGGTAGACAGTCAGCTGGGCTTATTCCTGCACACCCTGAATTGCTTGAAGAGCTTCGTTTGAATTCAGGAGGTGGCTGGTCACTTTTTTGCACAAATAAGTCTTTGTGCATGCACATAAACCATCACCTACATATTTCCAGGCATGACTAACTTCAAAAACCTCAAAAGTCCCAGAGCTTTCCTGTAACAACACCTAGCAAAACCTCAGCTCACAGGTTGCTGAGAGCCAGCATGGGAAAGAGACAGCACTCTCCTGGGGTGTTTGGCGAAGGTGTCCTTCCCAGTGGCAACAGTAGCTACATGGAGCTCAGGGCAGCAATAACGGGTGCTTACTCTGAGTTACTTGGAAGTAACATATATATCTATCTCTATATCTAGGTGTCTCTTGGTGTGGGAACCTTTGCTTGGTGCTGTAGTTACTTGGTGACCTTGGGGAGGAAAGGGGAGAAGACAATGTAGTTACCTACAAAATAAAAAGGGACATCAGAAAAGAAATAAACATAGAAGATACAAATACTGCATGAAGATGAGCCACATTGTCTCAGAAATAAGTGATTTAAAGCATTTAGCTACAATTACGTTAACTACCATATAAGTCAACAAACAAACAATTTTCTCTGACACTTCCATCATCACTGAAAATTAAGTTTTTAAGCCCCTAGCGCAGTGCACGTATTAATGTTAGCTAATTAGTTTTGTAACTGACTTTGCAGGCTATGTTGAAAGGAAGAGGAGGAGAGAATTAATGTTCAAATGCTTCTCAACAGGCATTTCAACACTTCAAAACTACAACAAACCAGAAAGCAAAGATGCTGGAAAGTTGCCTCATGCTGAAATGACAGAAGATATTTAATTCAGGGCTGATTAAGATAAGTAAGTTATTCATCATAATCATGCCCAGTAGGAGGGCACAGAAAGCCTGACCTTTAATATGAAGGATAAGATATAATTTCTTTTTAACAGACCAGAAGTATATAGTCCACATAGACTAAAATATATACCAATATCAGGTAATTACACAACAGCAGAGTGCACCTTTGATTGACTAGAGCTCTTCCAGTATAATCACACAGCACTGTTTCTCTCCCTGATTTTTCTAAAGAGCTAAATTAGATATCTGTACTGTTGATTCCTATCATCTGAGAGAGACCTAGGAGTCTGAAACGACAACGGCTTCAATATACATACAGTTGTGGGTTTTTCAAATGAGGCTGAACTCTCCTGGAGCTAGACTTGGTGATTTAGCTTCATCACCACAAGTACTGGCCAACAGTTCTTTTTTGGGATCTACCAAATCCAACTTCATTTGCTGGTGGCTAGCGACTAAAGACCATGCAAGAAGAGCTGAATTAGATGCCAATACTGTGTATGTGATTGCCAACCTGATATGGTGGTGTCCTATGTGGACATATTAAAGCTACAAACGGTCAGCTGTAACTGGCCATCTGCAAGTTCAACCAGAGATGAGCTCAATTAGGCAGAGAAGTGACAGGAGCATGTTCAAAAAACAATGGACCATCAATTTCCCCCTGAGCTGAAATGTCTTGTCAACTTAAATATTTTGGGATATTTTTCCTCTTCAGGGCATCTGCTATAATATATATATTTCTGCTATAATTTCCTTCAGTTGGTGACCAAAGCCACATAGATCACTGCAGAGAGTACACAGCATTTGTATTTTTGGAAAAAGCCTACAGGCACTATGGTTCCCATTCATACACTTTAAATATAGGGGGAGCAGAGAAAGTTATGATTATTCGATCTGACCTCCTGCAACGTATGAGCCACCGAACTGCACCATGTGATTTCCACAAGCATGTGACTTGGATTGACCTAGAAAAGATCCTTCCAAAAGCATAAAATTCTGAACCAAGAGCCACATTTCTAAAAACAAAACAAAATGCTACTGTTGCTACTGTCGCCATTAAAAAGAAGATAAAAACAGAACAACTTTTGACTTTTTTTACTCCCAGTTGCAGACACTGGGTGTTATGCCTTTGGCTGGCCATTTAAAAGAACCTTATCTCATCGTGAAACTTCTGTGATTCCTTTTCACAGACAACGACTCACATCATCAAATCTCAGTATGTCCCTCCTTGGATAAAATTAGTAATTTGTGATGCTTTACTCTCTCGCTTATCTTCCAGATAACAATTGATCTTGCAGTATTGTTCTGAACCATCTGCACCACCCAAGACGTTGCTAAGACCAGAGTGGACACGGTAATCTAACATACACAATACTAACACTAAACTATTATATGACTCATCAATATGGGAACCTGGAATTTATTAAGTTATTAAATCACCAGAGCCACCATCATATCAGTCTACTGTACAGGGAATAGGTATTCTGGGAAGTAAACCCACCTTAAGAGTTTAAAAAAAATACAAATGTAAGCTTATGTTTCACCCTGATGAGACAACTGAGTGTGCTGACCATGTAATCTACACCTCCATAGAAGTTATCTGCTTGCCATGAATTCTCACTCCCTACAAATGACAGCAACCATATATACTTCTCAGCTGGCAGACACTGGTGCTGGTGGTGAACGGGGTGGCCTGTGTGCCAAATGCCTGCTGGGAGCCTGGAGAATACAGCAGCACATTTCAGTACCAGCACATTTCATTTCTTACAAGCCCTCCAAAGCACTCGGGACTGTCCAAATCTAAGGATATTTGTAGCCTGACCTCTTAACGTTCCTGCATATGGTTGATACGAGATCCTTCCCAAACACTGCTAGAGACAGAGATGAAGATCTTGAAAATACTCCAACCCTGAATCCTTTTCTTTGACAAAGGATGCCCTAAATCACAGAGAAGATAAGAGATGAATGAAATACTAACAGGTGAGAGCAGGAAGGGGAAGAAAATGAAGGTCGAGCAATAAATAATACAAAGCACACATCCCTTGGAAAGTCTTTGCTGTAAAAATGAACATGTAGAATCTCCTGCCTAAATGGTATTCACTGTTCACAGATGTTACAGCAGAGCATGTGAGCGAAAAAAAGAAGTGCTGCTACATTTTGAATACATTAGGGAGGGTAGAAGGCTTCAGCAACAAAGTCAGGAAAGTGCAGGATAAACTCTGCAGTAAATCCATATATAAACACATTCTGAATAAGTTGGTCATCATACAGAGTGAAAAGACTCAGTCTTGGCAAGAATGTCGTCAAACATAGAAAATTTTATGTATGTAAGGAGGCAATTGATTTCACACACCCAAACTAAGTTATCTCTGTACTGGCTTGGTGCTGAAGCTCCCAACACATCCCGATGGGGCACACAGAGCGATCCAGCTGACCCTCACACAGTTTAACTGGGTCATCCAAATCACTATCCACGCTCCATTTGCTGGAAATGCCAAGAGATGCTATTTCTTGCTCAAGGTGGAGCAGATGAAGCAGCGTGAGGGTGAAGAGAATGGGATTTTGGATGCTAAAATAAAACAACAGGACAGAATTGATGACAGCAGATGAATGTATTGTATGATCTACAATATGTTCACTTTGTGAAAGTATTTTGATCATTATTCTCTATTACCACCTTCATACATTTAACATGTCGTTTTCTAGAAACAAGACAGAAAGGTTTCCTATCCCTATTTCCTAATGTCATTCACCTCATCCTAAGCCTCCTATAAAAACTGCCTCTTTATTTCCATTTTCCCTCTTTAAGATGTCTGAAGATACTTAAACTTGGTGCTCACTGGTGAGGGAATAAACACACAATTTACAGTCCCATCTCCTCCATGCCTTGTATGACACAAATTGTTCCCATTTTTACTTCAGGTCAAGTTTTATATTCTGCAAAGGCCTGAACTTTTACATCTTCCTACAACTACAGATTTGTTACGCTGTGTTTGCACACCGCAAAAGATCCTTTTGCCTTAGGGCTGAGGGACATCAAGCAGCTGGTCAGAGAGGATTAGCTGCAGAAAAGAAAATTTAAAAAAGTCAGGGGAATCTTAAACATTTTACAAGATCCTAGAGAGGATTCTGGATCTGTAGTACACTGCTTGCCCAGCGAGGAGCAACACAAATTTAGTTCTGACCAAACGATGATGCTTGCTCCATTCACCTGACACATCAAGAACAGCTGTACTTCACCCAGCAAGTTTTCAAAAAAACCCCAAAGCTATCCGAATAATTCTGACTACTACACCTTTCACCACACTCCCTTTTCTGTCCTGTCCATATCTCAGATTAAGGTTCAGCTATCTACTTTTCACTCTGCACTGCGATAAGGAGTTAGGCACTTGCAAAGCTTATATTGGAAGCAGAAGTGATTGATAGCAGGGAATTACCTGCAGATTGCATTATATTTTACTTACATTTGGGTTAAGATTAGAGAACAAGCACAGAGTTACTACAGCACAACTCATGGGAGACAGGCAACTGTAACTTGACGACTTCTAAAAATATAGCCCAAGCCAGAGAAATCTCTTCCTCCGGGGCTGCAGCATATATTAACTTAAACTTTACAATACACTGCCTGAATCGGGTGTTCTGCTGCTGCTGCTTAATCATCTTTCCTTTCACGCAGCCTCTAAATTGTAATATGCTGAGAGTAGGTGGTGGAAGAGATCTCCATCAACTACGTCAGCAGTTTACAGAGGAAAAAAAAAGAAGTGATAAAACAAATTTTTTTTTTTTGCACTCCAGTTACAGAGGCACGAATAAAAACAAAAAAGACAACAAAATCTGTTTTTTCACCCTCCAGCCTGTAAGCTCTGTGACCCAAGACTCCTCTAAGGGTAAGGGGGAAATCCAAAGAGAGCAGCCACCTCCAAAGGAAAGATGAATGGCAAGTCTAAAAAAAAAAAATAATCACATGCTTCAAAAACTTCCTCAGAACAACAGAGGGGGTAAACATGTGTAGACTGAAAACTGGCAGTGCAGAAAATTGTTATTAACCATTACTTTGACTACTAATGTTTACAGAGATCCTTGCAAGGATTTTTTTTTGAGAGAGTGTCAAATAAAACCCTGCCAGCTATGAAGTCATCTTAGATAATACCAAGAAGCCAAATAATTTTTGGGGCAGACTTTTGTATCTGGAACCACTCTTTATTAATATATCTGATAACAGCACGGAAAAGATTTATAATACTTTACTTAAGTTTTCCAAGTATTTTTAACAAAAGAGGAACAGAAAAGCAGAGAACTACAAACTACAAGATAGTCACTAAATGTAAAGGAGGAGCAAGACAAGTAACAGCAAAAGACAGGAATCTGCCAAGAAAAGAATATATTGATGAACTGCCCATCAAAAAGCCACACATGTAAAGAGAATTATATGTAAAGAGAATTTAAAGCTAAATCACATCAAAATCTTGCTAGTACTACATAATTTTTCCTTAAAACAAGCATCAGATTGAAAGGCACTTCTTTTATAGAGACTTCCCCCCCCCCCATTTGGGCCCCTGCTAAATATTTTAACCGAGCTCCAAAGCACAGTATTTACTCCTCTGTCTGTATTCCTAGATAACAATTAACCCCAGGAGCCAACAGGGAGTGTTATGCTGACTCCAGTTTACTTTCTTGCCAAGTAAGTGAGAAGGGGGAAAAAACCCTGCCCTGGTAAAAATGTATCTACCTTCAGAGAACACAGAAAAACTTCAAAGATTTAAATGATTTCAAAGATTAGAGGTTATCTGTTTGAAACCCACTGATTCCATTACGCATCCAAGTTCTCCAGTAAGAGTAAAAACATCTGAATCAGAATGAGGAAGAAGAGGGAAAGAGTTATCAGACATCACCCTGCTTTATTGTAAGAAAGGAGATCTTCAGATAGTGTCAATTTACACTATCCCCACCACTGTACTGGCAAGTACAGTCAGATACAGATTGTTTGAAGATACGCAAGAAACAGGCACTTGCAGAGAATTTCAGCACTGTAAAAAATTAACCTTCAGAATACTCTTGCTCAGCTATAATGAATGAATAAAGCATCCTTGAATTGTGCAGTTCTGGGGGTGGGAAAGGCAGGACAGCTGCAAGGAAAATCTGTGAGAACAGGCTGATTTCATCCTAAAATTCAAAAGTAGGAGAGATACTCACCTTCCCTTTGGGAAAAGATATCTAGTACAGACACAGGCACAATGTGCACATGGACTCACTTACTTAAAATCTGGCTTCTCTCATTTTGCATCCAAGTCAAGAGACTGCACAAGACAAAGTTCCTAAAACCATTCCCAGCCTCACCTCTGCTCTATCTATACACGATACAGGCTCTGCCTTGTGTGGTTTTAGTGCTTACTGCAGCAAGAAAACCCTGGACACACAGAGTCATCGCCTTGTGGCACAAGGGACTTGCTTCACCACATTTCTGCATTTATGCTTAAAAATTAGAGACAAGGACACAGTCATTAGGCTGCTGAGTTACAACATGTTGGCTGTCCTGTCTCAGTTACTTCACGTATTTAGGGTGTAATGTGAAATCCACTTCAATTGAGAAGCATGATAATAGGGATGTGTGGGTGTAAAAAAATTAATGGATCAGGCATAAAAAAGGAGGAACCATATTTTGGGGGTGAAACCAAATTTTTCACATGCTGCAAACAAGACAAAGATGGGAAGCTGGACAAGCAACGGCTAGCTGAAGAGAAGTAAGCTCTGGTACTAGGAGTAACTCCTTAAGTGGCACACCGTATCTTTCCAAATCATGGGGGAGTTCTTCCACCTTTCTCTTATCCTACTATGTTCCAGGGGAAAAAAACCCCACCCCAAAACTCAACACCAACACATTTCAGTAAGCTCTTAATTTGAAAATGGGTATTAGCCTGTTTTAGCAGGAGTTAACGGGGTCCCTAGCTCCAGCACAGAAACAACATCTTTTGAAGCAGGTGCAGTCTCCTGTTGCGTGGGGGTTTGCATTTATGCTGTCTAGAACCCGAGTTCTGTGAACGTGGGGCATTAACCCTGGATTTTTTTGCGCTTCACAGAAACTGCAGCATCAGGATACTAAAATAACATCATTTGTCACTGAAACTGCAATCGAAAGTGCACTGTTATAAATCCCCAAACAGAAGCATTTATAGATTAGTGAAGCTTATCCTTAACTGAAGGTTAATGCTATGCATATGTGACTAAATACAAGAGAGAAAAACTATAAAAAAGTCATTTTAGAGAGAGCATTCAATTTTGTCATTTCAACCTCTCTCCGTCGTGATGCCCAGCAACTTTGTTTAATCTTCCAAACCACAGCTGCCACCAGGAGCAAAGACAGGAAACAACTGTAAAGGAAAAAAAACAAAAAGAAACAACATAAAATATCTTATTGTCCTTGTTCATAGCATAACAGCAGCTGAAAAAAACCTCCAGCAAATCAAAAAACCCAGGCTAAAAGTTTCTGTGATACTTAGAGGGACTTTGATGGAAGATAATAGAGCAGCGCAAAGTGTTTTGCACAGTTCAGTGCTCATGACATCTGGTGAGGGATGATGTACATCTATTTGCAGAGAAAACTGTTGTTCCAGAGTTACCTGTTTGACCTCCTTATACCACATCCACTAATTTGCACCAGGATATCAGCACAGTAAGGTTGAAAGATTTAATCAAATTGGAAAAGCCAGTATTGACTCTCCTTGGTGACATTTAAAGTGAGAGGATAACCCAAAAAAAGAAAAGCCTTGAGAGAAGCAGAGAAAGTCGATCATTTTTTATTTTCCCAATTGTTAAAATAAGACAAAGAGTATAGTAGTTGGGTTCTTTTTAACTGGCTGTTGCAGAACTATAGGCATTTCTTGATTTCTCCAAATCTATATTGTTGGTTTTTTTTTAATCTAAAGAAGAGAAAAGGATGAATGGATTTATCAACTTCTAGGGAAAATGCAAAGAAGCAGATTTAACAGAAATAAGAATAATAATAACAGGAATAATAAAAGCTGACTTTATTGACAGTTAGGGTCTTATCACTCTGCATTCTTAATGAGCAACTTCAAGGCACATAGGCTAAGACTGAAATTTTTCCCTTCTGTACATCCAAACCTCAGCAAAAGCTTCTCTTCGAGTACTGCAGTGATGAGTGAGAGAAAATGTCTTCAAACGTCCTTTTCCCCACACTCCAGAATACATTTAAAGACAGTGCTTAAAAGAAGATTAATCAGGCTAGATGACTTATTTCCTAAGGTGTTCTTGAATGGGGAGCTGGTGTGCACCTCTCCCTGCCTCTGAGCATGGATAGATTCTTACCATTAAGATCTCTGATGGAGACCCACAGCCATGCAGGAAAGACTATGGTGGGAAGAGAACCATGGCCACTCAATAGTCCTTGCCTTTGAAAACAAACTCAGCTCTGCTTTCACCAAAAAAAATAAAATTAAAAAAAAAATCAGTATTTTTTGCAGATCATCAAACAACGATGTGGTTTAACCTGTAAACCTGTGCTCTCCTACCCTACTCATACAGATGTCCAAGAACTCGATGATGACTTCTTTTACTTGCACTTGAAGCCACAGTTGCACTGCGGACCAAAAAAATCCCACAGCTGATGACGACGACATCTCATAGCACCAGTTCCTTGCTATTCATAAATACTGTGCTGTTTGCCTTCTAGGAGCTGCAGGGACCACATGTTTTGTCCTTCTAGCACTACTTCAGCAACCAGGAGACCTACTCTACAATGGCCAATTCTTCAGCAGACAGTAGTACAAAAACCTGGACAGATTTGTCTTTAAAAGGGGGCAGACAATAGGAAATATTCCCTCAGATGCAAAAGGAGGAGAGCTAGTTCAAGATTACGTATTGCTATCCACAGCTTATATATTATTAAAACTATGTGTCATCAGACCCCAAACACTCCAGAGGCAGCCAGTAGGTAACATGAATGTATTTTTCATGCTTAGGTATGTCCAAAAATGTTTTACTACCATGTAGTATATAGTATGAAAAAAATGGCATTTGTGTGACTTCCGCATCTAAACATCTGCAGAGCTTTTAAAAACTCCTACGGTGCCTATTTCTTATAAATTTAAGCAGGATCACAGAGAGATTTATTTGGCCTTCTGCACTTTAAGAGGCTTGTATTCTAAATAATTTCCCCCATTTTCTCTAAATATTAAAATCTGACATAATTTGACTGCAAAAGCCTGGCCATTTTTCTGCAAACACAAACAGTTTAGACAAGCATTTTTAATGGCTATTTTCTTTTCCTTTTTGAGAGGTACTGGATTACTACTGACTTTTGCAGTAAAAAACAATGTGCTCCCATTAACTAGTAAAGCATACATATTAAAACTTTAACTGCTATTTTGGTAGAGAAGCTAAAATGCATTATTGATGACGGAGGATTTCATACCTTCAGCTTCCCCTTCCTTTCCCCAAGCTCCCTCCTGCTGTATTCAGGGCAACAGACTAACCTTACCACCTGGACATGGTATTTCTCTACTGGACAAGGTCACATTTGGACTAGATGGATTTTCACTTATGCCACACCTGAACAGGCACATGTGAATGATAGACTAGCAAAGTTTTTGAGTGCCTGCATTTGTCTTAGGATGCCTGTTAACTCCCTGTGGCATGAATGCTGCCTGGCTTACCCAAGCGGTCGAGTAAGCCTTTTTCTTGGACTTGATCATTATGCGTCCCTTCCAACTCAGGATACTGTATGACTCTTCTTGTAAGCACCCTTTTCCTCAAAGAAACCTAAAGTCTTTCCGAGGGGTAACATTTGCTTTATCTCTGAGGCACAAAGAGAAGAGTGCTCAGCGAAGAGCAAAAATCCAAACTGTATCCAAGCAAAACCAGCACAGCTAAGGCCATGACCGAAACCTTTGGTCTCCTGTGTTTTCAGTAATGTTTTAATGTCACCGTACAAATGGAGGGTGGAAATAAATCAAAATCTTCACGGGAGCGGGGAAGAGCGCTCCTGGCTCCACATTTAATTTGACCACAAAAGCAACAATATTCAAAACAACTGCAGGAGTCCATAGGACAGGCTGCCAAGGCATAACGCATGCTAGGCAATTGCGCTGATGACATGACTCCAGTAAGAAGTTTCAGCTGAGGCTAAAGCATTTTAGATGGAGGTTATGGGGAATGGCTCCCGTTGTGGTTTATTTGAGTCTGTCTCCTCCATACCCCTTTACTTGGGGAAAGGAGATGGAAATCCAAAGGGGAGACTAAAAGGGACAGATGCCTCATCAATCTCCAGCACTTCTGTGTCATAAAGACAGAGGGAGATACCATGTTCTCTTTGCATTTCAGAGAGAATTACCTTAAGGAGGAGTATCTCAGGAGGCCAAGCATACAGAGGAACCTACGAGCAAAGTCAACAAGATCTCCACCTCTCTGCTGATAACCCTTACAAGATGTCTGTACTCCATGGTTCTAGGCTTGATATGGTTTTTGCACATTTCTATCAGACTGCACCAGAAATATATATACCGAACTGGAAATACATGCCAAAACACACTGAACTCCTATGAGGATAGCTCCTTTTTAGGAAAAAAGTGACCTTGCCGAGTTGCAAAACCTCTTATTTTTGGTTGGTTTGAACATGGTTATCTCCCTGTGTATTCATTTATTCCCTTGGAGAAGAAAGGCAGAGTGGAGAACTATGAGAATCACCACTATCCTTATATCAAATTGCCTCTCTGAAATGCAACTTTGCATGAGACTGTACGTTCCAGTCTTTAAATGGTTTCTCTCTCCTGCTTCACTTCTGGCACCACAGTCAAGACTTTCTGAAGAAAGTACAGAGTAGAATTAACAAGTAAGGACTAATAAAAAAGGACTAATAAAACCTGTTTCTAAAGCACTCACTGCAGTACTCCTGTATTTCAGAGGAAGAGCACCATACATCTTTGTACCGTCACAAGGAGGCAGCAAACACCCACAAAAGCTGTAAAATGACTAAGGAAATATATTTCCACCCTTGCACTACCGTCCCTTGGCAGCACTCAGGGAGGAATAAAACACAGCACCTATTTGCTGGGCTATGGTCCATCACCTGCTGGAAGAGCCCCGAGGGTAGAGCCAAATCAAGATCTATCTGCTGCATTTACTCAGCCTAAGCCACCCTGCAATAAGTTAAAAAGACCTGTCCTCCTGTCAGTAGCTTTGAAGAAGCTCTTTCCCCCACGCCGCAGCCCCCCCTCCCAATACCTTCTCTTGGAAAGCAACTGTGTAAATATGGAAGTAGTGGAAAGAAACAGCTGTGTGGAACCAGTGTTGTGTTGGAAAATGATTTGGAGTGAAAGCTTAAGGTTGGCAGAGTCCTAGTCAAACGCTGTGCTCATCCCTGCCTTCTCCCCAACACTCAGCAATAATCTCTCTGCCAACTACAAATATCCACCCATTTCCAAATGGCTTTAAAAATAAACCTTCACAGCAGGACTTGCTTTACTTTATCCTTCTGTTTCTTTCTCCTCCAAAACTAGTAGCCCACCCCGAAACCCACCGTTCATGTGAGCCTACAGTCCACACCTTTGCCTGTTTCAAACAATGCTTTCATATTGTTTTTCCTCATCTGTTGGATAAGGACAGAAATATATGTCAGATGTGGACAGAAATATTTTTGGGCTCATAACACCCCAGCACAGTCTGTACACTGTCCTGCAAATATCAGGTGCAGGCAGGGCAGCACAACCAGTATGCGAACTATCAGTTGCTGGATTCTCATTTTCATAAGGCCAGTGATACCCACAGTTTGAAAGTAGTTCAATTTTTTTTCCAACAGAAAAAAGAGTAAACCAGAAAAAAAATCAGATGTGAAACTAGACTGGAAGGAAGAACAGCCACCTAGAGACACCTAGAGAGCCTTTCATCCAAGAGAAATTTGAACACAACTTCTCATTTGGGACAAGTTCTACCAAACTCAGCTTTCGTTGGCCTACACAAGTTACAGAAGTTTGTGCTTCTGCAGCATAATACAGGGAGAGTTTGTATTCACATTTTATAGGCAATATTCTATTTGATAAACAACTGAATCCTTAATTATGTATTAAGTACAATAAACAAGCAACATGGTTATAAGTAATCCCCCCTCAGTTGGCCTCAGCACACGCATTAATCGTTAGTTGATAAGTGTTCAGCGCTTTTTATACCACAGGATATTCCCATCCTGACACAGAAATCTGCACTTAAAACACCCTGTCTGGTTTTATTTCATGCTCCAAGCTCCTCTTCATACTAAAGACAATATTCTCTCCACTGCAGGTATCCTTAAAGCTCCTGAAACAAGTACACTTTCATTTTTAAATGGCTGAAAAACTTTATCAGCACTTTGATAGGATGCATCCTCACAAGGAAAGAAGAAAATCCATCTGGCCTATTAGAGCCCAATCATTAAACTCTCCTACCGTGTTTATCAACATCAGAATTGCTAGTAAAAAATGACAGTTTTAAACACCAAAATATACAGTGCCTTCAATACTAATATGCTTTAACATATATAGGTCACTTAATTTCAGAATGCACTGCGATGATTACTAGAAACACAACCCAAATTATTTTGATGAATTGGAAGCTAAGTGCTATTTAGGAGTAAATTTTAATATGCCAAAGAATTATAGGACACATTTTTAAGTACTTGATGCATTAAACCTCAGAATAATGGGCACAAGTACATAATGCTGAAGGAGTGCACAGGGTTTGTGCGGTTGACCAACCTGGGCTACAGATTAATGACCTCATCTTTCGGCTGAAGATGGCACAAAGGTTTAACATGCCCCAACTTACCTTGCTTGTGGCAGGTTACACTTTCTTTTCTGTCTGTTTTAAAAATGTACTCATTAGCTAGCACAACTAACCTGATACCTTGTGCCATGGTGGCAGCTCCCATAAACCCAACATCAGTCTAACCAAAGGTTTGAGGACTTATGGGAAATTAATATATTTCTCTGGTTTTATCAATTGTTTGGTTTGGGTTGGTTTATTTTTGGTTTCCTTTTTAGGGTTCAGATTTGCATGCGTCTATGCTGTCACAAAGGGCAATACATTAAATAAAGGGGAAAAGTAATTTTGCAGGTCTAGAAGATGGAGCTTTAAGTAAACATACCAAAAAATCATAGGACACGTAATGAAACTGGAATGAAAGTGAATGTTATTATTGACTGGTTTTTGAAGGTTTTCTCTCATACTATTTTAATGCATAAGAACAAGCTGCTCCTAAGGCAGGAACATCTGTGAGGCTGCAACTATGAGTGAGACCAGGGACCAAGCATGGCACTGACCCCGTAAAGTGCTTCCATTCTCAGTTCTCTTGTTGCTTCTTTGTTAACCTGATCATGAGTTGTCAACTCAACTTGTGAGAAATACCCAAACTGAATACAGAAAGCAGTCCCTGGAGAGCTATCTGGCTCACCCTAAAGTGGACACCTATGACCAGTAACTGTACCGCTCTCTGGTGTCCATCAACTGTGCTAATGAGAAGAAAAGCTTTGACACAATACACACAGAGGCCTAAATTAAGGTGTCAAAGCTATAAATTAAATCACACTTAATTTAAAATCCCAAAGTGCTTGCATTGCATCCCAAACCACAACTTTACCCGAGGAGACTTTAGAGACCAAAAGCATAAGTGAGCACCGATAATGATTCGATTATTTGGGATTATTAATGTCAGCGAGACCAAATGGCCTCACTGGTCAGGTCTGTGTGTGACCACTGTCAAAGACAAAGTAAAGAAGGGCAACATGGAAAGAAGTACATCATGGATGCTGAACTGTTAAACTTCTTCATCTTGTTAGAAACAAAGTGAAGATATTCCCAAGCTTCTCCTTTTCCTTGGGGGGAAAAAGGGGATTCAGATTGTATTTTAGGCACATATTTAGTAATGCCATTTGTGCTTCAGTAAGAAATAATTTAATAAGCAAACACAGTAAATAAATTATCCTCAGCACAATTCAATATTTGAATTAGTGCAACAGGCCTTTCCCACTTATTGAAAACACTGGACAAATGTTTACAGGCAGGAAAAACAATATACAGCACATTAAACCATCCGCCAGACTGCTGTACTGAGACAAATACTGCTTCCTTTGAAGTCTGAAGAACAAGTCCACTTGTGTAAAATTACACTATTTAATATTCAGACCTCAGTGGAGGAGGCACATGAGGCTTCACAGGCCATGATGAAATCCCAAAACTTGCATCTTCTGGTCCATTTGTGAAATACACTCATTTCTTTAGTAATCGTAAGACTATGATGGGACTAGAACACTCTTAGAAGAATGTTTCAAGGGGAGATATGAAAGATGAGACTTACAGCAGCCAAGAAATAGGGCAAACTGTGCATGTGAGGGCACAGAAGTGCAAAAGAGGTCTATGGTAAATCAATGTGCACAAAGCTCAGAATGAGATCATGGAGTAGAATCACAGACTCATAGAATGCTTTAGGTTGGAAGGATCCTTTAAAGTCCAACTCCCCTGCAGTAAGCAGGATCAGGTTGCTCAGTGCCCTGTCCAACCTGACCTTGAATGCCTCCAGGAATGGGGCCTCCATCACCTCTCTGGGCAATCTGTGCCAGTGTCTCACCACCCCCAGTATAAAAAATTTCTTTCTTTTATATATCTAGTCTGAATAGCCTCTCTGTTAATTTAAAAAGTTTGCTCCTTCTCTCATCACAAACCCTGCTAAAAAGTCTGTCACCATCTTTCTTACAAGCTCCCTTTACGCATTAAAAGGCTCCAATAAGGTCCCACCAAAGGCTTCTTTTCTCCAGGCTGAAGATGATTATATTTAAGAAAACCTCAGAGAAAAATTGATCATACCCATTCACTCTTGCACCCACAAATACCAAATGTATTGACCAGCTGCTATGGTGAACGTCACTTGTGTCCCACTGAGAAGACAAGAGATAAGGTCCTCACCGCATCTCCTGGCTTCTATCCTGGAGGCAATAAACCAGGGGTTTAAGGATTTCAGGTCTCATATAGAGATCAATAACTTCTTTGGCAGGACCCTTCGTTTCAGTTTTGTTCACATTTCAGATCTTTTAGGCAAGTTTATTGGTCAACACATCCATCTCCTTATTTTGAGTTTCTTAGGGATGCTACACTAGGAAAAAGAATGGCAGTGGTGACATGCTGTGACCTTGCTGCTGCCCTCTTATTTTTGTAACAAGAGGTCTCCTCCTGACTAGTCGCAAGGTTATCAGTACTGCTTTACAGCCAACGCTGTCACCTGTTAGAATACAAGCACTGCTTTCAACTCCTCCTGCTGTTTCTTCTGGTGCTTACACATCCTTATTTCATTCAAACCATTCTTAATATTCCACTTATAAATCTCTACACAACTGACCAATAAAGCAGAGAAGCACATGGCCAATGCAGATGTGCTTGTGTTTTACAAAAAAATAAAAAGGAATAAGGATCATTGGGCAGCAATACGAGTTTAGAAGGCCACAAATATTTTTACACCCTCTGTATGTAAAAGTACACTGGTGAGAAATATATATTATAGCTGTAGTGGCATACATACATTTCTTGGAAGATGAGGAAGTATGGATGCTAATAAAAATGTTTACTAGAGACTGTCAAAAAAGCTCAAACTACCTGCTGAAAGATAGCTGTAAAATTTGTAAATACAAGAACTATGTTATGAAAAGCAGAGAGGAGGAAACAGAAAAAACAGTGTGCTTGCAATTCGTTTAGCTTTGCAAAGGTTAACAACCGTTAGAATATCATTTCTCCTGCGGCTCCAATTATAATGCAATATTAATGACCCTGTAACTTCCTCATCCTACCCAACCTTTATCCACTGACATTTTCGTAGCTTAAAATAAAATGTTAACGTGTTGCAAAATAAAATAACAATAACATACAGCTGTGTGCCTCTCTTGGTGCTGAACACAGACTCCAGAAGGTGCTCTGGGAGTCTAACATCACCTCTGTAATGTGAGGTACACCTCCTCTGACCCACAGTTGCTCAGCTCATGAATGAAACAAATTTTCCAGAAAAATTTCCAAAATTGCCTGCAGAATAGCGAAAAGAGGCAAGACCCTTGGATGTGCAGATAGAAACTCACTCTATACATCCATTTCCCTGCACAAAGTCTCTTTCTATTTCCACTGCACTCGAAGAATTGAGATGGTTTTCGACTGAAGAGGTGGCCCATATCTCAAAGGTGGTTTTTACCAACTGTCTTTAGGCTTTGCAGAAAGCATTTTCATTGCCTCTACTTAATGTGCAAATTTTCAGCTAACACTCTCTCATTAACAACACAGGAGGCTATCAGATATTTACTTATTTATGGTCTAACTTGGATTCAACCATAATTACGAAATGCACCCTACAGCATGAAAAATGCAAGTGTTTCAACGGTTCCCCCTACAAACAGCAGAGATGAATCATGCTGTTCTAATGCACTGGCTATTTAACGAGTTATAGTGACTGTAAAATAAAATACTGTGAGAAGAACTCAGCAGTAGTTACAGTTAAAGAAGCAAAGAATTTTTAGTGCATTATAAATGCTTAGTTGGAAAACACCACTAAACTGTCCTCACACTAATACACGTTGTTACTCCTCCGGCACGTTGGGATGGTAAATAATATTGCAACATTACTTCTTAAGGAGATCCATGAGGAAGGAAGGAAGGAAGGAAGGAAGGAAGGAAGGAAGGAAGGAAGGAAGGAAGGAAGGAAGGAAGGAAGGAAGGAAGGAAAATCGCTGTTGACTATCTTCAATCTGCCTAATTTCTAGATACATATTTGGAGCCACATGTGGTCACTGAGATACTTCACACACATTATCTTCTGCTTCAAACTGGTTCTCTTCCAATAGTGGAAGTGGAGGAATTGTGCAGACCAAAGTTTCAAATTCTCATGTTCAGGTGGATCTGAGTCCATAAAGAACCAGAATCCATGGTGAGATTTTAATGCACAGGTTAATCTTACACCACTAATAAAGAACTAAGGAACCAACTTTTTCCCTATTCATTCTCCTTAGAAGCAACTGTCCCACCAGAAAGATTTTTAGGGATGACCTTTTCTGTGAGGGATTCAGCAGAAGAAACGCTGGCGTCTGATGCAGGAACAATTGCTTACTCCATAAAAAGCTCCGTAAAAGCTACATGCTAAACAAAAAAAAAAAAAAAAAAGATACAAACCACTTGTCTGAAGGATCCATCTGGAGCTCCCTGCTTTAATTAAATTTAGCATGGAATCTAAAGCAAGATATTATTCCCACTGCTCATTTTAAAATGGCCATAATATTGTCTACTTAAGAACAGGTTGTAAGATCTGAAGTACTGTTTACTGCATATATCCTCCTGAGGGAGTTCTCCTTATTGATCAAGTATTGGTTTATGTTTATGGAGTATTAATAGTTCCTAAAATAGAGGCTGACATGTCAGTTTTTGAAAGCTTAAAGAGATGGGCTGCTATGCCTTGGGAGGTATTGAACCTCTTTCTAGGGCTTGACTATTTTGGAGTATAGAAGAGGAAAGGAGTATTAAAATTACTTCTGTTTGTTTCAACTCCTCAGGAGTCATCAGTTTGCTTCACAGTAAGAAATGAACTTTACCAAGCAGTTCAGGTAAGACAGAAGAATATTTGGCTTCAATTTATGTTCGCATTTAACTTGCCATATTTTCAGAGTTTAGTTTAAAATCAAAAGGTGCTACCTAAAGAGTCCGAAATTAGTCTATGCAAAATCACTTCCTGATTCATGGTTTGTGTCTGATGTTGTGTGAGTATCTACAGCTTCTAGATATCACAATTTATTTGTATGATGTGACAATTCAGATGTATTCTACACCTTTTTCAATGTAACTTCTCCATTTCAACAAGCCTCCCCTACCCCCCAACCTCTCCTTCCCTGCCTACAAAGGACAAGATGCATTTTCAAAGACAGGCAGACAGTTTTATTAACCTATTTTCTAATTAAATACTTTAAAGACAGTAGAGATTTCTAGAATCTAGGCCATAACGTAAGCAGGGTATTAAAGTAAAAAACCCAAACCAACAAAAACCAAACAAAGCACTGAAAAAGAAGCCCAAAGATCTTTGCTAAAGAAGAAATATTTAGCTCTTTTAAATGAGAAGTACCTGAAAAAGGTGACAAAGAACTGCACCAGGTCCATAAAGTTGCTGTGTTGTGAGAACGCGATCTGCAAAAGAGAAGCAAATGCTTTCTATTACTTACTGAAAGGTAAATTTGTGTTTAAGATGCATTGCTGTGGAGACCAAAGAAATCACAATGAAATAAGTCTTTACTTAAGTCAATTAACATTTTTGAACAGGTCTTTGAAGAAGTGCTGAAATATTCCAGGCAGTAAGAAAACAAACAATAACTTTGCATTCTTTTGAAATCACATATCCAAAAAATAAATCTAAACAAGTAACATAACATATCTCTCTTCACAATGTTCAAAGAACAGTCTCCAGTGCACATTTAACTATCTGGGAGAACTAGTCTAAATCATTAGAGCTCAGAAATTTCACAGAGCTAAAACCAAACCATCTTTAATTACTGTCTACACAGCAATCTAAAGAAAAACATTTAAAAGCTCAAAATGTACACTCCCATTCAAACAACATTCTTACATCAAAATCTCCTTGAATAAGTAACTTACACCAAGGGCAGCAAAGAGGCATGAGACACAGAAAATAATAGATACTGTAAAAACAGCTATGGCATTCATCTTAACTCACTTTCCTACAATCCACTGGAAAGAAAAGCGAAAAACAACCAAATATTTTGGACAAAAAGCAGAGAGAAGAAGTGAACAGGAAATTGGGTGGTGGTTAGAGGCAAAGGGAAAGATTAGGGAGCCTGGTTAAAAAAAACAAAGCTGAGGGGAGAGAAGCCAACAGAAAGGCAACTTCTGCAATATTAGGAATCAGAAGTTCTTTCCAGTTACCTCCTATTTCCTCTGACTATCAATCTCAGCACAACAGGATATTAACTCTTTCATGAAGTAACTGAATTTATCGCACAACTAAGCTGAAATCTGCACCTACGAAAGCTTTCCATGATTATTAAATACACTACGGGTGTCATTTGTTGGGTTTTGTCCTTAATAAACTGTGTATTACGGTACCAGCAGCATAAATACAAATCTCTCTTCCCAGCAATAGTCTCATTCCAACAATCATGAATATATGCAAAATGAATTACTGCTTGGCTTTCTGTTCCTCTCTAACACCTTCTATTATCACATTTGGTTTAAATAGCCATTGTAACTCGGTATAGAAGCTAATTTTGGTATAAATATATTGCAATGCTCTCAAGTTAAAAGCTCCTTTACAGCACATAACTTGTGTTTCGCTGGAAAGCTAACTCAACAGCTGCAGACCAGATGCTTGTGACCTCAATATTACTGCCTGCAAAGACAAGGGTACACGTAGTTTTCTTGCTAATTTTTTTCCTTATAAAGTGTTTCCCAATATTCTTTTTGATTAGAAGAAAAAAAAAGAGAGTATGATTTTGCTTTTTATTTTAAAACTTGGCGCAGGGTAAATGAGGTGGGTTTATATTCACGGAATTGTTTTTGCATTTTTGGTGTTTCTGTAAGGCAAAGAATTTTCTTACTAAAATACCACACCTTACAACACAAACATGCAAACATGTGATTTACCCAGTATATGGAAATAGGATCTGAGAATAACTATGATGCTGACTACAAAAGATGCAGTTCAAAACAAAGACCTTATTACAAATTGACAGTTCATATTTAAAAATCCTTTTGTGGAAAAGAAAATTGAAAGCACAAAGAAATCTGCAGACAATCAAGAGGACCAGTTTTCTGTGATGGGAACCAAAGCTTGCTCCAATTACAATGTGAAGAAGAAACAAGTATCTGCTCATTTGGGAGGGGGGGGAAGGTGGAAAGAAAAAAAAAAAAAAAGAAAAAGACAAATTCTAGGAAAGATTAATGAGTCTGTGAACTCAGCTCTAAACTTTTACCAGAGAAAGGTTTCTCATTTTCTGATATTAAAAGTGTATTAAAGAAGTAAAAGAGAGGGGGGAGATTTGGGGTTGTTTTTTCACACAGCAGCACCACAAATGCCTTACCAGTGGTGGATCTTTTGCCTACCTTCTAGAGCTCTTCTCCTGTAAAGACCAACTGAGGAGCTCAACCTCATACATGGATTATGAAAAAAAAGCCCAGGTTGGTTTCTGCAATTTACTCCTTGCAAACTGAAAGCACTTTATGCCATTATACCTGACCAATCCCTGTCACAGGCAATTTAGTATCATAATTGTTAATGGTTTGCTTACTTAGAGCTTAATTTCCCCTAATATAATCTAGGGCTTAATTAATTCAGTTCCATCTAAAGCTTGGTTAGAAATAGCTGTTTAAAGTAGGTTGTTCATTCTGAGTATAGGAAAAATATGGCACAAATTTCTTTAGCAGTATGGATTTTTAATTACATTTGAATGACAGCAGAAAATTCATTTATCCATTCTCAAAAAACCTCATTTTGTAGCACAGGAATAAACGATGTAAGTGCAGGGATATCTCATGCTGGGGACTGGGAGAGCCTCCTCTCCAGGTCCTGAGCAGAACTTCAGCTCAGCTGCAAAACCCAACTGCCGCTTTCACAACATGTGTGTACTTCACAGATGCTTTTTATACCACTTTCTTAGAACTAATGCAGTAGCCATAAATAGTTAAGATCAAAATGGATCAGAAAACTAATTATGCTAATTCCAGGGAATATTATAAAGTGTTTATCTGATCTGAAAAGGTACCTGAGAAAGCATACCACCCTGTCACACTTCTTCTAATGCCACATCATTTGAAGTATCAAAAAAATGTGTCTGCTTTCAAGATGAATAAAAGTAACTGGCTCTACAGATGGATAAAAATGTGTAATTAAGAGTTTTCCTTTCTTTAACCACTGATTAGCATAAAATGTTAAGCCAAGGAGAAAATCTGGCTACCTCTAACTACCTAACATCTAAAAGGTACACCACATTGGAAATCAGTACACACATATTTCAAAGCACGTAACAGTAAAATCCTTGGCCACAAAATACTTTGTGTAAAGGAAAAATAATTTGAACCCAACTGGCAGTTCAGTGAAAGCTGGTATTCAAACTGAAAATACTTCTGGAGTTAAACTACAGTCTGTGACTGACATAAATTTTGACAAATGGGGAGGATGACATAGCAGGAATTGGGATGCATTAGTACCCAACTTTGTGCTCCAAGAGAAAAGAAACTGGAGAATACTTTCAAGAGAACAATTTTGTACAAAAAATGGGTCCAGCTGAGTACTAGCCACCTTCTTATTTTGAATCAAGTTCACCTTAAGCCATCATGTGCAACAGCATCTTCAAGTTATTTAAGGCTACAGCCTTTGATTTACAAGTTCTTTGAACTCATTAAACAGCACTTGAATTGCATGTACCAGTAAGAAAAATCAGTATCACCAAACAATTGAGAAATTCTGCAGAAATATTTTTCCCTCTGTCAAATACAGCAAGAAGCTAATTGGAGTAATTGCTCTCACCTGTAATAAACGAATTTACAAGATAAATCATCACACCATCACTGCCTCTGCTTCTGCTGGACACTGACTTTATTTTACAGGAATAGAAACAAAACTCTTAGCCATAAGGGGGATGGGGCAAACATCTCCAAACTCCAATAATTTAAATTATATGTAATATTAGCAAGTTTACATTAGGAGTACTAACTGAAGAACTGCTAATGTACTGAAAAAAAACATTTCAGTAATGGCAGTTTCACAACATAATTTGGAATATTTTGGGTATCTAAATACTTGAGAAAACTCAAAGAGGAAAAAAAAATTGTTTCTATGACTTCTCTTTCCCTGGTAACAACTCAGGCTTATTTACCTGCCGTGTTTTTTACTTTTCTCCATTATTGTACAAAGTGACTCAACATCAGTGCTGCTTTTTTTTTTTCAACCTTACTTCATATTAGGGATGAGAAAAAGGGAAATTGGAAATGATATTTTGAATAGGACACACTCCTTGAGTAGAATTGTAAAGGACAGAAAAATAAAAGTCTAATTAACTTACGAAACTGGAGAAGTACAACAGAGAAGGCGCAACATGAAGAGTCTGGTGCTTGCTGTGAATTCAGAGATATCAAATGGTCCCTACTGCTAGATCCATTAACCTCACCTAGCAGGTGGGAAGAAGCTACAGCACTTACGTTTTGAAAGTCTACGGGACCACACAGCACCAAAAACCAAGGAAATGCAAGAGATTTCAAGCGGCTTTGCTTTTTTATTTAAATACAGTCCCAGCGCCAAAGTTAACAAACAAGCAGCATGGAAGACTGAAAGGCTGGGAGCTCCATGGGCTTCCAAAGAGACAAAGCCAATAGCTAAACAAGCTACAGATTACATTTATGTGCATCTTTCTCTAATTCATCTTCAGAACCTCCAGCTTTCTCTTCTGGCTTTTTTTATGGTTAGAGGCAAGGATTCAATCTCACCTTGGAGAATACACACAATAGTAACACAGTGCTGTGGCCTGAATGCTGAGCACCTACACTTCTGTCAAAGGAACTGCTGAAAAACAAATGCTTTTTAACATTCCTGAGCGATGCCAAAGTCATCAAAACATTGATTGTGCCCTGTGCAATAGAGATGGCGGGGGAAAAGACTGCTCTTCTGCTCAAGAGGAGCAAGACGCACATTGTTCTTGGTGCTCCCCGCTCAAGAGGAGCAAGACACCAACTCCAACACCCTCTACCAGTGAGTTTTCAGGAAAAACTAAGCCAATCGAGCAGCTCCATCACCTAAAAGGTGGTCCCAGCTCTGCCACATGCTGCTGACACTGTTTCACGTGTTCTGTGAGCATCTTTAACAAGCCAAGGCAAGCTGTTCAGCCAGGAGAGGTAACTGTAGGAATGTAGGGCTGTTTCATGGTGGTTTTGTGCTGACCCTGCTCACTAAGAGAGGTGGCAAACTCAGCCGCAGCAACCCAAGGGAACAGCAGGGTGAGATGATCCTTTTTGGGCAGGTGGCTCTCAAATAGTTTCAGCAATGTGAGCTCCCAGGACAGCTTCTCAGAAGAAAGCATCTGTTTACCTATGCAGATGAGACTTACAGGATTCGGACACAGAGTGATACACCTAAAAACAGGAATACAGAGGTATATGCCTATTACCACTTTTCACAGATGAGGTTTCCATGGAGTGTTTTAGTTGTCCAGTGCAGATGGCTAGTACAGGATTACCCAAGCATTTCTAGATTTAAGTCGCTATCTATAATAGGACTTTAAATACCCGAGGCATGTGAAAACATCTGAAGGCCACTTCATTTAAATCATTCAAATTTCCACTGTGCATCCTTGTCCTTGGTTTCATGGATGGACTGGAAGCTCCATTCATTGTCTAGCAGGGGTAACCTATTGCCATTCATCTACTGCCCTAAGTCATCTCACGTGGCCTCTGGCTGCTGGTCCAGAAGGGCCTCAGATTGGTTCTGCATCCTACTGACCATCCTCTTGGATCAGAAGTTGAACAATAAAAAGGAAGTACTAAGTTATTAAACCTGCTTTCAGTACTGAGAATCACAGTGAGACTGGGAACTGGGTCAGCAAACCGCAGTGTTAAACCTTAGATGGTTCAATGAAAATGATGGAAGAATTTCACTGAATGGAAGAACAACTCAAATCCAAGATCTGAGATTACAAGAACCACTTTGCCTCCCTCTTGCAAAACTCTTTGATGTGGTGGTAAGCTTAAAAGTAGACCTCAGTTTCTGTTGTATTACTATAATTATTTCTATCTTTCAGATCAGGCTATGGAGTAAAACACAAAGCATAGAAAAGCAGGCAAGTAAAGACTACTCATCCTTTGCAACTGTGTATCACACTTGGAAAGAATTAGCTCATTTCCAGTCTTTGTTAACATCTTTGCATTATGGTATTTCATGGGACAATGACTGTGGGTAACACCTCATAAAATATCAGAGAAAATAAACACTGAATGAACATGGATTATATTTGTAATCTAGGTATAAGAGCCAACAGGCAAATGGAGTAGGATGACCAATAGCTGAAAGAAAACATGATGTTCTTAAAACAACCTCACTGACACTGCTCTAATCGCTGGTGCTCAAGGACAACATACAGCAGCTTTGTTGCAGGAGTCTTGTCATGGTATCCTAAAAGTTTCTGTTTGGATGCAGGGAGATCAGTTGCCCTTCATCTACCTTCGCTGGGAAAAGAGTTGCTTAGCATTATGCCCTGTCTCAGTGAAGACCCAAGCTATTCGCATTGAGAAGTGCAGAGTACAGTTTGGCAATTTAACAAATGGATAACAGAATACAAATTCAGCAAATGAAAGTATTTTACAGCAAAATGTGGATGTTGAATCTCCTCATAGCAAGAGGAGCATTACAACCCCTTTCCTCTGTGCAGGGCTACTGTTCAGTTAAGCGCAGAACAAGACACCTACGCTGAAAAAAACCCAAAGGATATCTGCATCGCCACAGGAAGGAGGGAAGCCTTACTACAAACGGTGTCGAAGTATGCATCCACACTATCCCCTTAACAACTTGTTCCCACATTTCCCATCACACAGCAGAAGCACAGGGTACATTTCAGCTGTGCAGTAACCTAGATCACACAACCCACTGCTGCTGAAAACTAATCTTTGCCAAGGCAGATCTCAGACAGAGCCATAACCTGATCACAGCACTGCTGTGCAATGCAGCGCTGCACCACAGAGGTGGCAGGACATTACTCTTTTAGAGGTGCCATAGATTTATTTTAAATGAACAGCCAAAATACACGCCAAATTTTCAGGTCATGAAGAAAGTCTGGGCTGACTTGACTCCTGTTGCAAGAACAAACTGTCCCACAGGGAAAGATTCTCTAGACAGAAAAGATAAAACAAAAGTTTGAGGTAAGGAAGGATCTTAAAGCATTTAATTATAACTCGAAAAACCAACACACAAGAAGTTAAAGTAGAGCATGATTTGGAGGTGGGAGATCAGAAGGAGGAGCTGTGATGCTCCATTGAAAGCTGACACATTGAGTAGGAAAAGCCATCCATAGTTGCAACACCAGCTCCTCTGGCAGTTACAGGTCCAGAATCTCAGAAAGCAGAGATGTCCCAGACAGAAGTCCAGATTGATCTTTTCCTAACTGCATTAAAGAAATTTTTCATTGATCACCCTAAGCTCAAAACCCAATCTGCATCCGAGCACACTCAACAAACTGCTGCTTTTATGTTTTGTAAAAGAAAAACTTCTCGACACCTTGGTGCAGCCGAAGAGCTTCACATGCTTAGATTTACATTCTACAACAAGTAAACATAAAATCTCCACTAAAATTTGATTTTCACACCTACTACTACAAGCTCCTGTGTGAAGGACCAATAAAAGAGATAAATGACTTATTCCTCACTTGCTGCAATACTAACTAAGCCATTGAGCTTTATGGCACAAACACTTGATACCATGCAAATATAAAAACCAGTTCACTTCTGAACTTATATCGAGATGGAAATCGATTTATACTCCAATACTGTGCTGCCTTGCTGCAGTAGTCACAAATTGTCACTTTTCAGCTAATTGTCTGCAGTCAGCAGTTGGCTCAGAAATACCAATTATATACGCTTTGTCTCCCCATGCGAGCTCTCAGATTGCTGTGCAGAGCAAACATGGGCATAGCTGCCTCTAAATTAAAAATAGTGCTTAAGATCTAGTCCCCCATTTCTCTGCATCAGGAGAATAACCATGCAAATGTGACAAATGGGAAGGTGTTCAATAGTGAAGATCTACATTTAAAGAGTGCTAGCAAACAATGTTCTGGGAAGCCCCGTAATTGGGACGGCAATCTCTGATCAGACCCCTGCACAGATACTCATCACAGTAACGCACTACCAAATGCCACAAGAAACCTCAAGGTAGGGCCAGAAAAAACCCTCAGCTCTTCTGGATGTCAGGTGAATATCTTAAAACTAAAGATCATCCATTCCCACAAACTTCTCATGTATCCACACTCTATCGTGTCCGAACACTCAATGGTCATGCAAGTGAACAGCAGTGAAGGTAACTGGAGGCTGTTGTAGCGGTTTTGCAGGTGAGAAAAAAATAGAAGTACAAACATACAAATAAGTACAAAAACAGAATACAAAAGTAGACATGAACATCCCCAGGTCTTGCTTTCAGAGCTGTGGCAACAAGATGGAGTAAACGAAGCAACAGCAAAAGTGGTGGTTTATCTCATGGACTATGCAGGCACCAGTTGAAGCATCAGGCTATAGCAAAATTCAGGCAAGAACTCACAGCTGTGTAAAGTCTCTTTGGATACTGGAGTCTGGGGTCAGTGGCTGGATGCTCCTTCCTGAGAGCTCCAACTCCATGCCTGCTGGGAACAGCAGTGTGCTTGTAGCATGGAAGGACTGGGGAAGATGAATTCTGATAAACCTTACTGCAATGGGTTGGCATACCGTCCCAACTCTTCTCTTAACCAAGCAGCCTCCAAGGAGGGTTAAGAGAAGGAATTCACATCCCTAATTCTGCCCCACGAGTGCAAAGTGCAGCTTCTCAGGCTGATCTACAAGAAGGTGGGTTTCCATTGATGTCCTGTGCTTTGCACTGCAGCCATAAGGTCCTCATAGGTGAGTGACTCCATGGGCGCCACGACCAAAGTGAAACTGCAAATTCAGGTAGCAGCTTCTACAATAACTTCAGCAGAACTCCCTGTCGGAGAGAACATCCAGTAGTGATGAGACAGTGTGCAGGAGGGTGAGGAGTAGCTCCAACAAGCTGAGATGACCAAGTTACAACTAAACACTTGGTAAGATAGATTTCCATGGGAAGAGGATCTCTAAGGTGCATTCAATTCCCCAAAGCTTTGGGTACAAACCCTCTCCAAAGGAGCAAGCACAGGACACAGATAATTCTGCCTCATTTGGGTTCTTGCAAACAACTGAACTGGTAGTTCAGTTCTTTCGACTTGTTGAATTCTGGTGAATTTTTACGCAGTAACTCACTCTGAAGACTGAAGTTAAAAATAGTGTATTTCATGATAACGGCAATTAAGTTCAGGCAAATTACCATCATCAACTAGAGACAAAGACTAACAACATTAATCACTTGTAGCAGTAAACAGCACCGCAGACGTCCGTTACGAAATTACTTTAAACTATTTTAAGGGTTCGGAAATTGAATCGAACTGTCAACATGCTTCCAACATCACTTACTGCTTTTAAGCAAAAATCTTTAATTCCTGTTGGCCTCTCAATATCTTGGTATTGGTAAGGTGTCCACCTCCAAATGCAAATTTTATGCTCCAAATTCAAAGGGTAAAAAAGGGTAACTAGAGGAAAAAAACCCAAAAATCTCTTCACCAGAAGGTCTTGCTTATGAAATGCAATGGAGATTAAAGAATTCAGTCCTTTATGAGGAATTCAGATGAGAAAAAAACAATGCAATAACCCCCTCATTTAAAAATAAAATAAACACATGTTTTCCACTGCTTGGTTTACAAGCAACAAGTTCCAAAAATCACAAGACTGCTAAAAAACCCTATGTAAAATATCAAACCCTTACAATGCAACCTCCAACGTGTTTATGCTGCAAAGTTAGTTCAAGTTACCTTGAACTTGGTGGCAGGGATGCAGCACTCCTTTGTCCGCCCAAACACCCGACGGTTGTTAGGAAGCATGCAGGGAAAATGGGCACTGCCAGAAGTGGGCACTGCCAGCCAAGCCACGCGTCCCGGGACAAGTCCCAACAGCACAGCTCAGCTTGCTTGCAAAGCACCAGGCAGTTTGCTGATGCCACAGAAAGAAGAGAAGCGGTTATAATCTGCTCCTGAGAATAACTTTTTGGTCACAGAGTGAGCTTTTTCTTGCCACCATGTGAGTCTCTGAAGAGGAAAACGTTGATATATTCCATATTTTAAATGGATTTGGACTTATACAGGATGGCAACAATTATTCTGGAGATGAGGCAGTTTTGAACTTGAAAATAACTGTTAAAAAGGAAAATGTCAAATCTAGCCACAGAAAGTGAGACACTAGCACTGAATTGCTCCGGTCTTCCCAGTTGCAAGTCACAGAATGGTGAAGCCCTCAAATACCTCCCCCTCCAGCATGGCTTTGAACTAGAAAGCAGGCAGATTTACATCAGATGGGAGGCAGAAACCCTTCCTGGGGAGGGTGGAGAGGCCCTGGCACAGGCTGCTCAGAGAAGCTATGGCTGCCCCTGGATCCCTGGCAGGGTTCAAGGCCAGGCTGGATGGGGCTTTGGGCACCCTGGGCCTGTGGAGGGTGTCCTTGCCCATGGCAGGGGTGGCAGCACTAGGGAGGCTCTGAGGCTCCTTCCCACCCAAACCAGTGTGAGACTCTATCAGACACTGCTGTCTGGAAGCATTTCTGAAGGATCCTGGTCACTGGCTTTGTGCCAAGCAGAGTTCTGACACCAGCTGTGTACAGGGTAAGTTAATGTTCATCACCATACCAACACTATTTCTGGAGAGTTTCAACATGGAAAAAATTAAAACTTTAGCACGCAACAGCTCTAACACTCTCCCAGAGCCTCAAAGTCCAGCACAAAGGTGAGCTTTACTGTCTACAACCACTTGTGTGCCAAAAGCTTAACAGGAATAAAAGTTGTTTTCCTTAAGAGCTTGCGATGTAAGTACACAGGAGGGAATCAAGACTAGAAAGAAAAGCAGCTAAATACATATTGGCAATTATTTTTTTTAGGCTGCGAAGTAGCTGACAGATGGAGATAGGCAAAACCGTATGTTTTGCATCATTTCTGACCAGACAAAACACTGGAAATAGATGCAAGACAGAGCTCGGCGTGGCAGTGACTATTAGCGGAGAAAAGCTCTGTCTCGCTCTCTGAGAAAGCCATGGTTTCTAAGGATCATATAGGATGAGAGATTTAAGATGTTTATCAATCTGTAGCACAAAAGGTTTGCAATGTGCCAGCCACAGAAGTCACTATGGAAATTCTAAGGATTTTATAAATTGAATATAAAAAAGTAGTAAAATATGTATCTATACTTTTATATATAGTTCAAAGTAAAATGTGCACCTATTTACATAAAAACCAAATAAATACACCTTTTAGTGACACCATCTATCATGTTATTACAGAATACTGAAGCCACACAGTTTCAAACCTTTTGTCACATCAAAAGTAATTGAAATAATTAAAAAATAAAATTGAAAAAACAAACAACAACAAAAAAGAAACCCCAACAAAAACAGTTACTTTCAACAAACTACCTATTTGCAGGTAGAAAAAAAAAGAATCAAAGTTACACACAATAATTGAAAGTTCAACCTATTTTAGAAGTTTCTTAAATGATGCACTCGCATGGTTATGAAGTAAAATGCTGGGAGCTTTAAACAAATGTACTTTTCTCTGCTGCCTACTCATAAGTTGGAGAACTGGCAGCCTGACCCATGCTTCCAACGTAAAAGTAGCAGAAAAACATCAGGTACTTGGGAAAGTAACTTTATGCTGCAGAGCACAGGGTACATGAGCTCCTGGATGGGTTGATCAAACAGTACCCACAACAGTTTTGGAAGAACTATGAACTCAGAAATCACAGGCTAGTTTACTGATTAAGGATCTTTTGTTGACAGCCTCAGCTATGACTTTGTGTTAAAAACAATAATTTACCTAAACAGTAAAAAAAAAAATAAATCACACTGTTGGAGAGGGGAAGAATGAGCAACATCAATGTTGCTCTGATATCAGCATTAAAAAAGGACAAGTAGCTGATCTATAAACTACTATCTTATAATCTATAAACTAGTGTTTAGCATCTATAGCTAAAGGCTTTCTGGAACATTTGTTTCACCATTTTGTCATGAAGAACTTTGACAGAAAACGGAGCTGCCAAATTGATCTATTGTGCTTTATTTTAGCTGCTGTGGTCAAAATATTCATGTAGTTTAAAGATACTTTAGATTCTGGTATAGGAAGTGGGATCATGCTTGACTCAGGTGTGAAACACACTGCTTTTGAGAAATAGCTGCATGTGACACTCATAATTGAGGAAAAACAAAGCAAAAAACCCCGATTTAAAAAAAACAAACAAAAAAAATCCCCAAAACCCAATGAAAATCCCAATTGTCCCAGAGATTTACTACTATGGCACCACACCGCCCTGACCCAACCCTCCAACGCTCCTTGACAACACCGCTGTAAGCAACATCTGCCTATATGAATTTAAGAAAAAAAAAAAAAAACAACCCTACAAAAATCTTAATAATACAAAGTCAGGAAACTAAGAAAAGAAGTTTTAGCGACATTCCAGGAATGGTTTATTTTCAACAAAAGCAGACCCACAGAGCCATCTGAGAGCTGTTATTTGAGTGCCGGTGGTTCTGTCTTCACATCGGTAAGCTAAACAAGCCAGAGGCTTTCTGTTTTGTCACCCTGTGTTAGTACAGAATATATTTTTCCTCTGTGGTTTAGCCAGGCTATATCTATTGTTGCATTTGGGTACGTTGGCTTCTTACATTTTATTGGCATTGCGCTTTTCTCATCTTCATTAACTCTGCTTCTTTGACTCTTTAAATAAGCTTTGCTATAAGGAAATACATCTATCTCTTTTGGTAGCTGTAAAAGCTTCCCAGCATCAGCCCACATCGCTCATTTTCCGAAATATATTTGAACTTGAGGTTTACATTTACTGTCGGTGCTGGAATACTGTATTTTCAAGTAGAGCTATTCAGCACAGCAGTAGAGAAACTGCAAACAACCAAAATCACCACTCTTGGGCTCACCCATGATGAATTAATTGCTTAATGAGGACTTTGCCTTCATAGAAAATTAATTCTTTTTTTTTTTTATATTATGTTTTCCTGCCCTTCACCGTAAAAGAAAACAAATCCAAACCCTCAGCTCCTTTAAAAGGAATAAAACCCATACATATCTTACTTTCAGAAAAAAACTCTCATCCTGAGAATCCTTCTGGTATTATTAAATCTGAATCTCAGTCTATGTCTCTCCATTCCCGTATAACTCTTCTTATGTATGCAGCTAAAGCTTTGGCACAACCACATGAGCAGACTTCCAATGCTATAGGAAGATAGTACAATAAACCTAGTAAACAAAGATTTGTTGAGTTACTACTGTTCATCCCTGATACATTCCAACATAAGGTGGCCATGTAGCTGTTGAAATGAGTCCAGAGGAGGCCATGGAGACATCTGAGGGCTGCAGCACCTCTGCTGTGGAGACAGGCTGAGAGAGTTGGGCTGGTTCAGCATGGAGAAGAGAAGGCTCCAGGGAGTTCTTCAAGCACCTTCCAGTCCCTCAAGGCACTCCAGGAAAGCTGGCGAGGGGCTGGTGACAAGGGCAGGAAGGGACAGGCCCAGGGGAACGGCCTTCAGCTGCAGGAGGGCAGATGGAGAGGAGATGGTAGGCAGAAACCCTTCCCGGGGAGGGTGGGGAGGCCCTGGCACAGGCTGCTCAGAGAAGCTGTGGCTGCCCCTGGGTCCCCGGCAGGGTTCAAGGCCAGGTTGGATGGGGCTTTGGGCACTCTGGGCTAGTAGAGGGTGTCCCTGCCCACAGCAGGGAGTGGCACTTGGGGGGAGCTCTGAGGGCCCTTCCCACCCAAATTAGTCTGGGATTCAAGTTGTGGAAATAAAACTCCAAGATATCAATGATGGTAAGACGATAAAAATCCCATGCAACAACACAGGCCTCAGGGAAAATTTAGTGTGAGACATTTTTGGAGGCAGTCCCTCCAGCAAAATATCCTGAAGTTGCAACATACCCTTGCATTGGTTAACTGCCTTTGAGAGAAACTTGTTTTTAAGGACTTAAGAAGCTGCTAACAACAATATTTCTTAATATGAAAAGGCACAACTTCTAAAAGGAGAAAAATGTCATTTCTTTATGCCAAAAATATGAAGACAGGAACAGATAAAAAGGAAGTAGCTGTTTCATGTTTTAAAGTATCATTTAACTGTTCCGTTTCAAATCTCTCTATCCCCAGCAGAAGATGTCAGTTTGCCTGCTCTGAAAAATCAGCATGTAATTGCATGTCTCCAAAAGTAATTACATTCAACAGCAAATTTCATCAGATTAACAAATTGATTTACGTTTCATTGTTCAGTTTAATGCAAAGCTCTCACCACAGTGTGAGAGATGTGGTAGAAAAGGGCTCAAAAGCACCTGCAGTTATATCTAAAGAAAGGCAAGGGACATCATTAGCAAACAACTTTGGCATTGCACCGCTTTCAGAAGCGAAAGAAAAGAAAATTTTTGGAACATTAGTGTCCCAGAGAGCTAAGGATGATTATATCTCCGCACCTACATCTATTCCTATTTAAAGGTGCACGAAGCGCACGGTGGACCTGGCAGGAAAGCTACCGAGATCACCATCTGCAGTACCATTTCAAGCCTACATAATTATTTTATCAAAGCAATCACTACCTATCTATATGTATTTTATTCTCTTTGGCCAACAACAAAAACATTTTTTCTTTCCCTTTCCCCTCACTGAGAGCTTTCATTCGATTAGCCTGTGGCTTTTGATTACAGAACAACACTAATTTAGAGAAAGGCTGGAAATCTCCACAGGTCACGTCCAGTCCCTGGGGATATTTATGCCCTGTATCAAATACCTAATGTTTCCTCCAGAGACAAATCAGGGTATTAGAGTCAGTTACTGACCCTACTTTTTAACCACGGTACGGTTTCTACACTCTATCTCATTACATGCATTATCAAAGCCTTTCTGTTGGGCTGCAAACCTCAAAGAGGAAACCCTAGAGAGCATCACTGCTGGTAATATTCATGTCACCTTAAAAGAGGTCGAAAGCCTAAAATAAAAGGAGGATGGAAGCGTGGGATCTGGCATGCCTCTAGCTCCAGTTCTAAGCAGAGGGGTTTTAAGCTTAGCTGGCAGGAGCTAAGGGTACCCCAAAGCTTTCCTTGGCCATAGGAAAGCATCATCCATCATTTAGCTCCGTAAGAAAACAAATGCTTCCTGAAGAACATTAAACACTGAATGGCAAGTAAAATTAAAGCTTAATTGAAACCGGTATTAAGATTCATACTAATGGAGACCACCTGTTTTATGGGTTACATTGCCAATAAAAATAGCAGGATGGGGAACTGAGAATCTGTAGGAGAAATTTAAACCAAAAGTGCTTTAATGAAGGAGATTTCCTTTGAAAAATGAGAACTCGGGAAGATTTCACATACTGTTGGACACAAGAGCCATGAAATATTAAGATGACGATAAAGATCAGAGTAAGAGCTTTGTCTGAGGATCGTGAAGACTTCTTTAGGAATGTAATTCCTGGCACTTCATAAAATATTGGCTACTATTTCCCACTTAAATAGCCGCATTCAGCGTAAGAGAAAAATGAGCCTGCTTTAAACAGCTAGAGAACCGCTCCTTAGAAGAGTTCAGTCTGGTTTATAATTCATCTCTACTCTGAAACACAGCTGACACCAGCAGCATATGGCTCCACATGAAATTTGCCGACATACCAATGCAGAAAAATTCTACTGGCTGAAGAAAAAGACACATTTCCGATATTACTGCCAGCTCGGCAAAGCCAAATAGATGCGAAGAGAATCTGTTCTCTCACATTCCTGCATACATTTTCAGCATATCATGGCAAACCAGTGGGAACTGCTGTACAGGTCAAAGGAGGTCATTAGCGCAAATAACAGAATCCCAGAGCAAACCCTTCGGTTGCAATGAGAGGCAGAGCAGAAATATTTTGGTGCAGGGGAATAAACAGAGCTCAGGCTGTTTTCTTAGACTAATGACTAAGGAAAGAAGAAAAGGTCACAAAAACGTATCAAAACGAGCAGTCAGAGGTCTAACATAGAAAGCACTAAAATTCAAGACATAACCATTTCTGAAAGCTTTACTCAGAGCAGAATCATACTCCCACATCTATTTGAAATCTTATTCAATCACAGCAGCGCAGCTCTTAACCAGAGTGCTGAAAAAAATAGAAAAATAATAAAATGTGTGTTTTCCTTCAAAACTTGGACGCGGTCATCCTGGCAATATCCACACCAACAGTAAGCTAACAAAAGCAACATAAGGCAGTGACGGGAAGGCCCCAAAGGAAGGTAGTTCATTAAAGAGTACATCATCCATGAGGTTTAGTCCGTGACTGTTTACATTTCATTCCTTGGGGCTGTGCACACACTGTGGTTTTCTGAACACATGGCAGCAGGAGCGCTGTGTAACCCATGGCCATGCAAGTCTACATGCACAGGTTAGTGACAGTCACCCAGTTCATCACTAAAAGGAAGCACTGATTTAATTACAGCAAATTTGAGGCTGTCCTCAATTTTCAGGTCTCCCATTTGTTACAGTTTTCTGCACTTGAACTTCTGGCAGCTCCTCAGAAAGCAGCGATCAGTTTAAGGGAGATGAATTGTTTCCATCTTTTGGTTCACCATTCACAATTCCAGCAAATGAACTAGACAGCAATTCAACATATTTGAGTGGGTTCACAAATTTTTTTCCTATCATGGTAAACAGCGTATTTTGAAGTATCAAGAATAATTTCAGCAACCCATTATGTTACTGAATTAATCTATCCACAGTTCATTAACTTGCTGCATGGAAAAGAATAAAGCTTTAGAAGAGGTTATTCAGGACCCACAGTCCTGAAATAAATTGACCAGACAACCCCTACCCCCAAAAAAAGCTTCAACAGTCCATGCAGAAAGCTGAGAAACTACAGACAGTAGAGGCAATTTTAATTAATTTTTTTTTACTACAGCCTTTATGAAATCAGAGTGGGAGGCAGCAATGTATGCGACTCAAAAATTTCCCACCACTTATTAATTACTTCCACAGTCCTCAAACAGCGTAAGCTGTCAAACGCCATCGCAGCACTCCACCAAACAACACGTGCAGCAACGCTATGTAGTCATGGTGGCACTCTTTTGAAACCCAACATGATGATGAATTGCCAAGCAAACAAGATATAGTGAACATCTAGCAAGGTTTTGCAAATGGTGTGTTTTGTATGCAAGAGGCTGCAAAATCCATTCGCCTCTTTTTGTTCCTTGAAGCATTTGGCTCATAATTAACATTTAAGCACATTCAAATTAAAATACTTCAGCCAACACGAGGGAAAGAGAGGAGGCAATTGCCAGTTAACGATACAATTACAAACTGTGGGTTTTCCTTAATCCGCTCCAAGGCATCTTACATCTACTCAGAAAGTAGAGACCAATGCAAAAGGCTTCATAGCGAGGGCTCAATCTGGGAGAAAGATATCTAAAATCAAATCAAATGGGAGAGAATATTGATGAAAACAATAGTTTGGGTACAAAACAAGCCAAGGACACAAGTTTATATTTAGGGAGTGGTAGAAAACTCCACCAACAGCATGCTGTAAAGGAGCAGAAAGCTTACAGCCATTAAGGAGGAGGTGACATTTCCTATATTACCAGCTCTTAATTTTTACATCCCTGTGCATTCAGGAGGAACTCACTGGAATCTGCTCCAGGTAAATACATGCAAATTGAAATATCATTAAAAATTGCTGATATTTACCCAAGTAGCAGAGAGAGTTTCAAAGTCCAACTGTGAACTACTTGTCAGCTCCAAAACCGAAGTTTCACCTCTGGGTGAGCTGACTTGGGTCTCAATGAAAAGAAGTGCTTTCAAAGCTTTTACACTTAATTTCCTTGCTTTGTAATATTGTACAGCTGATTATTTGTATCCTATAGCTGATTATTTGTATCCCTTTTCTAAAATGAGATATATTTTGAAGGAACAACAAAGCAAACTTACAACAGAGAGTAAGGAAACAGGAAAAAAAGTGAAGGAAAAGATCTTATTACATATACATCGACTACAGAAAAACATCAACCCTAATAACAACCACTAATGTGCTTTTCTACAGGGTGCACTTGCAGTTCGACAGAAGGAATATTTCGGGCAGTGTTTTCCAAGCAAAAGAGAGCAAGGTGGACAGCTTAAGCTTGCATGACACTTCGAAAGCCACCATGGCTGAGCCAGGCAAAGACTGCTAACAGAGAGGAGCCGCAAAGCAGGGAAAATGGAGATACTGAGGCAGTTTTGACAAGACCTTACCTGGGTTTTCAAGAAATCTTGGCAAACTTAGGTTTTAAGTGAACTCCACAACACAGCTTTTATACCTGGAAACCACTCAGACGGGAGGCATTAGGAAGCAAATTGCTAAATTGTGAAGGCTTTCTGCATTTTGCAGCTTTAGTTCTTTTGTAAAATAATCAAGTCATCAAAGAAGGCAGGGAAAGACATCCTAAACTAATATACTTAACAAAAAAACCCAACCCGAGCTGAACTGGTTTTGAAGGGAGGTGGAGCAAGAAAGGAAAAAAAAGACAAACTCAGTGTTGGCAGGGACACAGCTATCTCTAACACAAAAGAACATTTATACTCTCCAAGCCCAGATTTTAACAGGAAAAAGAGGAAAAGGAGACAGATTTCATTCAAGGACTTCAGAATAAAGTTTCTAATATCTTTCTAATGTGTATTTAAAAACAAAAGGATTGCAGATTAATTGCTCTGTAACACAGACCATACATTTCTGAAGTTTTCTGGTGGATTTTGTGTCTACACAAATATTTCTGTTCAGATACAACTCCTGTATCTAATCTGAAAAGAAGCCAGGATAAGAGAGTGTACATACAATGACTGTTTATGATGATATTCAAACAATGAAAAAAAAAAACCAACCCCAAAATACTAATTGGACATGCTGCACTGCACAGGAACAGATGGGTAAGCTGCAAGGTGACACACACACATGCAAGGAGAGAATATTTTCCAGCAGTTTGGCAGTAGCAGAGTTTCACTGACTTCATCATACTTCTTATATTAAAACCATTCCAATTTCAAAAAGGAAATTGAAACATGTTCCCGTAGCTGCAAAAAAGTTTAAGAGCATAACTGCAATGAGTAGAACTGTGGGAGGTGGTCTCTGAGATAAGAAAAAGTTTGCATCCTGAGCCATACTGCAACATGGAGTTTTAATTAACAAGTCAGCTGGCCCTAAAGGACTAAAACCAACTTCACAGAAACTTTTAAGCAGTGAAATAAGGGATGACTGCTTTGAATGAGAGATGAAGTATGGGTAAGGTCTGAGTAAAAACTCTCCCTGAGAAGAAAGGAGCATGTGGCGAGTGCTGACAGACCAGTCAAGAAAGCTGATAGGTCACCCCATGGCTATAGCTCTTGAAGTGAATCCCAATCAAAGATCAATTACTAGAAAGCTTTTGTCCCAAAAGTCCATAGCTGGAGTTAACTTCTATTTTACCTTACTGAAGATAAAACTTCTACAGAGAGCTACGGATTTACAAAAAAAGGAAAAACATAGGGAAAGAAAATAGGAAATAGGTCCAGAAGGGACAGGTAGGAGCACAGATTGCAATTAAGGGCAACTGAGGGCAGCTCAATCCACCAGGGAAGATTGCCCAAGACCTGAAAGGACACAGCAAATCCTGTTGACAAATCATACTTTTTTTTTTTTTTAGAAAACTAACTTCTTCCCCCCCCCCCCGTGGAACCATTACTTTTCATAATACCACCTCCTCATCATCAACCACTACGAAAAAAATTACCAGGAAGGTGAGGAGGGAAAAGAGAAGTTAGAGTAAAGCAGTACCCTGGGCAGTGTGAAAGGCGTAGTGTCAAACTCTATTGAGCTGTAGGTTCTGGGGTGGAAATGTTTTGATGTGGCATGAAATCTGACCACACAGTTACACCAGACGGAGAACGGACTGAAAGTAAAGACAAAAGCAGAACTATATGGTTACAGACTCTGTGAAGGAGACACGCTAAACCTCACGAGGGCAGGCTTAGCAAATATGGGCTAAGATGAGGTGAGGTGGATTGAAAACTGGAGGGGGTGGTGAGCAGATACATGAGTCTAGCTGGTGACAGGTTATGAATGACATGGGTGATGCAGAAGAGTGAACCTCCACAACAGGTTTGCTGTTAGCACCAAACTGGGAGGAGCTGTTGAGATGCCAGAGGGTCCTGCTGCCATCCAGAGGGACCTTTACCATCCAGAGAAATGGGCCAAATGGGACCTCATTAAGTTCAACAAGGAGAAATGCAAAGTCCTGCCCCTGGGGATGAGCAGCTCCAGGCACCAGAGTGCCCCCCAGCTGGAAAGCAGCTTTTCAGGGAAGGATCTCTGGGTCCTGGTGAGCATCAGATTGGCTGTGTGCCAGCAAGATGCCCTTGTCACAATGGCAGCCGCTGATGGCCTGAGCATGACAAAGTAACAGCAAACTGCTATAACCAACATGAGAACAGACTGTTCTCATTCAACACCAACAGATTATTTGGTGAAAGATGACGGAAAAAACGTCAACTTTAGGGAAAAAGGTTTCCTAGGTATGAACTAACTGAAGAGCAAGCTAACAGAAATCGTAAGGACCACATATTCCAGTATGTGGTATCGCTGTCAGACTTATTCACAAAAACGGTGTCTCAACCAATAAGAGCTGATGCTATTTTAAACTTTGTTTTGGCAAGTAACAAAGACATTAAAAAAACCCTGATGATATAAAATTTCCTTGGTATTGAGTGCACACAAGCAAATCATATTAAATTATGGATAAAATGAGGTAAGTCCTGTAAGAGAATCAAAGTTCACTATTTTTAACTCTTCAAAATTAAATAAGCCAGAAAAATCAAGTGGACTAAAGAGATAAGGAATGGGAAAGCAGCCATATAAATATTTCTCTTGGGTCAAAAAACTACTTGAAAGCTGTATCAGACCTAACCTCAAAAAGGACATCAGGAACAATTAAAGAGTCTACATATGATGGAGAGCAAAGGATTCGTTAGCAAGAAGCCAGCAAACAGTACAGAGATAAAATAAGTATCGTCTGGTGCTACACCTGAGTAAAAGATAAACAAAATAGCAAGAGATACTTCAGCCATACAAGTAAAGGACACGAGAAAAGAAAGAGGGTACACTGTAAGATTAAAGCCAAATCAGCTGCACCCCTCGAACTAACCTAGTTTTCATTAGAGACTAGGACACTGAACATAGGTGTGCTAGGCAAGGTGTTGAATGGGAATAAGGTTATAAACAGATACACAGCCAACGTGGAGAAGAAACTCAAATGTTTTGATGTGTTCAGTGGAAGTGGAAGCAGACAGCATGCACCCCAGCACTCCACAAGAAATGGCACATGAAATAGCACTTGTGGGAACCAGGCTGATAAAACAATCTACCAGGTGAGCAGGGCACCACGGAAAATTTAAAACGTGTATTAAGAGGAGGAGGGAGAATCTAGATATTAATGCTCACAAGACCTCAAAAGTACATAAAGTTTTGGGAAAAGTTTTGAATAAAAGAATGGAAGTAGTAAATCATGGAACAGAATCATAGGTTTTTTATAGTTGGAAAATACCTTTAGGATCATCAAGGGCAAGTGTTAACCTAATACTGCAACCTAATAGTCCAACCACTAAACCATGTCCTTAAGCACATTAAATTAATGAAAAAGAAGTAATGGGGAAAAAAATTGAATTAAATAATGAAAAAGTGAATTCAAGGAGCAATAAAACTGACAACGGTAAACTCTGATATGACAACCCGGTACTTTCTGTCTGTACAAATAATTATATAGACCTATGAAGTGCAGCTGAGCTAATATAAATTTCATTATGGATTTCAATACGCTGGAAATTCCTGAGTGAGATAAAACCCATGAGGGTTATTGCAAGAATCAGCAGTTAAGGTAGCCAGAAGTTAGTTCAAGGATGGCATTTGGACAGACTTTGACTGACATCTTCATTAATGGCATAGACCAAAAAAGCAAGTGTGTTAACTGCACAATCTGCTGACAAAGTCAAAGGAAATCACTGAAAAAAAATACAGAAAAGAACTACAAAGAAGAACAATTAGATGATCTTCAAGACTGGCAGTATTATCCAGTAACAGCAGCAGGACATTTTACGATGCAATTAGCAACCGAGAAGGATGTTCACTATCAAGACTCATCAGTTGGAAACCAAGGATGTGAGAGAACAGTGTATATCAGTCCATATTAAAATGAGTAAGGACTGTTAATTGCTGCAGCCATGGGAATGAGCAAAGCAAATGCTGCCATAAAAGGGTCTAGCAAGGTCCATAAAGAACCTAGAGATACTGCTGCACAAAGAAATGGTCAGACCTGATCTCCAAGACCCTATACATGGCTGATCAAAACTGTACATGCAAGATTAACAAAAGCAGTACAAAGGAAAAGCAAATGAGGTCACTGAACCTGTTTCAAGGCATGGGACGATGAGGGTTTGCCTTGCTTAAGCCAACAAACACACTAATGGCTGAAAGGGCATATGACCTGTTCAAACTCATCCAGGGAGAGCAGGAGACCCAGCTGCCAAACAAGACAGAGGGGACATTTAAGCTCAATGACAACAGTGGCAGATGAAAAGCTAGCAGAAATTCTCCCTAAGTACAGGTAAGTAAACACAGGAGAACTTAAGCGACAGGAGACAGTACTGTTCCTAAACTTCTACAGAGGTCTGACACAGCCTTCCATCAAGAAATAAGAAAGCAAACCATCTGTGGAAAGTACAGTCCAGCACTGATTATGGAAGGTAAGCTACCAGTCAACACATAACCTGCAAATTAAAAAATAAAATATGCATTTTTTTCTGACTCCTGTAATTATCAATTTTATAAAAGAGAAGACTTCAGATTTACAGAAATCATTGCACAAGTGCCTACATTTGTATGTAGGACCTTACTTTCTCTACTGAAATCCATACATATTGTAAATGAAAACAATGAGGCCCAGGACTTGCTGCTTGAGTATCTGATGACATAAAGGCTTTACATCATTGCAAACTCCTCCATAACTAAAAACTAAGACTTGACAATGAACTAAGACTTTTCCAAACTGTAAAGCAAAAACTCTCCATCTGGAAAATTACTACAAAAAATATATGTGATATTAAAAAGAACCACAGAGCCGTCAGAGTCAGCCTACCAAATCTAACTGTCTAGAATCAACGAGACAAATTTTCCCTGAGTATTTAAAACCCAATGCCTTTACCAGAAGGTGATGCAGACATTTCACAAGTATTCCTAATATTTCTTTAAAAGTTCAGGACCTCATTTCCTTGCTCAGTACTATCATGTGCATTATTTCCATGGGAATGGACCCCTACAATGAGTTTGTGTAACTCTCATGTGAAATATCAAGGAAATTAATGTGAAGTTGCCAGTGTTCAAATAATAACTGGTTAAATAAGGATGAAGATGGAAGAATTCAGGCTCCCACATTTGATCGCACAAAAGGTGGAATTGAATATACAGAGCCTCATCCAAGATCTCTGTTCCTGACCCAGAAGTCCTTTTGTCTTTCAAAGAGTGCCTGTATCACAGTACCCACAGTACACTGTGGGTTGATACTTGACTTAGCCCAGAACAAGAAGGTGGCCAAGGTTTCTCTGAATTATTTATAAGCTGCTGCAGGAGTTGCAGAGCCTCTGTGATTGGGGTTGGTAATCTATGTTTTCATGACCCACCAATCCTCACCAGCACTAGCTGTATCAGCACAGGTCAGCCTGACACCTAAGGCAACCAATGTGTTAACTGACCACATTTTTCCATTAGGGGAAACAATGAGCTATGTTGTATTCTACAGGTACCACCAGCCTTGGGCAGCAGAAGGAGAAAGGGGGATGTCTTTTAAGAGTAAGATGAACATCTCCCCTCTTTTCTCATTCTAGGCTTGGTTTCTGGCTATAGGTGTCTTTGCTTTGCTCCACGTCACTTTTCTGATAACTACAGTTCTCATGTCAGAAACCTCTAGAAGCGAGCATCCCACTTTATTTCACAGCACAGTTTTAGATCCACTGGGCTGAGGCAACATCACAAGGTGACTCAACTTCTTGCTTTTAATCAGGAACATCAAAACCCTCTGTCTGCTGCAGGATCCTACTGAGAGCTGATTCAGCTTGGACAACACAAAGCACACCCAACTGCCACAGTGCTTGAGACAAAGAAAAAGGTACTTTTAAATGATTCCATACACACTCACAGCTCCTACCTGTATTTTTATTGGCCAGGTGAAATTGCTGACGTAAACGAAGAAAGTGATGTTTGGATTGTTGCGGAAATCAAATTTCTCATTGGAGAAACTGTCCTTGTACTCTTTTATATTGGTTCTTGAAACAACTGGAATTTCCTCCCCAGCTTGTGTGCCAGCTGTTTGCATACGTTAAAAAGGAGCAAGAGAAAATGTTTCAATGCACACTTTAAGTGGCAAACAAAAAGGGCAAAGCACCCTGAGTTTTAATGTTACAAAATTAACTATGCATCTGAATGCTACTATTTTAAGCTTCACTGCATAATCAAAATTACTGTATGCCAAAATATTCCATTACTAAAAATCAAATTTGCACCTTCAATATTGCACCATTAAGACAGAAAAACACAGTTCTTTTTAGTATTTTCTTTCCGCCCCCTTTTGACTTAACATTTAAAACCATTAGAGAAGTTTATGTATAAAAAAAACCAAAGTTTCCCCAATTAAATTTGCATTTGTGAAAGCTGGTAACTGAAACAAGCAGCAAGAAACTTAGATTATGCTCAATTCACCTGCAAAACTTGTGGACCAAGTAATATTGAGGTTGAAGTTTTTAGATGCGTTGATAAACATGTCCAGGTCTCTGTTTTGCTTGGGGGAAGAAAAAAAAGAAAACCCACTTTTAGGACATCAGTTTTACTGTAATGTTTCTGTCAAATCTTCACTGAAAAAGAAGTATCTTGGAATTTATTATCTATGTGAAACAAATACATCAAGTGAAAAACTATTTACATTTCTAAAAGCATTATTGTCCTCCCCAAGGAACGCACAATAAAGAACAAAATCAAGACAATTTGCCATGAAGATTTGACATAGCGTCAACAAGCTAAACTCAAAAAGTTCTGGTTGCTTCATGGACCTGGACACGTGTTACAATATTAAGAAACTACAACTGGAGACTTGCAGAACTGTAACAATTCACCACCTTCACGGCCAAGGACAAGCATATACCCAAAGGATGATGTTGAAAGGGTAAGAAGAAAATTTACCTCTTCGGGGGTTGCGACAAAGTTGATTGCTGTGTAGTAGCGATCATCCTCTTGAGAAAGGCTGAAGGTGAACTGATAGTCAATGAGAAGAGTATCTGTCAAGAATGGATGGAAAAACTTATACCATGTCTTGGAATAAAGCCAACTTCTGCAAAGCAAGGTGTGATGTCACTGAGGGCAAAACTAGGAGTCATCACGCCATTACAAATGGCTCCAACCTACATACTGATCCCACAGAAAAGGGGTTGGACTCATCTTTTTAAACTGAGCATGGGGGAGGAAAGAGGGAGCTTACATTTTCCAAGCAATAGCCCCCAGACTTTATCTGTATGAATGTTCATACCTATACATTGTAAAAAAACATGCTAAGACATTTACTTTTTCCATACTGCAATATCTCTACATTCTGAAGGAATACCAGAATCTTTAAGTTTGGAAAATATATCTAAGGTGATAAAGTCCAATTGTTTGCCCAATACCACCATGTCAACTAAACCATGTCCTGGAGTGCCATGTTTTTTTAACACCTTCTGGGATAGTGACTCCACCACCTCTTTGGGCAACCTGTTTCAATGCCTAACCACTCTTTCAGTGAAGGTGTTTTCCATAATAACCCATCTAAACCTCCCCTGATGCAACCTGAGACTATTTCCTCTCATCCTATTGTTAGTTACTTAGGAGAAGAGACCCTACCTGGCTACAACTTCCTTTCAGATAGTTGCAGAGAGCGAAGTGATCTCCCTTCAGCCTCCTCTTCTCCAGGCTAAACAACCCAAGTTCTTTCAACCGCTTCTCACCAGACCTGTGCCCCAGACCCTTACCCACTTCGATGCCCTTCTCCAGACACTCTCCAGCATCTTGATGTTTGTCTTGCCAAACCTGAACACAGCACTCGAGGTTCCACCTCACCATGTACAGGAAAACAATCACTGCCCTGGTCCTGCTGGCCACACTATTCCTGATACAAGTCGGGATGTATTTGCCCTCGTGGCCACCTGGCCACACATGTGTGTAACCCCCACTTTGCTGGGTACAAAGTTCCACACATAACAAATGTCCATCCATCAGTAGACTGTACACAGAGGATGTGTCTATAGAGTAGCTGCTTGTTAATGACCCAGCTGCCATCCTACTCTGGATAACATAATGTCTTGCCATACCAGGGCCAGATTTTATCAGTCTACCTGGGCTGGGGTGCCACCTCTCTGCTAATCGACAGTGCATGGCCGCTTTTGGGATACATCCATCAGTCTCAGTATCCTTTTACTAAACCACAGTATTACAACTCACACATATTCCCAAAGCTGTGCAGAGCTATCCCAAGCAATAATAAATATGAAGCTACATGCAAGTTGCTCGTTTTCACTTATCACCTCCTGGATACCCCTTAAGACACATGCTAAGCAACCATTTGATGTCTACTCACAACTCCTATGAAGCACAAAACCAGAAATTTTCAAGGAAGAAGAAAGTAAAGTGAGACTGAATCTGGATAGCACTATGTTGTCTTAGTAAGAATTGTAGGGTTCTGCCTTTTCCTCATTTTGCCCATTTTGCCAGCCCTGCCATTGTGAGCAATGAATTAGGTCATCCTTGAAAAGAGACAGCCATGAGAAGCCATCAGTGTCCTCATTTGGCTATGTAAGCAGAATTCCCATCTACTAAATACAGCACACTGGTAATTTGTGTGTGTTATATGAAATTGCTATTTGAGATTTGCATCTTTATGTAATTTAAGATTACATCTACCCAGGCCTGCCAGTGTGCCAATTGCTAATATTTGCAAATAGAAGCTGGAGAGTTTCCATTAAGTAATCTGAAGCTTGGCCAAGCATCTTCTCAAACTGTATGGGAATCCAACTGTTCACTTTTGAAGAAACATGGAGATTTGGAAACCTTACTCATTCTTCCAAAGAATTTTTTAGAAAATGGAATTTTGTACTTTCAAAAATTCTGAAGACATGAAGAACATTCAAAAATTTTGTTCTGGAAGATCCAATTATCACAAAGACCTTATCAAGAAGAGTATTTTCATTCTCTTTGAACAACACTTTTGTTAAAACCTAAGTTTTGTAAAATTGTTTTTTTAGTCCATATTTTAAACAGATGCTAAGGCATCTAGTTTTAAATAAGGTATATTAAATTTCAAACACATTTTTAATCTCCAAATAAAATCCCCAAAGTACTCACAGTAGCATGTTCCTTTAAGTGGATTTCCCTGGTATCTATTTTCAACTTCACACCTAAAAAGAACATGTAGTTTTTAATAAATGGATTTCTTTTTCCCCATTTCTATTTATTCCCAGCCACTAAAAATCAGAAAACACCACCTGCACCGATAACGACACACAATTAAAAATAAAAGATGCATGTCTGAGCTACACTGGGCTGCTGAAAAAACTCCATAATCCCTGCAAGTCAAACCAGCATGCAGTAAAAATGAAATATAAAATTTTGGATATTAACCTTTGCGTCCACTTGGAATGTATTTATTAGCTCTTCAAGATGCACCAAACTGTATTACTACAGTCAAACCTAACATTTCCATTTACATTTACATCTATGGCTATTCCAGGATCTATTCCTATAAACGTTTCCTCATGTGAGTAACATTTGGAAAACAAACCTTGCATTGGAATGAAATTATTTCTACTAACATTACACTAAAAGTATTTCTGTTATGTTACAGAGAAATCTCCAGCAAGTATCTTGCTCTGAAACAGCTCCATTAAAATGCTTGAATGTCAAAGTCTTCTTTCAGATATATTTACACTCCCCTAGAACAGCGTCAAGCACACGCACAGTAAAAATCTACCAATTAAAAAGAAACTACTGAGGGATAAAGCAAAGTAGTAGGTATAGTTTTGAGGGGGTTGGGGGAAGGGGTTGGGGGATATGAGGGCACTATTATTTCATCCCATGACATTATTTCATCCCATGACATTCCCAGATGAAACGTTCTTAAAAACTGTAATCTTCAGGAAATCATTCTGTTCATGTTATACCCCCGGGTAAGGCACAGCTGGCTGCACCATCAATGAAGTTAGTCAACTGTCATCAGGAAGAGATGAGTACAGACATCAGAAATACAAGTATTAAAAAGTGGAAGGGTTCCATGCCAGTATATGCACGGCAAAGCAAAATGAACTTACAGTTGACATTCGTCTCCTTTGATTCCCTTGGTGGTGCAGAAACACTTTCCTGTATTTGTGTTGCAGACAGACGCGTGGCCATTGCACTTGCAAGCTGTTGAACAGAGTGGGAAAAAGAAGCAATGTTGAACGAAGCAAGAGAAACAGATTCGATAGCAATTAAGTCCTTTATTTGCCAAACTGAGATACATCAACAAATAAAGTGCATATGAAAACCCATTTGGTACTCTTGGGTTTCTTTGTGATACAGAAGGCAGCCAAAAATAGAACCATTCATCGAAACGAAGTGAGTGTGGGCTCCAGGACTGATGTTTTTTATGAAACCATGATAACGCTGTGGCTTTTACCCTCAAAACTTGTTATTTAACTTCCTCTCTTGCTCTTAAGATAGCACTAGGGATATCCTAACTGGCAAGGAAAAGACAATATTTGGAATAGTTTGGGGCTCACTAACACATTTCAGTCAAACTCACAACTCGTGAGAGAAGACTCTTTTTACAAAGCAAAGCTCATAGTACTTCAGAGCTTTTTTCTGTAAATAAATAAGCCTTTGAGAATATAATGTCATATCAACAATGTCAGTGTAAAACGGCTGGTGCTAAGAATTTGAAGTCCATGCTGTCAGTGGTTTAGGGCATGTGCCCCAATACAGTTTGAAATAGGTATGGTCTCATGAGCTGAATGCCAGCAAGTCGAAGCTCAAACAAATCATCATGCCCCTAGGCTACATCATGTTTGGTGCATACCTCAAGGAGACCAGCTCCTATACTCTAAAGCTGTTTTAGATGCAAACCAAGATACAACAGTGGGGCTATATGGGATATTTGCTTCAAAAAACCTGCTCCTCATTGCTAATGCCACACTTTGAGATGTTCATTCATAAAGTCCTAGAGAAAGTACATGCAAAACACACCCCCACTCCCAAAAAACCCTCCAACCAACCTGACACAAACAGTTGTCTCCGATATAATCTCCACTAAATCAAAAGAATGGCTTTAGTCCCTGAACTTGCTGGAAAGAGTATGCTTTAGTGGCTAGTGCCTCCTCGTTAAGAGGACATATGCCTTCTCATTAAGAAGACACACGCCACTCAATATACCAGCAGATTCTTGGCCATGAAGTCCTCATCCTGAACATCCTGGCCAGCCTTGGACCTGATTTTATGAGTCCTTTAGAAGCCTTATTTATATCGGCATGTAATGGAAGCTATATTGTAGCAGGGACACTTAACTGTGCTTCTCATATGTGGATGAGTGGTTTCCTAGCAGCAACATGGAACAAAATATGAAGAAGCATAAAGGCCTGTTGTGGGAACAAGTAGACTGAATGAAGACTTGACAGAATAATTGCATTCTGTGAAGCAAACACACTTCTCATTAGTGGCACTTAAAAAAAAGATAATTCTTAATACTGCTGAGAATGCCTTGTACTGCCTTCCTTATGCTTTGCAAAAGGTAAACAAAGAGAAATTCCATCACTATTCAACACTAGCATACATAAAAATTAGGAGAAATTCCCCATTTCATGTTGTTTAGATGCAGATTGCAGTATCTTGAGTGCTAACACTAATGCTTCCTCACCCTGCTCTTTAGCCACATGCTTACCAACTAGACTGGACACTCAAACATCTCTATTTAAAATAGCATAGTCTTATTTATCCATTTTCCTATAAGCCACGTAACTGAGGATCATTCACTAAAGGACTGGAATTTGCGCAAAGAAGTGAAGTTTTCTCATGGCTTTTCAGCCCACTATGAAGTCTGGAAACAAACTACTGACAAAACCTACATGATGCCCTTACTGGAGTTTAGTTTCCCTCCAGAGTCTGATGCCTGACATGAAAGCCAAAGTTAAAGGAAATTTTTAACTGTGAAGCACAGTACTAGTCTGATTATGATGCACTTTCTTCACAAGCCATGGGTCAAAGACCACTCAGAGATGGCCATGTAGTATCTCTTCTTCCTACATATGTGATGGTCCAGCTTCCCAACAGCAACTGCAGCCCTCACCCACCCAACTTCGTTTTTCCATGCCAAGTGTTTAGGGGTCCCACAAAGCCCCCCCATGCAGCCTTGGGAAGGGGGGACCTGGCAGGAACACAGCACTGTCAGCTCATCGCAGGCCACGAGCAAGTGTTCCACAGAGGCATTCAAAAGCACTGCCGCAGCAGCAATCTGATTTCAGGCATAATAGCGCATTCCATTCTCTTGCAAATAACTTTCTTATCTACTGACAGCATATTTTCATGTGAAACTTTAATCAGAAAATTTAAAAAATCCTGAATGCAGAGAAAGCACCTTGCAGATATTTTTACATTTGATGGGCCACGATTCCTGCCCTTCCTCATTAACACTTCTTTACATCGGACACTTCCTAAAAGCAACCGCTGAGGAGTGATTTACCTACTGTTTAGTTATTATCTGCCCAACCCCATAAACAGCAATGCCTGAGACGATATGCAAACAATTCTTTCTGAGAAATAACTACTGTTTGTCACGATTTTTTCAACACAAGTGATATAGCAGTGTTCACCTGCCCTGGTGGCAGAGAGCGGCAGGAAAAGACATCTTATTTAATCTACTCTTTTTTTATTCCTCCCTGGCTTTTGAACCCCATTGCTACCACTTCCAGCCTTACCTGTCTGAAAGGCAACTATGACTCTAATAGTGTCACTCAAACTCCTGATGGTTCAGCAGAATGGGAAACACTAACCACTAATGCTTTTTCTAGAGCTGAGTATTTGTCATTTTGAAGATATTTATGGCCTCCGTGCTGCTGAGGCCATTGGGTTAACAATGCAGAGCTGCACAATAAAGTACAAGGACTCACACTAGGCACTAAAAGTGCAAATCCACGAATGCTTGTGCAACAGGATGGAGTTGTACCAAGAGCCATCTCCAGCATGGATGTGACCACCAGCTCTAATCTGAGCAGCACACAGCACTGCACACAAGTGCACAGGAAGAGTGGAAGCAGCACATCGTAAGCAGGAAAGGAAGGAGGGACCTTGGCTCAGAGGAGGATCAGCTGATGGGCAACAGAGGCAGCTCCTGCTTTTCCCTCATTTGAATAATTCTCTTCTGGAAATCTCACGAAGCAAAACTAACAGCCAGCAGTTAGCTCTGGCTGCATCATACAAGGTGATCCCCCTTGTGCTTTCCCCTGTTCCAATCCACCTTGGTTTTTCTGCTCAGCTTCCCCCTTACCTCATTCTTTCGCCTTCATGGTAAATAGTGTTAAATCACAGCAAATTAAAAACCTGGGCCCAAAGCACTTGAGAGCAAAACACTTTTGACATGAGCTACTAGTTTCATCAGATAACATCATTCAGCTGTTCCACAGTCTCTCAACACATTTTCTAATTCCTTTTTCAGGCATCTGGATGACTTCAGTCTATCATGCATTATCTCAAAAACAAACTTTTTTTGACAATCCACATGTGAAAGAGTCCAAAGTAACTCATTCTCCATTTACACACACACAGAAAACCAACAAATATCCAAAGGCACGTTGTGATCCAATGATTAAACCTGAATGCTCGGAGCAGAATTATAAATTTTCCCAGGCCAACTCAGTCTCAATTTATTCATTCCTGCACTTCACATTATCTTCACATGAAATGAGTTTAAGAATATCAGTGGTACCTAATCTTGCAGATAATGTTCTGAAATAAAGTGTCAGAGATGCACCCTTCCTTGTGCTGCCTGTCGTGATTTCAAATCGCAGCTGCAGCAACACCCTTTCCTCTATGTAAGGCAGTCTTATCTCTCCCTGTCTGCGATCCCTTCCTTGTATCTGTCTGCTGGGATGTTCTCCTTCACAGTCTCAAACATCACCTACTTGCTCTTCTTGCTTTAGGAAATGGGACATTTATGTTCCACTTACTGACTCTCACCTTCACCCGAAAAGGTTGATGCTATTTCCAGCAAACATACTAAATAAATAGGGAAATATTTTCAACTGGATTGTCTCCACGCTTGGAAAGAGAAACTTGAAGTTTTCAATTTCCACTCATTAATCACCTTCACTTACTTCTTACAAACCACACGCACTGACTTCATGGAAGGACCGATACTACTCTGACACCAAAGAATGCCATTTCTGTTGTACCTTTTCCACCACTGTACCTGATGATATCGCTCCACCTGAATATATTGCATCAAAGCTCTTGGGGAGCAAGAAGCGCCTTCCCTTACATCTGCATATCACCTGTCACAGCTGGATTCTGGTTTGCAACTGGTCTCCCCATGCTACACTACAAAATCTGTTGTAATTCAGAATAAAGTTGCAAGGTTTAAGGTCAAAACTTCCAACCTTGTATGTTCATTTCTCAGTATTACCTGTACTGGCCCTTCAAGACAGATTTTTTCCCAGTTTGTTAACTGTATCTTTCACAACAGAAACAAACTTCTTTGTGCCAGAGTCCCAAAATACTTTACAAACTTAAAATGCAATTTTACAGGGGTCACCTAATCCTCAGCTGAAATCCATCCAGCTCCACAGTGAAACATGGTAAGCCTTTTATGAAGCACACATTTCCAACAATAAACACACATGAAGCAAATGTAACAAAGTAGAATTTAGATAAGCAGAAATTTGTTCAATACACTGGGAATAACATTGTTAAATCAGGATCATCACACACTAAAATGCACTCATTTTTCACTGTGGTCATTTCAAGATTACAAAGGAGGGTGAAAAACCTATCTTTATCTCATGCTCTGAAAGTCAAAGAACTTTATCAAGCAGTATCTGCACCTTTTATTTGAAGAAACATGGAACGCACCTTGCTTGCAAGAAAGAAATAATGCATTATCAGGATATAATTTCAGTTAAGATAGGAGAGGAAAGATTAAAGGGTGGAAAAAAAATCAAAGACTTCAGTGCAGGAAGATTTAAGGCATCACTTACGCTGACAAGTTCCTCCATTAGTAGGATCACCGTAGTAGCCTGAGATACAAGTTTCACAGTGTTTGCCAGTTGTCAGATTTTCACACTTCTCACAGATGCTTTCATTTACACACTTACTATGCCCATTACATTGGCAGGCTGAAGAGAAAAGGAAAGGATGAGTGTGCTCAAATACAGTGCTTTACACAGAGCCTCTGAAGTCTGCGTTCTGCAGAGGTGAATGAAACCATTTCACACACCTTCCAAAGAGGCTCCCTGCAGTCTTGATATGTGAATTCAAAGACAAGAGAGTATTGAAAATCCCAAGTTTAAAGCAACACGTGGAAAACTGAACTCAAAACACTGCGTGTATACTGGACAGACCAGACTAGAAGGAACTGGTAGGATGATTGGTAGGAGGAATGGGTAAGAGAGTTTAGCAGCAGTTAAAGTAATTTTATTCCACATGTTAGGCATCAAAAATGTTATCTCAGAATCACCCTGAGCATCACTAAGAGTTAGATCAATCTCCAAAACAAGAACTGCCTTTCTTTCAAACAACCCTAAAATGGATAAATAAAAAATTAAAAAATTTAGAGAACATTTGTAGGGAACCAAAAAATCTCATTAGAGAAGTGCACAGATAAGTCTTGTCTGCAGCTCAACTTCACAAACCCTCATAAAATCCTTCCATTTCAAAACTACTTCTGGTTTGTCTTCCAAGCACTCTTCCTCCCTTCAGTAACAAGAGGGAATACAAATATCACTACGGTCCTTAACAGTTTCTTCCCTTGCATTTAACCACTGGCACCACTGAAATGTTTGAACTACTAAACAATGTCATTTACCTGGACACTGAATAAAGGACCAATTGTAGCTGTTCTCCACAGGACACATGCTGGCATTAAGGACGGGCTCTAAGCTATGTTTCCCTGTTGCGGACGGGGTTGGCATCTTGACTGGACCTCTGTATGAGCCTTCAATGCACTTCCCCTTGCCTGTGTTGCTCGGATCGGTGCACCAGCCGCAGCCAGGCTGCTCCAAACAGTGAGTACACGTGCAGTAGCCTGAACAGTTTTCAGCTATTAAAAAAAAAAAAAACCAGAAACAAAACACAACCAAACAAAAAAAAAAAAAAAAAAAAAAAAACCCCAATAATCAAATTGTGGAATAAATCAATGTCTCAAAACACAAATAACAATGAACACTGAAACCCTCATTAAGTCTTTTGTGAATGTAAGTATTTATCTCAGCAAATCTGTCAATATTAATTCTAATATTCAGTCACACATATATAGATATTCCTTCCTATCAGCATGTTTATTCTAAACCTAAAACAATTATCAACAGAGGTTGCATTAATCAGTGAGTTATGAAAAAAACTGCTATACATATAAGGATTTTCTAACCACTAAAAACCACCAGCTAAAACTGGAGGGTAATGTCAGAAGAAGCCATGTCAGCAAGCTGTCATCAATGGGACAGAATCTGGCTGGAGGCCTTTATCTAGTGGAGTCCCTCAAGGGTCGGTACTGGGACCAGTATTGTTCAATGTATTCACTGATGACCTGGATGAGGGAATAGAGTGCACAGTCAGCAAGTTTGCTGATGACACAAAGCTGGGAGGGGTGGCTGACACACCAGAAGGTTGTGCTGTCATTCAACAGGATTTAGACAGGCATGCTTGCTGCTCTAAGATGAGCAGACTTTCTATCTGGATGTTTAAGTTGACAATATTTTCTATTTTTCTGAAAAAAAAAAAAAAAAGTAGAAAAATACTGGCTTTTATTACTTCAGCTTACACATCTCCTGCCTGATGCTTCCTCTGATTTTTGAGTTCAGGCAATACAGCAAGTTCACACTCCTGTGTTTGATATTTACCTGAAACTAATTTTCTCCGTCTCTTACTTCACAGCACCAAACTACTCAGCTTATATCTATCTCATCAGCTTCCAAAAGTGCCTAGAGCAGCTGCAGCATCTCACAGTACCCAGCTTCCCTCCTGGGGAACATGGGAGCTACTCTCACTCCCCAGAGCCCTGGCTTTCTTGTTTAAATTCTTAACCAAAAATTCTAAAGAACTTAACAACAATTAAAATAATTTCTAAAACTGTTCAATCACTTTTAAATGTCTAGACTATTCCCCCGCCAGTTTGAAAACAGTAATATTTCAAAGCCCCGTAAATCTTTAGCAGTTTGATCATATCTTTTTAAAGAGAGGGAAACTTAAATAAAATAAGTTAGAAGTTCCTGCTGTGGGCTAGACATAGACAATACTTCAGAAAGAAAAGGTTGTGTAAGCCTTAATTGGGATTTGATAGATAATCTAATATTTAGTTACAGGGCTCCATATGCAAATAAAAGAGAGACAGGAGAGACAAAAAAAAAGTTAACTGCATGAAATTTTGGACAATCCCTGGACCATATGACTGATGTGAAGAGTTTGATAACTTCTGCCAGCAAATGTCAGCAAACACCCGCCGAGGTGCGCAGGCAATTACTCACGTGGACAGCTACTCATGGTGTACCACTCCATGCACTGCCCATAGGGGAAAGAGGCCACGTAAGCGTTCGAGTCCACGCACTGCTTCATGTTGCTGCACCACATGCATTCAGAGCTGCCACTTGTGCACTCCCCACACATCGTCCGCAGGGCGCAGGGCGTGCGGCACTGCTTGGCGCTGTGGTTAGCTGCAGGTGGGAGGACAGGAGTCAGATTTCTTCCCAGATAGGAATACAGGGAATGAGCCCCCAAGGTAGACAGACAGAAGACAAAACTGCCTGCTGTTCAGGCTGAAAAATAGTTTGATTCCACAGACCCAAAACACTTCACTGTGGTATGGTGTTGGTGGCTGGAGCTGGGGATAACTTAGACCACAGTGAATATGACAAAGGCAGTAAGTACTGCAAAACCTTGTCAATTCTTTCACTGGGTATCCTCTGTGAGCGTTAATGCTTTTTAACTGTCTTCTGGCCACCTTAAAATGGTGCAATGAACATACTCAGGTCCACTGAGATGTTCCTTAGCTACTCTCCCAAATGAAGTGCTGGGAGAAAACCCTCACATTTTATGTGAGCACGCTGGGACAGGGATTAAGTTATTTGATCAGTTCCACACATAAAATGAACAGCGAAAGCAGAACTAAGTCAGGAGTTTCTGGTGTGAGCCAGCACTTCATCATCTGTTGCAGTCTGAGGACAGTCACTTGTAAAACAAAGTTAAACCAATTCAAAGCGCCGCAAGCTAAAATACACAAAATGTTGACTTCAGGTTCCACGTTCATGATCTGCATCCTTTACTTCCTCAAAGAATGAGTTCAAGTGCTGCAGCTTACTTGGAAATTTTATGTAATCAGCCAACTTTCTTAAAACTTAAAAAGGCACTAATTGGTATTCAAAAATAATCAGCTATAATGGAGAGCTAACAGAGCGAGCCACTTTAAAAGATATGCAGTTCCAACAAAGCTAGGAGACTTTTCCCAAAAGCAAATAGCTTCCTTTTCAAAGTTCTTATATCTCCAAAGTGTCTTGCCTAATTAATTTCAAACTTTGATAAAAATCCTCCTCTGGCTACGGAGCAAGCGGAGGAGAGAAGGGGGGGTTTAAAATAGCTTTTATTTTTTTAGGTTTTTTTTTTTAAACAGGAGATGGCTCCATACCACAATTAACATAAATGTCACATTCAGGTATGCAATTTAGAGAAAAATAATTAAATTATAATGTACTTCAAGTACTTTACAGTTAAAAGTGTAAATGTAGAACTGTTTTAAAAATCTCCAATTCCTGGGTGAAATACAAGACACTTCTGCTGAAGAATTTTTCACTGGGAAAGTCACAAAATGGATGGTTTTAACCACAAGGAACAGGATCCTCTTTACTCTCTAGGAAATATAAATACTTATCCGTTCACCCATGAGACTCACATGTGAGGTAGCATTACCTGGCCTTTCGCAGATGCTGCCATTGACTTCGTTGATGCATGTTGCCGCCTTCAGTCCCTGAATGAAAGGCTCAGCTAAATAACCACAAAATCCAGCATCACTTGGTTCATCGGGGAGCCACTGGAGTAGGGTGTTGGTGAAGGGAGACATGTCTTCCCAGCACCAATACGACACATTGATTTTTCTCAGTCCAACCCATGGAGTCAAAGTTTTGGGCTAGGAATAAAGGAAAATGATCGATTTAATAGCCAGTTTTATTATCTTAGATACTAAAAGAAAATACACATAGCATGGAATGCTCATAACAACGATGCCAGGTTAAGTGTTGCAAAAATGTAATAAGGGAAATACTTGTTTCTCAGTGCTGTCAGAACCAAAGGCCACAGAGACAGAAAAATCCTTCAGGAAGCACTTTTTTTTTCTTTATTATTTATTTTTATTTCAAGTTGCATTTCCAGGAGAACAAGTCAAACTTTCACACTGGCTGACCACAAAATTAACTGCACATTGCTCTTCATATACTTCAGATTGCTATAAATTTCTTGACACAGGAATAAAAAAATCTGGAGCTACCATTTGACATAAGGAAGGAAGAAAACTAGCAATGTCCTACACAAATTATATGATCTTCCTACACTATGGTCTGGCTGGAAGATCGCTACAGTTTAAGAGTATGCATATAGATGGAGTGTTGGAGAGACAGAGCAGGTCACATCTAAATTAGTTATCTCTGGCAATAAAATTCTTAATGTGACAAACATATAACAACTCTTTCTACTGGCAATTTATTTTTTTGCATACATTTAGTCTAGGAAGAGGTACTATTGGTACAATATGGTATATTCCTGTGAAAAAAAATCTTTTCTCCATCAAAGCTCTTCAGTGACACAGCTGTCCTAGGAAAACTTTGGACCATACATCTTCCCAGCTGCCATATATAACCAACACCTACTTCCAACTCATTTTACACACTCTTAAACCTCAGAGTCACAACTTCTGACAGTAACAGGGTTACATGGCACTACGTGCCAACACCAGTGTGGATTGTTAATTACAAAACATCTATACAGACCTTACTCAAGCTGCTGAGCAGAGCCTCCCCAGCATACAGCACCGTACTGTGGAATGGCCAAAGTTCGGGTACCAAACACAGGTTTGGCTTTTTAGCAAAACTTTCCCACATTATGAGCTCTTAATATTAGTATCAACCAAGGATTCACTTTTTAAGGATACTGTAAACAAAATAACCCTGTAAATTAACCAATTTTTTTCTTCCCCAGCGGCAGTGTTCAAACACTATTAGGGAAGAGTTGCCATGTGTCCTCAAGAACTGTGCCATGTGTCTTCAGGAATTTAGACTGCATTCTACCTCTGGGATATCCAGAATCACCTGGAGTTGTTCAGACCACATACTTTAACAATAACCCAGGCTTGGTTTCCTCTCTTTACAAAAAGATTTAACAAATAACCTTGTCTGAATTGCACCTTACCTATTCTTGGCTGAATCAAATCCCCTCTAAAACCCCTCTAAAACCCCGCAATTGTTGGAATGCTGCTTTAAAATGACAAAGGGAATCAAAGCAGAGAATGTTCTTGTTTCAACAAGGGAATATTTCTCTTCAGCACTGGAGTATGCTCTCCTCTAGCAACCCTACTGCCTCCAGTCTCATTTTTCCTACGTAAACCCCTTCCTGCCTGCCAGCCCTGCCCACAGTGGCCTTTGGGACCTGAGAGGAGTTACTGTGATGTGCTGTCAATCCACAGCAGCTCTGGAGCTGAAACCAGGACTTCAGTGAAGCTGCACAGCATCGGTCTTTGTTAGGGCTTTAGCACCACCTACACAACCTGCCCTGAATACCTCTGTGTTTCTGCCAGGAACTGGGGGGGAAAAAATGTATTTCTTTATTGATGCATGAAGAGGGACAGATTCCAATTCACTTCTCACCAGCTCCAACAGGAAAGCACCTGCTACTAAATCAAACATAAATAACTCCAAATAAGACAAGCAGCTCTGCGGAGTAAGGAGCCGACATTTTAAACAGCTGCTTTTCTGAGCAGAATAAATAACTTTAAATACATTAAACACCTCTGGTGCCCCAAAGGGACCTGTATTTATAAGGTATTGCACGAGTCACGCGAGGACTCCTGCTGCAGTCATGTATCCCACAAGAGAAATGCGTGTGTGATTTCATTACAGAACGCAATACCTTTAAGGTACCTCGTATGTTTGTATTTATCTTTCCCATTTACATTCTCTACAATTTCACTTCAAAAGCACCCATAGGGTATGCTGAATTTCAAAAGAAAAATCAGTCCTTTTCAGTAAAGAGCCACATCTACTCTGCACAGAGCATATAACACCCCAGCAAAGACTTTTCCACAGTCACACCTTAATTACTCAGGGGACATAAAAGAGAAGCACTCACCGAAGACTGCATCTTCTGCAGCTCCTTTACAACAAAGTCTACCTTTTTCTGGGTGGTGAGGGAAGCCAGCAAAGCCCCATTGGATCTGCAGGACAGTTTGGCATGATCATAGTTCTCCTTTGTATTTGTAATTTTCAAGCAGGAGTTGCCAACCAAATGCCAGTTTGTTCCACAGATATTTTCTGCGGAGAAGGGGGAGAGAAAGTAAAACCAGAGGTGCAAGTGGCCCTCCCAGTGCTCAACGTAGTGCAAGAACTTTTCCGCCAGAAGACAACTTACTGCCACATCCAAAACCAGCATGACTTATCAGCACACCCAGAAGGATCTATGTACAGCAACACCAGAGGAAAACAAAAGCTGTTTGGAGGAGCTGGTGTGCGACCATACCATTTACTTATCTGCAGTAGGTCCTCAAAGCACTTACTACAGCATCAAATAGTAAAATCATTATAGAAGGGGTGAAGGAAATAAAACGAGTATCTTGATGATGGCTTAAAGCCTCTTGCTCAATCACAGTTATTAGGACAATGTTTGATAGAAGAGAGTTGCTGTGATATTTGTGTTCACAGCACCAAATTTCCAGAATTAATCCTTGTTTCAGTTCGAACATGGCCATACCCACCACTGAGGAACTCCTTGAACCTTGTGGGAGTTACTTCCCCACTCCTAACTGTTCCTACAAAAAAGCCTGATGGAAATTTCACTGTGAATTTCTGTACAGCTTATGTCTAGCTCCAAAGTCTTGCTTTGGGTTTATCTAACAGACTGAAAGGCTCATGGGTGGTTTTCAGACAGGGTTTTTATTTTGTGGGTTTTTTTGTTTGGTTGGTTGGTTTTACAAATATGTCATCTCCACAACAAATTAAGCAGACCAAGCTCTTCACCTGTCTTGTTAAGGATGTTTTTCTCACTGTTGTGGATCTTCTCTGAAGTCTCTTCATTTTTTTCACTGTTCTAGACTAGCAAGCACCAGACCTGGAGATGTCCAGACCTACCAGAATGACCAGGCTTTCCATGCCTGTTTAAAGCTTCTGCCTGTGTCATTTTTCACCTTTTCTCTAGATTTTATTAACTGCAAATGTCAGTCACTGAAGATGCTTTATTTCTCTCACATTCATTGGGAAAAAAACCCCAGGTTACTATAGATGGACCAATAATCAACTCTTATGAGATCCCACTGGAATCACTCAAATATTAAAGAGAATTTTCCTTATATACTTTAGGTGTTATTTGCCTAATTCATCCAGTATGTGCCATCATGGTTTTGCACAATTTTAGTTTCTAAAATTAAATAGCATGCATTATTAAATCAAATATCTTGCAGAAGCCTATTATATCAACAGTTCTGCTTTTGTCAAATGAAAACAGAGAGCTGAAATACAGCCTAATAATTATACAAATGACCATACTCCTCTTCAGACAATAGGGACTGAGAAATATTCCATCAGACTTTCTGATTTCACTAGAAATAAAGCATCATACCAAAGTGAGTATGATTAAACAACATTATTTACTCTAGACATGCACTAATAGATCACAGGCAACAGAATAAAAAAAAAAAAAATAGGAGGGGGGCAAGATCAAATTATGGACTCTGAATTTGCATTTTTTTTCTTACACAAACACCACCAATACTTACCTGGTAAAGCAATGCACTCCTGATTCCTAGGTTCCCACTGACAGTTCTGATCCATGGCACAGCTTTTACAACTTGTCCTTTTGTTACAGTAATAGGCAGGGTTATCCTTCGGACAATTGTCATAGAGAGTAATAGGAACCTAAAATAAATAGTGAGAGATGAGGCCTTTTCCTCAAGCAGCGTCAGTTTACAGCGCCCATAAAGACTCCAACACTAAACTTCCCAGGTCAGACCTCCAAAGCGACTCATATATTCAAAAGTGGTGACAGTGGAAATAACCCACACAGTGTAGTCACGATATTCTCCCAAGCCACCACCTGACACATCTTCCTTACTAGAGCTTTTACAAGAGGGTTAGGTTTCTTTTTCTAGGAAAGGCGCTCTTGATGGCAAACCCTATACCCCAAACTGGCTATAAGCCTTGCAAAAGAATCCTGCCACCTCCTCCCCTGCCCTCAGCCATCCTTCTCCTCACTTAAGCAGACAGTCCCATGAAAAACCCTTGGGACAACTTAAAAAAAAAAAAGAGAAGTCAAGCATGTTCATGATCTGAGGGTTGGAGGACCTCTCCTACAGAGACAGGCTGAGACAGTTTGGCTTCTTCAGCCTGGAGAAGGCTCAGGGGAGACCTTACAGCCCCTTCTACTACCTGAAGGGAAAGCTGAGGAAGGACTGTTTGTAAGGGCATGTAGCAATAGGATGAGGGACACTGGTTTTAAACTAGACCAGAGTAGGTTTAGATTAGACGTTAGGAAGAAGTTCTTCACTGTAAGGGTAGAGAGACACTGGTGCAGTTTGCCCAGAGAGGTGGTGGAAACCCCATCCCTGGAGGCATTCAAGGACAGGCTTGATGAAGCTCTGAGCAATCTGACCTACAGATGTCCCTCCTCACTACTTAAACTAGATGGCCTTTAGAGGTCCCTGCCAACCTAATGTAGACTGTGATTTGAAGACATTGTGAGTTTAGACATTCACCAAGAACAACAAAAAAGCAGGGTTAATAATACTGACAGATGAAGGCACCTGGCCATTTGCTATTGCAAAAGCTTAATTTAAGCTACAGAAGTACAAAAGAGAGATGGTACCTGTTCCTCCGTGCAGTTGTTATGCATTGAGACACACTGGTCGGTGCACCACTGACAGTTGTTTGTATTTGCTGTACAGCTATAGCAGTCTGTAATCTGATCACATTTTTCATTTTCTACAACTATTAAAGAAAAAAACCTGCATGACCAAAACCAGGCATTTCCTGACAGAGCTCTAAGAACTTGATTATATATAGCAAAAGATACAACCAAACAGTTGCACCTGTAGATTTTTCCCTTATCGACTACTTAGTAAGTCAGATACTTTCATGTGATTGAACTGATAGAAAATTGCATTCATTTGCAGCATCAATCATTTTTAGTGCTCAAGGATCTGTAAAACACACCACTAGAAAATGCACCAAGACATGGGAGTGCAGGAACTAAGAGCGGGCATGCATGTTCAGTCAATGCCCACACAAAAGATGCCAGAGGACACTTCACAAGGACATCTCCTGTTTAGCTGCAAGTCTGGCCTTCAATTACACGGAGCATTTTTGTGCAATGCTTGAACTTAGCACTTCATCTTTCCAATTGCTTATCACCTGTGTTTTATGAAAATTTATTGTACACTGAGAGCCCATCAAAGCAATGTCCCTTTACATCAACTTTTTGCAATAATTAAAGGTTGCCACCTATTACAGAATCAAGGTTTGAACAATTCAATTCAGAGCAACAAATGCATCAGGGTAGCATGTTGAAAAGTTGCTTAAAAATTATCGTAACTGAGAACACTGGAATCAGACCTTAAAACAAATATTCTTTATGTATTCCTCTACCCATACAGTACCACGGAAGGAAAAACAACTTCTTAAAACACTATTCCTGCCATCAGCCTTGAAGAACACCCAATAACATCACAGGACCCAGGTCCCTTCCATAGCCTTAGCACATCACTAACTCTCACAAGGCCAGTTCTTGGAACAAACATCTATGAGCAATGGTCCCAGCCTGATTCCTGACTGGTGATGTCTGTTTAATGTAGGAAAGTAAGTACAAGTACGGTAAGAAATATAAATAAATCTAATGAGCAAGCAGCTTTAGAAGGCGCGAGAGATGGAAACATCTCCACATCACTGCAGTCAGAGGAACTACAACCCCCAGTCTTAAACTCAATCTGATAACTGCATACAACTAACACAAGACAATTTGGAAATGAAAAAGACCCTTCATGCCTTTTGGAAAGGAAAACGGAAAGAATGTAACCCATACCTGGTTTGGGAGGGCAGTCTTCAAAGACCTTCTGCTGCTGCTCTATTGTGGCCATTTCCCAGGGGACGCAGCGAGGAGGAGTGGCAGCCCACACACATCTGAAACCAGGACCTGCTCGCAAGCAAGCCGTTTCATTATTAAAAGCTTCACATCTCTCGGGTGTGTACTTCAGTATGTCACTCAGGAGGAGGCTGTTGAAGCCTCCAAACACATACATGGTGCTAGACAAAACATAAGGAAAAAAGTAAGTATTTGCGCCTGTGTTTATAGAACATGCACTGCTGCAAGTCACTGTGATTCAGTGTGCGAGCAAGGTGGGGTTTTTACGTTCTGACATGTACAAATAAATAGCTCCTGGTTAAGGAAGGCACTAAAGAAAGGGTTGGTCAAGTCCCAATGCTTCAGAGAAGCTAAACCCTCAACACACAGGTACTGAGGTCATCACCCAACCTTCCCCTTCAGCCAAAAGGCTTCAAGGTGACACCTGATCAACAGGACCAGACATTAAATGTTCCAGAAATGTGGGATCCTCCTGTAAAGAAGAGTGGCAAAAGAGGTGGGAAGGCTAAAAATAAGGGATCACACCATTTAACTGGTGTTCAGAAACTGTGACAAAACAATTCAGCATTGTCACATTTTGTGATGCTGCTGTGACAAAACCACAGTTATTTTCATGGATGTTAGCAACTGAGGGAAGTGTCATTATGTTAGCTGGAAAAAAAAACAACTAAAAAAACCCAATCCCGAACCAAAATTTGGGGGAGAGGGGGGAGTGGAATGCTAAGAAAAAAACGTGGTTTTTAAACCTTCTTTAGTATCACAACAAAAACCCAACTATGCATCCATGTTTGTAAATGTACATTTAATATGACTGTGAGGAGGAGTCTATGAAACTGTATAAAAGTTTTGGTTGAAGAGTAAGTATTTTTAATACTATTTCCATCCTAATTTAGGAAAGAACTAAAGAATCAGCTTAATTGTCCTTCATGGGAGACACAGCATAATTGGTATTCAGTATACACTGGAACAAATATAGTGAGTGAGATTTTAGAGACAGGAAGAGAAAAGCACACCTATTTTAAGGCAGTGACAGTTATCTGACTGGCTTAAACTGAGCTTTAAATAATGTTACTGATTTACAGAAAGTGTCCTCAAAGGATAAAGCAATCAGAAGAAAAAAGTCCTAAAAATATCACTTCAAACTTGGTTCTGTGGCCTGAGTACAATAAGAGAAGTTCACCTGGGAGCATGGATATTATTACACTGATATCATGCTTAAAATAAGAAAACTCACTTATGATTTCACATAAATACTACACATCATGTGAATGGTAGAGGAAAGCCACACAGCTATGTCTATACTGAAATACAAACACATTTAGAAGCCATGACAGAAAGGAAAATTTGTAGCTAGAAGGTGTCAGTGCAGTTAAGTAAGAAATAGAAGTATGAAATAAATGAAATTACAAATAAGAAACATATATATATAAATCAGAAAAGTAAATAAAAACTGAGTGAGGCAAGACAGTTTATTTCAGTGAAGAAGGGCTGACAGGAACAGGTGGGTAACTGAAGACATGATGTGAGCACAGAGCTTGGAGAAGTCTGCAGGAGATCCTCAATCCTCTGGTCTCAATGTTACTGATCGCTACATATCAACACACATGTGTTTGGATACACACAGGAGTACAAGTTCACTGAAGTATGAAAAACGCCAATACCCTCCCCCCAAGCCTGTTTGTAGCTTTACCTGTTGTAGAGCACAGCAGAATGTCCAAACCTGTTGACATCATGATGGAGACCCGGACGAGGAAGAACAGACCACCGATCACAAGCTAGGATTAAAGAAATTTAAATAATTTCTCAGTATAATTATCAATTCAACTTTCGGGACACGTTTCAGGGATCTTTCTGAAAGATCCCAAAGTATAATTGCTATAGAGAGACCATTCCACCCACCACCAAAATGCAAACCTTGAGTGAGCCAGGACTCTCTTCGAAAATGTTGTGTTACCTTCTGTTTGCAAGACCAAAGACTTAGTCAGGACCCAGCTGCCATGCTATGACAAAAAGGGAAAGGAAGGAAAGGAAGGCTCTAGCATCTAAACAGTTCATGAAAAAGGGAGGTTTCAGGGCATTGTGTTGAAGGGGTTATTAGATTTTTGGCAATCACATGTAATTAAATGGCAGTGGCTTGAGCTGTGTTACCGGTGGAGTTTTTCCCTGCTTAGTAAGTTCAGTTTTTATCTGTTTATATGTGAATTATGGGTGGTTTTGCCCCAAACCAGTATCACTGAGAACAGAGAGTTATCTTTTCTTTTTTTCTTCCTCATTGCAATTATGTTTCTAGAGGGTAGATATCCACATTTTAAATTTTTTTCACTCATCGTAGCTTAAGGATTTGTGGTTGTTTTTCTCTTTTAATATAATGTGAGATTATTCCATTTTTTTCTATTAGCATAACATTTATAAGTTCAGCTTCATTTTTTACTCAGTTTCTCAGGTAATTTCTTCCTTTAGGCAGCATGAAAAAAAACCCCACAACCCAACAACCTAAGAAACATATAACCCACTGAGCAAAAGGAACAAAAGCAGGAGAAGTCAGTCCAGTTCCTATCACTTGAAGTTTGTAAAGTAAATGTGATCACTGTGGGGGTAACGCAGTTGGATTGAACTTAAGCAGTTAAGACAGAAAAGTCAATGTGTTCTAAAGATCTACAAGAACCCTGGAATACTGGTGAACTCTTTAATGGAAGATACAACTGTTGCACCATGGACTGAGCCTCTGAATAAACAAAGTCCACAAACCCAAACTACTGTGCGCATAAGTCAGGAGGGGAAAGGAAAACAACCTTAATAATTTTTCTACCAAACGTAAGTGAAGAATCACTGGATAAATCAAGATATCCCAACCTCTGCTCCCACAGAAACCTTTGCTCAAGAGTGTGGATATATAAAACACACAGGACCCTGTTGGTTAGATTTAACACTTTGATAAATCTTAATTTGGAAGTTTATTTTTAAACATCCTTTGCCCAATTTTCAAAGATTTCAACCTAACCCTGCATCAGTCCTGAGACAAGCATGCATGATTCCAATTTTTAACAGGAGACTTTCACAAAATTGGACAGCAATTTGCAATTCTTTACCCAGCAAGTTGTAAATTATGTGAGGCCAAGAAACATATTTCTCTAGATTAACAGAAGGCCTAGAATGTTTGGCTTTCTAAGCCTCTTTCCCATATTTAACTGAAGATCAAGTACTGGAAAAAAATGAATGATTCTGAAACTACAAAGAATTCTCTCCTTCCTAACTTAGGAGTTACGCCAAGCCTAAAACTTAGAACACACAGGATTTATTAAGTATATATCCAAACAGAACACATATAGTAAGAAAAAGTCCAGCATCTTTCTATGTTGGTCATAAAAACTGAAGTTTTGTTAAAGCAAATAACAGTTTTAATTTATATCATGTGGGGAGAAAGATCTTTTATGAGCACAGCCTTTACATTAATATTTGCCGTCAAGTTTAGAAAAAAGCCAAACACTTGAAGTTAAAACTTCTTTAGAAATTAAAAAGAATGGTTACTTAAACCACGGTAACTGCATTGAGACAATGTGCCCGTTACAGACACATCCTATAGGCAAGGGAGGTGACCCTCTGGAAAGCTCAACCCTTGCCTTCTCACTCCTGGAGATGAACGTGTAGCGATGGAAGGGCTGTAAACTCACCTAGCTCCTTTGCTGCTATGAATTGTTGACAGGAGGAGGCAGGGGATTAAGCAAAGCATTCCCCACCCAGACACAAAACTACTGCAGAGCAGGAAACTTTCACAGAGGCCATAAAGACCAATTTTAGGGAAAAGAAATGCCAACTACTCGTTGCAGTGTACAGAAGCTATGAATAACACTGAGACTGCTCGACCCAAGTGCTCACTCAACCTGGACATCAACAAAATCCAAAAGCTTGTCCTGAGAAGCAACAAGAAATGCACCTACACACGGATGGCTGGACTGTTATCCTGAAACCTTCCAAAACTGGGCACTACCTGGGCAGTTTAGACAGAATAAGACACAACCTGGCCAAGTGGAATATAAAGAGCTAAGAAGTATTAATGCATTCTCAGATCTACCTAATCTGCTAAACCTCCAGACATGCTCAAAGCACATCTCTCTGACATCTGTTTGTATCTGTTCTGCATCTGTT
>VXBZ01003941.1:165032-208278 GCA_013399135.1 Heliornis fulica
AGAGATAAAAAGAAAAGATAATTTGTCATCACAATGTTATAAGCATGTGATCTGATCACATAGAAACTTGTGGCAGAAAACTAGAAATTATGAACTAAATAAAACACTTCAGAAATCAATTTTAATGGTAAACACTGAAGGTAAGACCTGTTTCTGAAGCTTTTATTTTAGACTGCATTTTAATATTAGATTTCTTCAGTCTTCCACCCATCACTATGATCCCTAAGCTACTACCTTCCTCAACAAGACATTAGAAATGAGCAGATAATCCAAATATTCCCTGCTTTTATAACATGCTAAGACAGCAGTTACTAAGCCTCTATTCTGAAGGCATTCAATAACACTTCTCCTTGCTGCTTGGTTTTCTCCTGTGTAGCTTGAGGCTTGGGAGCATCAAGAGATAGATAAGAAACATATAAGCATGTGAATATTAAAGATGGGATAGTCATATCCATCTGTGGTGGCAAGGCCACAATGGACTTTGTTAATTAGAATATTTCATCACAGCATATAAGTTTAGTCCCATCAATATATTGATTTTCCCATTATCAACATAATTATATCAGAGATCACGCATAAGAACCACCAAGGAGGTGTTTCTACTGTGACACTACTGATCAGCCAACATCCTAACATACTCCTGGGCCAACTGAATAAGGCAGATCATGTCTAAGGGGTCCTAATGAAAAGGATACAAAGAGTGTTTTCTTCCTATTTCTAGAAAAAAAAACCCAAACACCAAACCCTAAGTAATGAAGGTAGACAAGAGGACCAGGCCACTGCTCAACCTTGCCACTTGAAACACCATCAATGCAAGCTCTAATTCTCCATGTAAATCTTGTAAAGACTGGGGCAAACCAACTACAGCACTTACTTTATGTAACAAGAACCTGTCAGTTAACTACACTGAATCAAAATGAACATCACGATTGACCTGTTTTGTCAAATAAATGCGATCTGTATTTTATATTTAATAGTTCAATGGGTCAAAAGACACAAAAATGTAGGTAGAAAAATATTTATTGCTATCAAAGTTTTAAAAAAAATAGTCTATCCTTGACTATCAAAATACCTCATTTTAAACGTCTTCAAGGAAAAATAAACAACTCAAAATCATGCTAGCTAGTGGCATACAATAAGCTCCATGGGGATATGACTTGAAATCCAAGGAGGCAGATGGGAACAATCCCTGTAACATGCAGCAAAATGGCCCAATGACACCAAATCCTGCTGCTGACAGTAATCCATTTGCTTGCGTATTCCTTCCACAAACCAGGAGTGACATGTCAGCAGACGGTCACTCTGAGAATTCAGGGTTATGTGATTATTTCAGAGAATCAAATGATGAGAGCACACATGCAAGGATTGCTGAAGGCAGAATGTGATTTGAGTACAGAATGGTGTTTTTCTTCAGTGTAAATTGTCTGGATATTCATGCACCGTCTTTTACACAATTTCTTCTTAAATTCATGGTCTCTGGACTTTAAATTCACAAATAAATACTGCCCTCTGCTGGCTGTTCAAACCAAATCCCTCCAAATAAAATCTAATCCTTTGGCTTTATCATTAAACAGTGCTTATAGGGATATTTATGCTACCAAAGCATACACTGAAACAAACTGATACTACAAAGAGCACATCCAAACAAGTCAGCCAGCTTGCAGTTAGAACAAGAGTGTACAATGTACAAGTTGAGCTTCAGCAGTGGCCAATGCAGACTATTAGGCTATAACTAGCCTAATAGTCTGCATTTCTGATAAATCATAGATTAAATCCACTCTCAGGATTAGCTGTACAGCTGAGATGGTGGAACAATATGCTTTCTGTTTAAGAAATAATTTGTAATGCCCAAGGTTGTGTATAATAAACTGGTGACCAAATAACTGCTGCTGTATTTGCCCAGAAATCACTGCACCAGTTCATTTTCTCAGTAATGTGTAGCAAGCTAAATGAGCCTCTCCTGATTACACATTCATCTGCAGTACGCTCAGTAGCATTCATTATAATATACCCAGCATGTAAATCAGTCTCTTCTTGAAGACAGTGCTCTTTGAATATCCAAGAAATTTTTTTCTTATTATTATTATTTCTGCAAGAACTTACCAATATCATAAGCCATAAAATCTGAAGAAAAGCACTTCGCGCCATGGCTCATGGAGGTGTCATTGTGCGTGTTTCCTCCAAACACCAGCATGGTTCCACTCATTATCACAGCCGTGTGCAAATAGCGAAAAAATCTACTGTCTTTAAGAATAGTCCTTCAGAAATAAGAATATATGTATTACTGACACTAATTACTACCTGGCAAAGACAAAGCAACCCATAAATCCCAGTTAGGAGGTTTCAGGGGTGTGTGGAAGAGGAGAAGGGGCAGTATTTAACTACTGTTCCTAATGAGATTAACAACTTTCCCCCTGCAATTTAATTTCCTCACCTGATCGAATCATAGAAGAGTTTGGGCTGGAAGGGATGTTTAAGATCATCAAGTTCCAACCCCTTCTGCCATGAGCAGGGACACCCAACTTACAGGAAAAATATATCTATGATAGCCTTTTTCCAAAGCTAAGGATCTTAAAATCATAGATTCCTTCCCTGGGGATTATCAAATTTTTGCAGTTATGGGGCTTTTGAGCAGAGTCAGCTAAACTGGCTGATTCAGACGCTACTTGGAAAGACTTCTATATTTTCTAGTAACTTCAATTTTATGGTAACCTAAAGAATTCTTTCAAACTGGACACAATCTCTTGCTCAAAACTAAAAAATCTATTTCAAGAAAATCTATGCATCTGCTGGTAACAGTGCCCTGGAGACTTAATACCTGCAAAGCTGACCGCCTCACCCATCATGGGAGGCATTAATTAAACTTGCCATTGCCCACACCCTTGCTCAGCACAACTAATGGCACTGCACGCAAAGGGTCGCTTTTCGTAGACCTTCCCTACTGTTTTGAGATGGTCGAATTGCAGGAGAATCCCAGTGAGGCCACACCTGCATTGCAGTCACCCCAGTGTCACCCTAGTTCTGCAGAACAGCCCCATCCCCAAGGCTGCCTGCACTGAAGCCCAGACTTCCACAATGAATTATCCAGCGAAGGGAATACCAACAACCTGGACCTATTCCTAGTGCACGAGCAGTAGTATCCCAGCACACACGCTTTGCAAATGTGTCTCTCTCTGCCAGGGCTGCAGCACTAGATGAGAAGCTGCCAGACAAAACACCGTAGGGAACATGGGGAGAACCACCTCGCTTAATTAAGATCAGAGTATTGTTTTTTTGCCTCTCCATGAAATCACAAGAAGGAGTAAAGTAGTGTAAAGGAGTTCAGAATTAAAAAAAAAAGTCAACAACAGCAACAAAATCATAAAGATTAGCATGTGCTCCTACATGCATCGCTGCAAGGCAACTACTCGCCTGCTCTGACAGTCCTCACCAGACTGATAAATGTGAAGGATGGAAGTTGGTGTTGCAGAGGTTCAGAAGAACACTGTCCTGTTCATGACATTTTCTGCCAATTCAGTCAGATTTGCCCACTTCATGGCTTAAGTGGAAGTTCAAATGAACCAAGACAAGAAGTGTGGTGATTACCCCATGTACAACAGAGCAGGAAGGAAGGGTTTTGGAAATTAGTCACCAGTTACTTTACTCATTGGTAGAGACTCACAAATGGTTGTTGCATAAATACAAGTTAATTTAAACCCTCAAAAAAAAAAAAAAAACAGTGCAGTGACTCAAATTTACATGTGGTATTTCAAAAGTTCAGTCTCCTTTTTGTCAGAAGCCTTTAAAAAATCATGAAGAAAAACACGAAATTGAAAAAAAAAAATATTTTACCTCCGTAGCTCAAAGCTGTGAAGTTTTGCTACAGCTTTTAAATAAAATTCACCTTTGGGCAGAAACAAATCACAGAAGATTTCAGCTTAAGAAATGAATGTTTCAAGCAGTTACAGAGCCAGAAGAAAATGGGGCTGTAATAGAAATTCTTTTGCAGTTTTAATAGCAGAATGAATTATCACTCACTTGACTGCAGTAACTGCACTCATATGCACAGTCTGTACTGCTGGCAAGAAAATCCCATCAAATATTGTTCTTTTCAGCTTTAATACAACAATAGATTAAAATGGATTTCTTGGCTCGTTCACAGCCTTGATTATATGTGATTATATGATTCTCTATTCATAAAGGGACATAAAAATACCAGCTACAAGCACACTATCCTGAATGCAGGTAACTATGTACTACTGTACCATTATAGAACACCCCATCCTCTTGTCCACTAGACACAAAAACCGATGGGGTGGTGTACAGAAGGAACAACTACTTACCACATACGGGAGTCAACTTCATATTTGTACAAGTCATCTGCTAGCCTGTATTTGTTGGCACTGAACGCTTTGTAACCACCATGGATGTAAATTGATCTAGTATTTGGATCATAAACACTACTGTGGCCATATCCTCCTTGAACCAAAGCTCCACTCGTCTGCAGGATGTTCCACGTCTTGGTACCTGAGAAATGAAAAATATGAGTGACAGAACATGGTTAATTTATCTCTATTAATGACTGATCCACAAATCTGGTGGGGATTCAAGGTTTCCCTTGACTTGGATCTAGACAACATCTCTATTACTCCATATCCAAAAATAATCTACTGTCAAGAAATATTGTCAAGTATTACTAATTAGAACAGAAAAAAAACTCTTCTATAGTTATTACATTTTTCAGAAAAGCTAAGTAAATGAGAGATAAAAAGTACAGAAATAATATATCGTATTTCAGTGACAGTAAAATGCCAGCAGCATGGCTTGATTTGGAATGGTACTCAAGAGCACTTTTATTTTTTATATATACATATATATAAAGCCAGACAGCACTGAAGCCAAGTGAAGTATGACTGGGAAGATCACTGCAGTTAAAAACTAATATGTTATTAATGGTCCTATATCTCAATCACTAAAATAACATTGGTTTGAAGCACCTTAGACATAATACAACAGTAAATGAAACAAAAACGACAAAATATACGCCAAATCTCTGTAGCAAGTGCTGAATGAAAATCTTCATAGGCCTCCTAACTCCAGGGCTGACCAGTCACAGAAAATGCAAAAGAATCAAATTGTCTGCGAGATCAAACATAGGAAAACCAAATCGCTGCCTCACACATCCCAGTTCACTTTAGCTTTCTCCTGGAGGAAGAAAGCTCATTCATGTGGACACCAGTGAACTAGAGTATGCTCCTGGATACTCTGGATCAGGATGACTGAAGGACAAGGGTAACAGGTTGGAAGTACAGATAATGTCAACTAGTTCTGACAATTATGGGCACATTCTCATTGTGAGCTTCCTGTGCTTAACTATGTTGTCTACCTGGTCAGTGGAACAAAAGATGTTCCTCCAGAGAGCCATTTCAGAGCACAAGTCAGACAGCTGCTCAGTTCAACTGCAGAGCTTCCTACATTGCTTCACAGATGATACCAACAATCTCTGAACATTCAAGACCAAAAGTTTACTATGCCCAAAGATGTGGGACAATGCAAAGTCCAGAAAGCTCTTCCTTTTACATTGGCTAACCACCAGTATGGCAGACAGGGGTCTCAGGTTAAGTGGATACTTGGTCTGAATTGTAACAACCTATTCTTGTACCCAAAAGGTACAAAAACAAACTCAAAAGTGTTTGCTTTGTCAAAAGGAGAGAGAAAAATAAATTTAAATTGTCTCACAGATGTCCTGCTATGTCCCTCAATTACAGCTTTCTAGTTTCTGGGACCTGACAAGCTGTATAAAGCTGGAGGCATGTGGCTGCCTGCTTACTGCCTGTGTTACACGAACACTGGAACTCAGCTTGAACTTCTCATGAACACAAACAGAAGGAAAAGAACATACCTGTCTTTGTTTTCTTATGTGAATACAGTTGACTTAAGTAATTTCCAAACCAACTGTTAAAACTGAAGCGAAATGCCGGTATCACTCACCGAGGTTGTATTCCTGGACGTTGCTGATATAACCGTAAAGAGGGCAGTGCCCAAAGATGACAAGCATCACCATGCTGCCATCTTGCAGGGTGACAATGTGCGCTGAATGGCCAACAACAGCATACTGTTCTTTGGGTTTCAGCATCACTTGAGCCCAGGTCTGGGTGGGAATGTGGAACACCCACAGCTGGCTGGTCACGTTCCCCGTGGCATCGATTTTTCCACCATACATATATATATCATCCTGAAAGAGGTTAGATTTCAAACGAGGTCAATGAGTTTGGCTTTTAGGAAACAGCAAATATGTGCATGGGGCATGATTGACCTTCAGGTGACAGACAACATTTAGGTGCCTGTATGCTAGCTGAGCATCTAATCATCCACTATAAAACAGAGCAGAGCTGGGAGAACAACTCACCTGATCAGAAGCAGGGGAGGTGTGCCTACTCCTGGGTGAGCTGACTGGCTCTCAAGATTTCACTACCTGTACTGACTAGGTCTATTTTAATTCCAAACAGAGCTCAGACACTCCCAAAGGCACAGAAAAGTCAGGCGAGTTAATAAACAAGCTGAATCCTTCCTACAGCTTGCAAATGAAAGCAGTGGAAGGTATCTGGAAAGAAAGACAGCAGGGTTGGAAACTCCTCTGTGTCTGTACACCAAAAGCTTTGACTTCCAAGTTAATGTACTGACAAAAAAACAAGGAGCTTTTGGAAGGAAGGGCACCAGTTATACAGGGTTTTATTAATCATCCTGTAAAAGCTAATTTCCAAAACTCTATCCAGTTTCCTTTGTGGGTCCCTCCAAGCACCTCAGTGGAGCAGGCCTGTTCCCTCTTTGGACAAGGTGGTAATCTTAGGAAGGGAAATTTTCTATTCTAGCTGATCCTTTTTGGGAAATTCCTGAAAAAAACAGCCCAGTACTGATAGTAAACCACTTATTGCATCCTACTTTTGAACAGTTACTTGCAGACTGTGCACTGAGCTCACAGGTAGGAATTTCCATCCTTCTCAGGCTCAAGTGTTCTGTTTGGGAACAGAGTATTTCAAGTGTTTATAATTATACGCTTTATATAAGCTTGCACCATGATGAGCTAATTAACATTCCAAAAGCAAAGGTCAGTAAAGGATTAGCTCATTTTCTTTTCAAAGGCTCTGCCATTCTGCTCTCATAGGTCTTGTGCTCACAACTAGGCAGGCTGGTGAGAAATAACGTAAGGAACCATCAAATCCACTTATTTCAGATGCTGGAAGAACAGATTCATGGATCTACTGCAGAAACAGAGCAGGTTCCAACAATTCCTAACTCACCAGCTCTGCTTTGGTGCCTTGGACAACAGAGCTCATCAAAATATTTATGTGGTTTAACACAAACGGAGACAGCTGGGGAATCAGATGAAGTCTAGCACACTCGAGCCGTTGGCCATATCTTGCAAGCACAGACAGCAAGAAGAAAATAATGGACTCACTGACCTCAACCAGCCTTAAAATCTCTGAGAAAAGAGCAAAGAAGGAACACTCCAGAAGAACACGTGAGCATAGGAACTACTGGCCTCCCAGGATACTAGCCCAAGGACTCCTTGGAGTACAGTTACATAGACTGGAATATCCACAGAGAGGCCTTTGTAGAAGAAACACTTCTCCCAAAAGACTGATGGGTGAAAACAAGGGAAATCAGCCAGGGAAAGGGTCTGCAGCACTGAACCTACCTTATGCAATGCCAATGAATGACCATATCTCATCTCTATGGAGTTTACAGTGTTGTCCAGCGGAAGCCACTCTTCAGAAATAAGATCATACCTGTGTAAAAAAAACAATTATCTGAGAAGCAGATATTGAAGTCAAGAAAAAATATTGCTTTGTGGGAAATTCTTTTATTTACCATAAGTCCTACCAAGACTTCAGCATGGACAAAGCACTCACAGACTACTTAGGGATTAAAATAATCCAGTCAAGCCTGCTCTGTTACTGAACATCAACATATTGTTTTGTTTAACCCTGAGCTTTTTTCCTCATGCAAAACCAAGAGTTTGTCTCTTAAGCTATGATAAGATACACCACAGTTTGATAATCTACCCAAAAGAGCAGAAAAACTTTACACCAAGGTTAGATAACTTCCACCTACTTGATAAAAAAAAAAACAAACAAACCACCAACAACCTGCTTAAGTGTTTAAAAGGCACTTTTTAATTACGCCTTTGTCATTCAAGTGTATTTTCTTCTGTGAACTTGAAACAGGATAAATCCTTTGCCCTGAAAATAGCCTGTGGCTTTTCAGATAAAAGACTGAGCTGTACTTGCCAGGCTTGCAGCCTTGTAAGATAAAATCACCTCTCAGAAAACGTTTAATGAAGCCACAGGGTATCTGTTGAAAAATCAGGCATGACTTTGAAAGAGTAAATTGTGGATGTAATCAGCAACTATTCTACAACTAACTGTGCATTTTCAGCTCTTCCTTAACTTGTCCTATACAAATTATCACCAGTGTACCTATACATGCAGAACGCACAGCTCTCACTTAGGTCCGTTAAAGGGAGGGACTGAGAAAAATCCAGCCTTTGCCTAGATCTGCTCAAATACTGCAAGCTCAAACTGGAGCCTGAAATAATGTTTACGGGGGATTTCCACGAGGTACATAATTATTACTTGGTATCTCAGTTACTGCTAAATCTCCTCAACTAATTGCATAAATATCATCCTAAATGCCACCCCCTGTTTGGTACAGATAAACATCCACTGCCTCCAGGATGGGGCCTCCACCAAGCCAAACTCTTCTGAAGTCACACTGATGGAATATAAAGAAGGGCTAATAACACAAAAGCAAAAAAACCCTTTGAATACAAGACTAGATATAATTTAAAAGCTAGCCTAGAAATATATAGCGAGGAGTTAAATGCTGCCAGAAGCAACTGTAACAAAACCACTCACTGAACATCAGGAGCCTTATGCTTTTACTTTTCCAGAATTAGCACCCCTCAGCAGCGTTTTCCCACATCTCATATGTGAATCTAAGTTTTATTACTGCCGTTCTCCCCTGGAGACAGAGCGTAGGCCAAAGCACAGCACATCGGGATGGCATTTTCTAAAAATAATTCTCAAATCTAAGTTTCTCTGCTTAGACTTTATTATCTAGGTTTATACTCACGCTAAAACCTTCTGAGAGTCAGAATGATTGAAGACATAGCCTCCAACAATCCACATCTTATTGTCATGGATCACAGCTTTGTGAGACGCTCTAGGAAGTTTGGGAAGAGAATATTCCTCCCGGGTCCAAAACGACTGGTTTGCAGGAACAGGAATTGAACAGCCAGGACCTGGGAAAATAAGGTTTAAAACGCATTTTTTCCAAAGCCTGTATTTCAGCTAAATGTCAAAATCTTGCACCACAGGTGACAAAGGTGGTGTGTGGCCAGCTTACAGGTGGAAGCTGCAAACCTCTTCTCCTTGTTCACACCAACATCCTGTGATGGACCTGCTGTGCGATCTCCAAACTGTAACCACACAGTTTGAATTAAAAATGGTTTTGAGAACTAAAAAGCAGTTCCAGACTTGACAAACCAGGTATGCATCAAATGCTCTGCTTTGTTCTCACCAGTATGATTACAAAGGGAAATGGCAAGGACCCCTTCCCATCGCACACTAAGACGGGATCTTTCAGCACGCATCTAACTACCATGTGCCCACAAAAGCCCCAGCACAAGCTGTGAAAGCTTCAGAAGACCCATTCAGCACCACGCTATAAAACCCCAAAGATCTACGGAGATCCTTCTGTCTTTTCAGTCCTCTCCCTCCCAGCAATATATTTTTGTGAATTGTTCACTTCCCTCTCCCCTGTATTTCTGCTTCTCTTAGGCCAACTAAGAGATGTGGCAGAAGAGGAGTGGCAAGCGGTAAGGTCTCAGCAAGGCAAAAAGCCACATGGATGCTCTCCCTTGTCCTCAGTAACACCCATCCACATGCATGGGGATGCTGCAGACAACAGAGAGCACAGAACAAGCTGAAGAGGCTCAGGCCTGGGAAAGGGAATAGGTTTATCAGGACAACCTTTAGGCAGCAATAAAAGTGAATCATTGTGTCTTGACTGTAAGAGACAGCATCTGGTCATTATGAGTTTCTACTAGCAGAAACTTCAGGAAAGGTGACTGGAATTCGGTTTATCACCTTTGAAAAGGCTTCTGAGGTAGAGCAACCAGAAAGGGGACAGCAGCTTGCATCTCACTCTGCTATGACTTGCCCACCATAAGTCCACCTTTGATTTTCAGTGCATGGCCAGACTCCAGAATAGCGTCAGGAGACACTGCACTGCCTAAGAAAATGTGATGCTCCGGGCACATACAAGCCCTGACATATATTATCCATGGTCACTTTACTGTCTGAGTGGCTGCTGTGCTAAAATGGGTACAGGGTGCTTTCTTCTCAGCATGTTCATTTAGCCAGCTGGATTCTCTCCACGTTCTGCCAGGTTTTGCAGTGTAGCCAGGAGGCAGTAGCAGGTGCTGCCAGTGCCACAGCTGGCTGTGTTTCATACCAGACCAATTCTTGCATGTCTATCTATCTTGGCAAAGGAAACATGTATGTCTGGTCCAAACCGTTGCTAATACTGCAATGGCTGACTGGCACAGCTGGACACATGGCATTTTGTGGGTTCAAACGGGACAACCATTGCCACTAGGCTCAGCTTTGCTTTAGGCAAACATTAAGGAGGTTTAGTGCTTTTCACCCGCTCCTTGCACACAACAGCTTGGTAACTGCTTTGTATAGTTGCACAGTTGCTTTTAGAAAGAATTCTTTACCAATGACACAATCTTTGATAACAAAAGGTAAATGGGAGCATCAGGTACTCAGTTCCTCAACAAATCCCTAATACTTGTGAAGCAGAACATTCTCAAAAACTCCTAATACATAGAAAATGCAACTTCATTACAAGAGTTTCTCCATGCTAAGGAGACTCACCTTGCCAGCCTGCAGAGCACACACATGCCTTAGTATCATTAAAGCTACAATGACCTCGCTCTGGCGCTCCACAATCATCTGTGCAGTAGGGAATATCACAAGCTTCTCCCTTCCAGTATTTGGCACATTCACATTCAAGAGCATCGCTGCTGTTATTGAGCTTGCACTCTCCTCGGCCAGAGCAATTATTGGGACACATATTGAAACTGTGAACACGAGGGAAAGAAGGTTTGTCAGTAATGAAACAGATTCCCAAGCTGTAATTCTTATTAATGAATACAAGAGTGATGTTGAAGAAAAGTTAATACAGCTGTTTGTTAACATATAAACCAAGGAGAGCTGTTTATCAAGAACCTGATGCGATGGACCAGCAGAGATTCTTTCTCAATCATCTACAAAGCTCCCTCACTTAAGAGGTTAAACTTACAACTCCTCTGAAAAACTATCAATATGAATTTTAGCCATTTGTAATGCAGATGAAACACCCAACAGTAAGTGAAGAATTTAATCAGCGCATAAGGCTTTTGTGGTGTCTGTGCAATTTATACTTGAACTATGCACAATTAGGTGCTATTCTGGGATCTGCTTACCAAGGAAACACACTTGAGATTAACCCTAAGCCAAAGATGTGCTGTGTTTTGAATCAGTTCTGATTTTATAATATCTGCAATGTAGTTTAGACAAAACCAGATACTTCCTTGATGAAGATCCACAGTCAGAGAGACACTATTCATTTCCAAATTCCAGTTTTTGCTGGTGTATGAACCAGTATAACTCACAGATGGGGAATATTACACAATACTCTCATGGTCATGCAACAGGTGGAGTCACTGGCTCCATGACAGTAATTTCACAAGTACCTATGTCCAGTAGTAACTACACATACTGTTAAACTAGAAAAAAAAAAAAAGAATCCTTTTATCTACCCTCCACAAAAATGTTAGATGCAAATTTAACGATCAGAACACACAGAAGAAAGCAAACACAAAATGGTTCTTGGAAATTGTTTGAAACAGTCATGAAAGTGTGAAGACAGAAAATTTAAGTGTAAATATATATTAACGGGACTTTAAAAAGGCAGGTTATTCCCGAAGAGAACTGTCTCCGTTGCGTTACAATGGGACAATTCCGACAGCAGGCGGTAGATGGTGTCAGGGTTTACGGAATCAGACAGGTTTTCAAAACGCTGCTGCTTCAGCTGCCCATACTCAAGTAACTTCACAAAGGTTCTTTTCTTCTGCGACTTGCAAGGGGTGCTCCATGCCTCACATTCTTCAAAGCATCCCATGTATATTTAAGTGCTTTATAAGGATGAAAGCACCAAGACTAGTATTCAAAAGCTAAGCACATCTTTGAAGGAAAACTTTCTGGTTTGCAAGAAGTCAGTTATGACCATGGATTTTGCAGCTAATTTCTTTCCAAAAGAGAAGTGACAACTTCTGCAGTTTACATACAAATTAAAATCTCCCAGTGCAACAGAAACAGAATTTGTATTGGGAGCAAAAAATTCAAAGCCCACAATCCCCATCAGAAGGAAGAAATCCAATTTCTGGCTAGTATGTCCACACTGAGATCATCTACTCCAAAACAAAACGTTTATAACAGCAATCAATGAATTAGGGAATACCCTAGAATTACTTTTAAAAGCCATACCAAGAAGAACTAAATTATATAGTAGCGAACAGAACACCCACCTATAATACTCAAATATGAACCAAAGAACGTAACAAAACTATTCCAGACTAAGAAAGAAACAGATTAAGCAATTTGATCCTAGGACAAGCGCCTGAGGATCCTCAAGAGAAGATGCAGTTTGGTGTCTTAAGTGAAATGTGTGTGCTTCTGCAAGAGCTTATCTCTGCAGAACACATAAGAGCACACACATGCACAATACACATTAATTCTGGTTGACTGAGTATGATTAAATAATTCTAATAACATAAAATAAATAATATGTCATTTTGAGCAAACATTTGCTCATGCTTACAATTGACAACTGAAGCTAATGCTGAGCACATTACAGTTATTAGCCGTTGCAAGAGTATAATAAAGTTAAAAATCTAAATTCAGGTATCTACTCATAATTACATGCTTCAATGGCAATTGCTTATTTCAAGATAAACCTGAGGAAAGAGGAAACCTGCTTTTGCTCAATCTGCAACATCTCTTTGGATTGGAACTACTTACTTATATGTGATGTTAAACCCTGTTAAGTTATAGGCAGCATCACTGAAGAAATGCAGAAGGGCATATCCAGAAGTAGCTACAACTTCTGGTACTGTTTCATTGCTGTCTTTCTCAGGAACAATAAGACCACTGAAAAAGAAATTTAAAAAAAAAGCATAAAAAATGTTAAACAGAAAATAAAAGCAAAGCAACGACAGTAAATATATCAGCATAAATAAAACAATCCAAACAAAGTATTTATTTGTATCTACTGGAAGTATGATGACTTTATGTAAAGTAATCATCATTTTCATAGAGCAGTGTTATATTGTTTTTCTTCAACAGAACTCCTTAAATATTCAAGAGGAAATGTCCCGACATTGTATGAATACTCAACCAACTCTCAAAACAATCCCATTTTCAAAGGCATAAGAACCCTTAAGTCCCTCTTGGAAAGATAAAAACACATTCTTCAGGACCAGTTTAGTAGGCCCCGTCGCTTGACTTAATTATCTGGAATACAGCAAGTACAGTGGCTGACCAAGGAGTGCAGACAATTGGGGATATTGAGGCTATCAAGAGCAGCGTTACTGCTGCCCTCAATGGCTTTGTTCTACAAGAAGGAACGTCTGCAGAAAAGAAATGAGACAGAAAACCCCGAAGTAATTAAAATGGCTCTTCTGAAAGACAAATACATATTAAAAAAGTGTTTAACCTAGGTAATCCTGAAGCTGCCTAGAATTCCAGTTATTCTTACTGGAATATCACTTTACCTCCTGTAGCATGCTGCCATGATTTAAACAGGACCCATTACTAAAACAAGGTGGAAATTTTGAAATCAGAAATTAGCATGTCCCAAAAGCACAAAACCCACTGTACTAAGCCAAGCTAAACGTCTGTGCTGCCCAGTATTTCCTCCTGGATATGGGCTACAGCAAATGCTCAAATTAATGACTGCGACAAATTAAGCAAGTACAGAGCAATCTGGTTATCACAGAACCCCAGACTGCTTTGGGTGGGAAGGGACCTCACAGCCCCTCTCCGTGCCACCCCCTGCCATGGGCAGGAACACCCTCCACTAGCCCAAGGTGTCCAAAGCCCCATCCAACCTGGCCACCCACAAACACTGGCAATGCATTATCCAGCTTCCAGAAACCCACAGTTCAGCTCCTGTGACCTGAAGAAAACAGCCAAGCCAGCACATTTAAACACCTCATTCACCCATGTGTCTATCTCACTCTCAACCACTTATATCCTTTTCACCTGAAAAATTTGGAGCAGGTCAAAAATTTAACTCCACAATGGCAGAGAAATGACTCCCTACACTCACTTTACATCTCTGTAGGTCATCCAGGGATGTCCCTTGGGCTCCTCCCCTATGAAAAATCAGCAGTGTCACCTGTACTCACCACCATCCTTCCACAGGTTCCCACATGAAGTTCACCCAACGCATCCCAGCTACATTTGCTCCCTTGACTGTCCTAAAAGTCTGTCCCATTCACTATTCCCACCTCATTGTTTTGCACTTCTGGTCACCTCTGGCTGTTGATCTACACCCTTCCGGGTTCTGTGAGATGCACCTGAAATGAGTAACTACTACATTGTTACCTATTGCACAAAATAGATTTTATCTGACAGGTAATACTTACTCTTCCCCTAACAGTAGCCTGACAACAACAAAATAAAGAAGTCCATTTCTCCTCCATATGAAAGACAAGAACACACATCAATCTGACATCACGCTTATTTTTTTAAAAGCCCTTATCTAAGCTAAGCACATTGTCTACCACCACCAATTCACAGTCAGCTGTTATTTTCTTGTAAAGAACCACCTTTCCCCTCAGCCTCAGTCCTATTTTCAAAGGCTAGCTCAAAGCTTTTTGAAGAGCAGAGACTCCAAATCCCAGAGTGGAGCATGTCAGGCAGGGAACTGAAGGCAGCTCCGGGGCTGCGGGCAGGCGCTCTCTTGGGAAAGCAGCCGAGCCTGGTTTCATGCCCTGCGACTTCTGAATATCCAAGGGCACCATCGACTAAAAAGCAATGATGAAAAGAATTTTTCCCCTGAAGAGAACTTACTTTTCCTCTTTTCAGACCTATTCAGAGCAGAAAGCAAATATATTTGAAGAGAGTTCCCTAGGACAGCGCAAATGAGTTTCTACACCCCAGGAAAACAATCAGAGCTATCCACAGCGACCCATTCACACTGCCCGGAAAGCAATTCTTTGTGACCTGAATTTTTCTGTCTCTGCGATACAATATAACAAAGAATAGCACAGACACCCTGTGATCCCTTCCAAAAGTTTCTGCTATAGAAGTTGGGGGCGTTTGCACCAAGAGTAACAGACGAATGTTACCTACGGCAAGGTAAATCTGCAAACAGTATAACAACCAACTGTACAACCAGTCTTACTGTGGAAAAAAGATGTCCTTCAGTTTAGCAACAAGCCATAAAAATGCAGTAACCCGATCCCATGTTTTGGCTATACAGCTCCAGCACATGAGGATATCTAGCTCAATAAACAGTTCCTTGTGAGAAAGGCAATTATTTTTTTTTCTTCTCTCAGATCTCAAGGATATGGGATTAAAATGCAAAATTCGTGGCCTTTTTCTTTATGTGCAAGAGGTGCCTGTTTCACTCCATAATTTCATACTTCTGAAGATGATCTCTCCCAAAAGACCGTCTCTACATCAAAGAACAAAAAGTCTAATAAACTTCTCCTTGCTATTCAGTTCCTACTTTTCCTTTGTAATGCAAACTGTAGGACGGCACATCTCTGCCACAGGAAAACAGACATCAGAATGTAATCCAGGAGAAGGCAAACTACAGCTCAGGGACAAGAGAAAACGTCTTTGTTCTGGTTTATTTTTCTTCCATTTTAATCTTGCAGCACTTATCACCCATATGACAGAGCATTCTTACTAGGAGGCTTAGAGCAGGAAAAACAAGGGCAGCAAAGAATAAAATAGCAGAGTGAATAGTGGTAGTAAGGGAAGACAGAAACCTCCCCCCAATAACCTTTCCCAATGAAAGGACTAGCACAGGACAATGATTTGTTTTCTCTTCAAATTATCAGGTTTGGGAGTAACACAGGTACCTCTGTAACAGATGCTCTTGACACATCCTGCTTGCTCCCTTCTTTCCATCTTTTTCTGAGGGCTGGTATGTAAAAACACTAAAGAAGCCCGATGAAACTCGATAAATTGTAATAACAATTGTGATAAATTGTGATAACAATCAGGATCTGGAAAGGTCAAACCTCAAAAACAGAATAAATACATCTCGTGCACATCATCATTCTGAATAAACCTGCACAAACAGACAACACGTTCTATGCCATGAAGGAGAATCCAACAGGCAGATTCATAAGGATAAAGGATTATGCAAACCTTCCTTTAAACTACAATCCAGAATCTCACAGAGCTCCGACTGACCAAGATTAACCTATTTCACAATGTACCACTTTAACTTCGTTTTAATAGGTTTGAAAACATTCCGCAATCACCACTACTCCAAAGCAAATAAATACTCCTACTCAGCCTAGCTGTCCAATGACACTGCTTCTCTGGCACTGGAAGTCAAACCTCTGTTTTGCCCTGAAACAACTTCTATTTTCTGCACATTGGATTTAGTCAGTGGCAGAGAGAAAAGCAGGATCCAGGAGAACCAGCTTCTCTTATCACCCTGCAGACATTCCTACACCAGAGAAAAATGGGACTTATTTAAAACAAAGGCCATCTCATCCATTACTTTCCCTTAATTTCCTATGCAAGCATCAAGCTGATGACACATTCATCACTTTCTCCCGAGACACAGCCTGCTGGGGTGGCAGAGATCAGAAGTGTAAGATGCTGCTGAGGAGAAAACAGTTGAAAGGAAGTAGATGGACACCCATGTATACAAACCAACACCTTTTCTCTCATTAAAAAAAACAGCCATGCATATCACCACCCTCAAAACTCTAAAAAATAAACAACAACCCCCCCCCCGAGAAATTACAAATTACTAAAACTAAATCAAAGCCAAGAAAAAAAAGAAAATGGGAAGAAAATAAGGACACCTCAAGTTGATCTTATTAAAGGAAAAGCTAAGATTCTTGTGCAGCACAATGACCCCAACCACAGACTTGTAAAGAAATGAAGTAATTGCAATGACACTCATGGGAAAACAAGGAAGAAACAACAAAGAAAAAAAACCAAACCACTCATTATTGAGAGCTGGCAACTACCCAAAGCCAGATTTTTATTGAAACCATCTTCCCTTGTTGCACTACAGAGACCCCACTGTTGCAGCACCAGCAAAGCTCTGTGGATCCAAGGGGCTTGCCCCAAAAACCTCTTCCACTCTTACATGATGCTCTTCCCTCTGTAGCCAGGAGAACAAGGACAAACAACAAACAGATGAATATGTGTCTCAAGAGCCATTCAGTACATTTTAGTGATTATGGCACATGGCGAGTATGACTAATATCCATCTTTCAAGAGAACGTGGGCTGAGAAGCCTCAAAAGAAACAAAACTTTGTGAAGTAGTTTAGAAGTTAAACAGTTATTTTAATATCTAGTCCTAGAAAACCAGACCATGCTATCAGCCATGGTGCAAATGCCTTTTCCTTTTTTGAAACCTAAAGACCGTTGTTATCTTTCAATACCCATGAAGCTCAGTATAGGCTACCTGAATTAAAGAAAAAAAATAATTATTTGGTCCATTAGAAACAGCTTCAAAGAAAAGAAATGAAAAAGTGATGAACTGAAAAAACTTGCTTCTCTAAACTTCCTCTACAGGCAACAATTTAATTTGGAAGATTTATATTTTCAAAACCCTAAAATAGAAACTCTTTGTCCATCTTGTCAAATTGATTTGGTGGTTTCAAAAGGGATTACAGGTTTAGGGAACAAAAGCAATTTTGATGCAACACATTTACATTTCTCTAAGAAATCTGACTTTCTACCACAAAGGTATTTTGATTAATCAATTCTCATGGATTTGAAGGATCGACTGGCTCACTGACAGACTAACAAGTAAACGTAAATGAGGGAACATCACACATCAGGTACATTTCTAGTAAAATCAAAAGTATATCTGCTCCTCACCTTATACTGTTTTGGGGAGAGAATTGTTTTGGATTAAGTTTAGTTTGTGGTTTGTTTTTTCAGTTGGTCACGGGTTTTTTGTCTGGGTTTTTTTTCAATCAGTACTCTAAAAAGTTCTTGTGGATCCAAAGAAAGCAAATAGAGCAAAACAATAAATATTTAGACAACAAGCTGCTTGAACAGAAAGTGAACTGGTCTGATCCATGAACCGCATGCATGACGACCGTATTGCAACACATTCCCACATAGGGCTGTATTATAAAATATCCCCATCCCCTATTTTAGGAAGCAGAATGAAAATTGATTTGGGATGTGATGGCTGATGACATGCTGAGCGCCAGCTCCAGCAGAGGAGGGCAAGAACATTCAGAGGTAAAAACGTTGTTACACACGAGTCAAGCACACCCAACTCAGGCTTGGAAACAAACAGAGCAATAAAAATCACAGAATGCATTAAGTAGAAATGACCCTCTAAAGGACCCTCAACAAACCCCCCTGCAGTGAGCAGCCATACCTTTAACTAGAGCAGGTTGCTTAGTGCCTCATCAATCCTGACCTTGAATGCCTCCAGGATGGGGCCTCCACCACTTCCCCAGGCAACCTGTGCCAGTGTCTCACCACTCTCAGACTGAAGAATTTCCTCCTAGTGTGTAATTTAAACCCACACTGCTCTAGATTAAAACCACTGACCTTCATCCTATCACTACATGGCCTTACAAACAGTTCCTCTTCAGCTTTCCTGTAGGTCCCTTCAGGTACTGGCAGGTGCTTTAAGGTCTTCCCAGAGCATTCCCTTCTCCAGGCTGAACAAACCCAACTGTCTCAGTCTATCTTCATGGAAGAGGTGCTCCAGTCCTCAGATTATCCTTGTAGCTCTCCTGTGGACCCGCTCCAAGAGGTCCATGTCCTTCCTGTGGTGAGGGCACCAGAGCTGGATGCAGCATTGGACCACTGATCCCAGAGGATCTCTATCCCAAAGAGATATTCACAACTGGACTGTGCAAGGCACGTCTCAGGGAAAGGGCTAATCTCACTCTGAAGCTGGCCATGCTCTGGGTGAGCGATCAGACTAGGGTCCCTTCCAACTCAAAACACATTTTGTGCCTAGACTCAACTTTGGGTGTACAAGTGCCTTATTCACCAGCAAGTAACGAAAGGAAGGTGAGCTGCTCCTGTTCTGTGAGGGCAATAAAGCTCAACAAGTGACCATGGGACAGCCACTGCAATCTGTCAGTCCTGCCACCTCGACCATCCATCTGGCACCGAGAGCAACCACAAGGTACTTCAGAGTTCTGACACCCAGCACCAAGTGCAGAGCCATGGACAAAGGTCTTGCAGAAGAATGATTGTTTTTGATGAGAAAAATCATCCCCTGCTGACCAGCATAGAGTGAAAAATAAAAGTGCAAAAGCAGCTCCAGTAAATGTTTAACATGGAGTACTTTAAAACACAACCAACAAAGTTCACAGATGATGAGTCAGTTCATCTGCTACAGATTTCTTCATTCTGTGCAGAGGAATGTGCCATATTTCTGTTTCTTCCACAGTCTCTTTATTGCATTTTTGAAGTAGCACATTTAAAAAGTCTCAGGTTGCCAACAATCACAAATATAAATCAGCAAAGGCATTTTAAACCCTGCTTAATAGAAAAAAAAAAAAAGCTTAATGCATAGGACTGGCCAGCCCTGGAGACACTCATGCCACGAGGAGTTTAGTAAACATTTTATGCAGACACTTGGACTCCGTAAATGTTTGCATTATGCAAATATTTATAACTGTTAAAAATTTATAAAAACAATTTAATGTTTCCCTATAGCCTAGTGCTTAGGATTTCCAAGATCTTTTTTATATTCAGGGTAAACACCATATTGTGAACAAACATAAGGGAGCATCAGAAGGGCAAGACAACAGGATGAGAGCGGTGAAGGAAGCAAGGGCTCAGGCAACTGCCATAAAAGCCAGAGGCAACAAAACCTGAGCTTCCAAGAAGGAGGAATTTACAGTGTTTAGAAAACAACTCCAGAAGTTTACAGTGCCCAACCGTACAAAGCTCCATCGTGCAAATCCCCTGGCAGGGTGCAAAAAAGGAGTGAAAAGTAAAATACATTTATGGTCAATATTGAAATTTAAAATAAACCAATAAATGAGATAAAATATGAACGCTGCTCTTGAAAATTTCTAGTGCATTTATTTTTGTACCATAGAAAGGTATTTTTCAACAGATGCTTTTTTGCACTTCATCAAAATTAGAAGCATCTGCTATTTCCTGAACAACACCGCTCATTACTAATGAAGATGAAATTCAAACATCATCTAAAGAAGCTATTAAAAAAATAATTGATTCTTTTTCCTTACCTCGAAAAATGTTATTGTATGAAGCTCACGCTTGCTTGTCTTCAGGCACAGACTTCCTAGTGATTTACCGAGGATTTTAAAGTCTGAACCATAATTGTTAATGCTGTGAAATGCTTATAACCTCAATTTAAAAAGCCTATTAATTTTTGGAAAATACACAAGAAACTGCAGGCACAAATCCTGATCATTTCACCTTTCTGACAGCGTATTAAAAATTAGCCTGATTAGAGCAAAATGACTATGAGTCACGGTGACATTTCCTCCTTTTCCAGCATATCACTTCAATGCACGAATACCATAGAGCACTTCCAGGTTGCACTTCCAAGTTTTGGGAGGGTTTTAGAAAAGAGAAGGTTTCTTCTTCAGATGCAGTATAATTCATTTGTGCAAACTGCTTAGTCCTCAGGTTAAGTCTTAAGGAAGTGATCTTTACAGGAAGCATTCTTGAATTCTTCCTGTAAAGTGGTGAATGCAGTGGTGAAAACACCACTGCATTTTCATTTGACAACAAAAAAATCCCAAACCAAAACACCCAGCACGGAGTGGTTTTAACCTGTTTATCAACTTTTTGTTCCTCTACCAATCTTCGCTCTTAGAGATTCCAAGGATTTTTTTTTTTTTTAGAATATGCATGAAGTATTTTTAGAACTTTATTTCTCCAATTAAAGGTTAATTCTGGAAATGGTTAATCAGCCACTTGGAACAAGCAGAGTCCAAAGGGAACCATTAGTTTTTCCACACACAACTTGGGATTTTATTTTTTTTTCTAATTTCAGTTAAATGAATAGAAAACATAAGGTCGTGTTGTCACTGAAAGACTGAAGTACATAAACGCACAAGTTATATTTAGGTCTCTTCGTGAAATGTCGACTGTTAACCAGCATCCACAAATTAGTCTCTCACCACAGGCAGATGAGCCAAATACCAATCATCCATCAGAAGAACAGATACTTTTTTACACATATTTTTACAAGGTTGTCCAACCCATCTCTTTTGTTTCTGAACACATTCCAAAGAGTTTAAAAATGTAAAGTTTAAGGTACATAAGGTTACACATAGTTCTATGAGACTTATACATCTGCAATGTTGATTATTTGCCTTTTGCCTTCTGTCAGCAACGACATGCTGCGAGTTAAACTGAAGTCAAAATTGATAGATGGGGCAGTTCTCTGCTTCAGGAAGAGCCCAACAACTGAATCATCTCATGCTCAACCAAATGACAATAATTTTTTTTGTCTCTCAAGTAATCAGGATTTGGAAATGAAAACATAATACTTACATGTTACAGTATTGCAACACGAGCTGCTATGTGTAACAGCAAAAACACCTCCTTAATTGTTTATGCTGACGATGACTGCACAAAAGGACACTTGCTGTATGTGCTGTATTGGCAATATTATGTACTTAGGTTACTGGAACATATTTACACTCCTAGAAGCCCAATTTGATTCGAGCTCCAAGTTAAAGGAATACCAGTGTGTACAGTTAGATTCTTACCAAGGGGAACTTACCTAAAAGCTGCCAGCAAGGGAGCATAAATTGAATCTCCATCATACACATACAAGTGGTCCCAACTGCACTCTGTGGCAAAGTGATTGAATCGCAGCCTGAGGATTGTGTTTGGCCTATGAAAAGAATAATAAATAAGAAGTTTGTAATTAACCACTCAACACAGATGGCAAAGTCTCTCCAACAAACTCCTCTGGTGTGAAGCTCCCCTCTAAACCAGACAAAAACTGAGTGACTACAGGTAACTAACCACAGATGCATCAAAGACACCGTGGCTTTCTTTTCAGGTGTGTACACTGAAATCTGTGCAAACAGATTCTTTACAGTGAGAAAAACTGCCCTGTACAACCTTCCCCAGCAGCAATGGCAGTAACTTTAGAGCAGGTAGTACCAGTCCATTGCCCTTTACTAAACACAGAAAACCTACACGGACAACACATACAAGTGTGGATGGGGCACTTAGGGACATAGTTTAGTGTTGGACTTGGCAGTGTCAGGTCTGCAGCTGGGCTCAACAATCTTAAAGCTCTTTTATAACCTAAATGATTTCTATGAAGAATCACATCAGGGAACTAACTAGAGCTCTTGTTCAACTGTTTTGGTTTTTTTTTTTTTTTTCAGATTGATATGATTACGATAGTCTGAGATTGTTTATTTGCCAAAAAGCTGGCAGAAATCCTTCTTCTCTAAGTTTATAACTTCTGCAGTACTGCAGGATGGCCCTCCTGAGGGAAGCCTCTCCAAACTGGAAACTGAAAGCATTCCTCAGTGGCCACTAACTAAAGAAATTCCCCATCGTATTCTCCATTTTCTGGGATTTAGAAAAAACAGATCAAGAAAACACAGAGAAGACCAGTATTCTACAGGATGAGAGGCCCTGAGGCTTTAACCTTTTTCCAAAAGGAAGATCTTTAATGATTACTTGGACTGTCAAATGCAGTAACCTCTCACTGCCCCTCATGCTTTATACACAAGGTTGGCTTTCTTCTGGAAATGCATTACAAAAAGCAAAATAAAAAAAAAGAAAAAAGAATCATTACATTTGTTAGGTAGGAAGGGATCTTCAAAGGCCATCTAGTCCAAGTCCTCTGCAATACCTTTAACTAGATCAGGTTGCTCAGAGCTTCATCAAGCCTGACTTCCAATGTCTCCAGGGATGGGGGCCTTCGCCACTGCTCTGGGCAACCTGTGCCACTGTCTCACCACCCTCAGAGGTTAAGATCTACCTTCCTATTTTCTAATCTAAACCTGCCCTGCTCTAGATTAAAACCACTGACTCTCATCCTATCGCTACATGCCCTTACAAACAGTCCTTCCCCAGCTTTCCTGTAGGTCCCTTCAGGTACTGGAAGTGACTCTAAGGTTTTCCTGAAGCCTTTTCTTTTCCAAGTTGAACCACCCCATGCCTCCCAGACTGTCTTCACAGGAGAGGTGCTCCAGCCCTTAGTCTCCTCATGCCCTCCTCTGGACCTCTTGTGTATCACTTGAGAATAACCTAGTGGAAATCTCTGCTGCCTTCCACCTGAGCACAGCAGGACCAGTGCACCATCTCTCCATGTTAACATCACCAGTAGAAGCATCCACTGTTTTAGTAAGTCAGGACAAGACCATCACGATGCCTGATTTTGAGACACATCAACAGGAAAAAGTTTTTTTTTTTACTTGATGTAGGGCTAGAAAATGCAGTATGGATACCAAAATTTGCCAGTATTTTTTTTGCTCTGTACACACAAGATGCCAACTATGCCATACCCTTACACCTTATGCACCTCTAGTTTCCTGGCTAACAGGCAAATATGCATCTAAATGACAGAGAAGCCACAGTAGACACCTAATGTCAAGCTCAGCTCAAGGAGCTGTAAAGAGTGTTAACACCGTGCTCAGACCATGAAATTAAAAGAAAGTGAATGTAGAGCAGCGCTGCCTTTCCCTACCCACAGCCATAGTTGTTGAAAGAACAGATGCAAGCGATTAGAATCACTTCAACAGCATTGCCCTTGGGTTCAGATGAAATCCTCACTCATCCTAATCAAATAAATTAATAAAATGTCAGCTCGCCATGGAGTCCTTCCTTCCCAAAGGAGGCGAATTCTTTAGGGAGCTATTCCGGTAAAAAGAATAATTGTTGATAGACACACAGATCTACTCCAGGCCTTTGGTAAAAGAGCAGCAGGTGTAACTCAAGGAAAAATGCCTTGCTCTAAAGGTACAAAGAGTACTCATCATTTCAGAACTGAGCAGCCTCTGAAACTGCAGGGACTTTGCTTCTATTCTAGTGGTCTGGCAGCTGTAGAACAGAAAAAAATACATTATCAATAAAGGCTTTAGATGAAGAAAACGGAAGTTATTATCTTTGCTACAGCCAACAATTCATTAGCAGACAGCACTCATTTGCTGAAATGCACATGGCAAGAGGTTCTGCTTCAGACAGGATCCTCAGGCTGGCTGGGGCTCATCTGCCTTGTCTCATGCCCTGGGAAAAAATGAAAAGGACACCCATGGGATGAGGGCACAGCACAGAAACCTGCCAAGAAGAGTCCAGAATGGTTCAAAAAGGAAATGAGTACAGTAAGGTCTACATAGCTTATTTTACATCTGAATTTATCCAGCATCTTCAATTGCATATTTGTACCTTTGTTTGCTCACCTCAAAAGCCCTCCACATACCAGCCTGCCAAAAATGGCAGTGAGGGTGCTCACAGAATTTAACAGCTTTGCAGGAGCTGTTTTCCAAGTCCAGATCTCTGTGGGAATTTCATATTTGGCAGAGAGCTTGGGCTATTTTCACAAAGGTGCATATTTTGCTGTTCTAATCAGCATCATTATCTCCTTTCTGTTTATTACCATCCTCTGAGAGCAGGGTACACCAATCAGAAGCAGGAAAAGGACTAAGACTTAAATGCCTGGCTAATAAAGGAAGAACAACATTTTTTTTTTTAAACTTCTTCACGGCAAGTAAGATCTCACTTCAAAACCCATGAAGTGACAGCTCTCTTGGAAGCCTCTCAGTACTAGCAAACACTGGCTGTAGGAGCAGTTACAGTGACATTATCGAGGACCCATGAGCGGCACTTCACTCCTGATAAAAACATGAGTCATGTTATCCTTTAGAAAAAAGGGCTATCAAGGTTAAGCTGACTGTACCAGATTACTGAGGCTTGTTTGTCTGCAATAACGTCTTTACAAAACGTTTTTTAATTATTTTTAGTCCCAGCTCAGCTTCAGTTGTATTTTTTATTACCTACAAAAATTAATAGTAGTTGCCACTTCCAGCACCTAACTTTTGATTTAATCACATTAAAGAACCAGGCTCCTTCTATAGGTCATAGCAAGTGGTAGGCTCCCAATATCAGTGTTCAACATGACTTGCCTCTGCGCACCAGCTTAGTCCTCCCCTTTCAATGTCCAGGGAGCTTAAGTATTTAAGTTACTCATCCAAAATAAAAGCCTGAAGTAGATGAAGCGAATACCAATTCTCTAAACTCAAGAGAACTCCCAAACAGAGAAGACTAAAGAAAAGAGTTTATCCTGGCTTTTTAGTAATTTCTGATCCTCCAAGATGCCAAGAGAACTCAGCTTAACAGCGCTCAATGCACATGAAATCCTTCATGCCCACACACAACTTGTTCCTATTCACAAACCTCTCAGGTTCAGGGACCAGAAGGAGCATGACTTAATGCACAGTCATTAACACAGCATCAGAACCAGACATGCAAAGGTTTAGAGGCTACACAAATCGATTTTACAGCCCTGTCACCAACCTGGTACTACAAAAAACATATTCCAACAAGTCAATGGCTCTGAACTGCTGTACCATCAATCAGGTAACAGTCCAAGGAGATGCACTAAATGGGCTGCTCCTAAAATCTCTGCCAAAAAAAAAAATCACCATAGGCAATACAAGGATCAAATACAGGAAGGATGAGAAAGGAGGGGAAGAGGTCTAAGGGACTTCTCGCAAAAAAGGTAAACAGTTCCTCAAAGTCCTTCCTCATGGTCTAGTGAGTAAATAAGCTTCTGAGCTGCATGACAACAGAAATAGATTCCCCTCGTAATAAAGGCTTCAACAGAACTTGCTCTATTTTCTTCATACTGCCAAACAGTCCTACACATAGTGAATCCCAAGCATCTGATGGCCAACTGGGATAAGAGCTAAATATTTTTAGTTTTACGTTTATTTATAGATGCATTATTCTGATTCTCCATCAGTTTCAATGCGAACCACATTTTACACAGCAAACCTCAAATTCAGAAGTCAGTTTGGAGGCCTCAGTTGCACTAAACACCCAAACATATTTACCACAAGTAATCAAATGCTGCTATATCTAGTTTTAAGAATAGCAAAACCAAAATAAAAATAATCATGTGATCTAATATGCAAATAAACCTCACCCTAAAAGTCATGAGAAGCAACATTAAACCCAAGATGTTTACTATACTCACCTTCCTTCAATGAGCCAGGTGCATTTTGTTTTGTATTTGTAATTCCCGGGCCCATCTGTTACATACCCTGAAGGTCCAGTGAGTCTGTAAATACAAAAATAAAGAAAAGCATTAGTCTACCATGGTATTAAGCATTCATAAAGGATTTCCTAAATTTAAAATGTCCATCATTAGATTTTCATTTACTTAAGAGCCTCTACAAAAAACCCCCCACCACAGCACAAAACAGTAAGTTTATTTGGATTCTCCTGTCCAAGTCTCTGTACATGCTTTCTGATGATCGTCCCTAAAGAACAGTTGAGACTAATGGTTTCTCAATCAGATCGATGGCACTGTTTCAAATCAGCACCCTCAGTTAACGAAACAAAACAACCCTCCTCCACAAAGGCCACTGAGCCTGCAAAGGGAATTTGCTAACTCAAAAGCCGAATTAGTTATTTAGACAAACTACCTAATTCTTGCAAGAAGTTCAGATGAATGAACAGCACAACCACTCGTCCATTCTGCCCTGACTCTTCACAAAGCCCTCCATCATCTCTTGAGTGGAGAACCGATCCTTAAAACTATCCAGTGCAAAGACAGACCTTAATTCCCCTTGCATCTAGGGCTTAACTCGGCACAATGTCAGAGCATGACAGTTCGATGCATCCCTCACCTTTGGTCCCAGAATCCTATCCTTACATCATCCCATGTTCCCATCCTTACATCATCCCATGACAAGCAATAGAAGTCAAAGTGCTGAGTGGTTGCTGTAGCCAGGATGATGCCACGACTTCCCTACAAACATCCCTTCCCCTATGTGCCTATAAACAGGAGGTGACAACTCAAGAATAACAAAAGACTTTGGAAAAAGCTCCCAAAAATACAAGCACTGAGATTCTGCATCTTCTGCCTCACCACAGGCCAGCAGAAGCACGTGTGGGCTGAAGACAAAACCAAAAAACAGACTGTTCAGATACACCTCATATGCACGTCATATGCATTAGTCAAAATATTCCAAAGTGGCTTTAACAGATAGCTGAAGTACAGCGGAAACAGTTGAAAATAAATTACCAGGGAAGGCAGACATTAACTGGGAGCAGTACCTGACAATGCCCAAATACCACATCCTGGCAGAGCACATACCAGCATCTGTAACAGGATTCCTACCCAGGGAGGTTATAAACCCCATCATCGTCACATAGCTGGAGCAAATCTCAGCCTTCTGGAAAAACTAAATCATCCTACTTAAGAGCACAGCTTCAGTAAAACACAAACACTCTACAACATCAAATTTGGCAGAAAAGAGAAGTTCCCAAAATCGGTATCTTGGAATCTTTTGCAGTGTCTTTCCCGAGTGATCTGTTAATGCTATCATCTCATCTTCTGTTAAATATTTTGACTGAGTCAAAATGTTTTTCCACATTCTTTTCCATGGAACACTTGTAATGTTCATCCCTGATCCAAATTAAAAAGGCAAAACTCACATATTTTGAAAACCACCCTCCTCTTCCTCCATATTAATTTACCACAACAGTTTTCAAATCCAGAAAATTAGCTTAAGATTTTTAAAAGCCAGTTACTGGAGTTCTGCAGGAGATTTACATTATGCAAGTAAAGAAAACTCCAATTCTCAAGATCACGGGAAGCATCTGTACCTTCGATATAGACAGCGACAGATGTAGACAGAAGTATAGATAAACACACACACGTTAAAGCTTCAACATCTCTAAAAATTCAAATCAGTTCTCTACTGACCAGGAATTTGCAAACACAGATGCAAACTCCAAATTGTAGCCAATAACATCTATTCACTTTGTCTAAAAATGCATTTTTTTGAAAGTAATATCCATGGAAAAGCTGCATTGATGCTTCAACCCTGACAGCACTTTGCATGCAACCAAGACTAAACAGACTCTGGAAACCTGAGCAAGTCTCACAAGTCAAAAACAACCTCACGCAGTCTGCCAAGCTCTCAAAGAGCCTCTGCTCAGAGACGTTTTTGAACAATTTTCTCTGGAAACAATTACTAAATCATTCACCAAAGAAACGCTATCAAGAGGATAAAAAAAAATAAATAAAAACCCCAACAAACAAACAAACAAAAAAAAACCCAAACAGAAAAGGCATTTCAACATCAACCTAATTTAATCATTTTTCAGCAATGAAAAAACCCCTCACAGGATTTAGTTTTTTAAAAAATAACCAAAGTAATTTTTAAAAAATAACTAAAGTCAATTTATTTTATTGTCTATTAGTTAAATCCTTATAAGGTACTCAGATTCCATACTAAGCTTTAGAAGCTGCTGCCATTATGAAGAAATACATGATATTAAAAAACAAACAATACAAACAAACAAAAAAGCAGTCTAAACCCAAATAAACAGAGTTGATGTGTCTGAAATCAAAAGAAATAGCATCTAAGTTCTTACCCCACATACCTGGCACTGGGGAAGAGAGGCTTTGAGGTCCTTCCCACCCAAACCAGCCTATGATGCTACTTCAACATGGGACATTGCCATGGCTTACACTGGGCTATGCACTGGAATTACTCATCACATACACCAGAAGACTCCTGCCTCAGGTAACCTGCTACAAACACCACCAGGCTCTGAGGTCTTCTGCCCTACTAAATACTTCGTACATATCTCTGATTCCATCACTCATGTGCAAAAAAAAACCAGACTCCATTAGGTGTGGAGAGGTATCTATTCCTTCCCATTTGTCTTTGCTAACTTGGTAGTACAAGATGCTATTCTACAAGAAGCACTTCTGTATTCCTTGGGTCTTGCATCTACCTCTCTGAAAGGAGCAGCTGCTATACTCTAAGAAAACAAAAAGGCAAGGTCCTTTAAGTAGTCTCTGTGATGCATGAACACACACAGGTAGAGGATCATACACAAAGCCTAGGTAAGGCATTTACCACCTACAAACCTACAACATGGACTTTAAAACCTCCAGGGTGGAAAAAGAATTGCAAGGATCTCTTTATAAAGCTGAGATCTGAAAATATGTATGTACATTTATGTACATATACACACTGCTTAAACCTTGTTTCAAACACTACAAGGTGTTTTGTACAGCTGGTGTAATTTTTTTCACTGATTTTCAAGTGGACTGAAATATTTAAGAATCAAAGGGAACAAAGGCAGTAAGGGAGCTGAATCTACAGCATACTTATTTAAGAGGCTCCAGCCTTCAGCGCTGCCTATTTCAGCTTTTTGTAAGACAAAGACAAAAGGGAAGCAATGAAAAGGATGAAGATCTCACAAAAGAGAGTCTGCTTCAAAGACATGTATCTGATGTAATGGAGTTCTGTGTATTTAACTACTCCTCTTGAGTTCTGGGAGCCCCTGAAAAGCACAACACCAACACAAGAAAATCAGACAGCAAGCAATGTCATCTCATGGGGAAAAGCCAAACCTGAGTACCACGGCATACCAGATAAATCCATGTGTTTTCAATAATAACACAAGTAACACTAACTGTGTATGATTTTCAAATACAAATTAGTATACACTGACAAAAGCTCCTTCAGAGACTTGAACTGCACAGCCAGGCAAAGTCTCAAAGCTGTTATCTAATTACCATCTAATAAATCTAAAGCAATCCTTTCACTAACAGCCAAGTATAGAAAGTCAAAGTCGAGAGTAGCTTATGACTTGGGACTAAATGATTTCGCAGCACTTACTTCCCAAGTCTTGTGACATAAAGGTACACTCTATACGGGCAGCGAGGTGCTGAATAGATTTCTTTTCACAGAAATATGAAAGAGAAAATGCAGATTGTGTTTCCTTCGTTACATGCCAGGAAAGGTAAACAGGCTGGTCTGGTTTGGAAAATACACTAAACCTTAGCCTCGAAGAGGCCATTGATGGATCTCAAAATTCCTTTGTATTGCTTCCAGTAAGACCTCAGAGGCTCTCACACGCCACATAAAACCTATCAGCGTATTGTCCAGGGAGTTTTAGCTCAGCCTGTCCACTAAAGAGAAAAAAACCCACACCCCAGTTGCTCATCCATGTTTTCAAGTTGCTAAATCCAGATAGTGATACCAGCAGTGAGTTGTTCTCCTCCCTCCCCTTTCTTTCACAAGTGTTTCTGCTTGCCTCAAGCACACCACAATTCAAAGCCATCGTTTCGGGTAAATTTGAACTTAAAGCCAATAAAGAAAGGGCTGTTACAACCTTTTACAAGAACAATGCCTTTCTAACCTGAATTGATTAGTGATTTAGTTTTGTTCATTTTCTCAATAAACCCTCTGAGGTTAAAGGATATATCCTTGTAGGGTTTGCTATGAGCAAATGCCCTAACTTATAGGCATGACTTCGTTACCAGACGCATATGGAATGAGAGAAGCAGATGAACAAAATTTATGTATGTATTACATTAATTTCTAATGTGTAACAGCTAAATCCCTGCTCCTGCCAGCTAGAGGCCACACCACTGGTACACTGGGAAGACACAATTAACTACATGCCAGGACTCACACTGATGAAGGTAAAGACCTTACTGCAAAATCAAGTTTAGCAAGGATTTAACACATGCAGCAACAGGTACCTAACCAAAGACTATAACCACTCCAAGCATATATACCGGCTCCCTTCAGTGTCCAAAGCCTCCAGTGAAACTGAGATAACAGAGTCCTCAAGATGAGTAAACTCATGCAAAAAGTCTTTGCTGCCACCATAATCCCAGAACTGCCATATCTGAGACTCGACCTTTGCAACTAAGGCTGCCAAGTAACCATTTGGTCACCATAATGTTTTTTTAGATATTCACCCATGGTGCTATCACACCAGTTTCTGCATTGCCTTGAGGACAGCTCTACCCTATGATATCCAAAATTCTGGAGTAAGAGCTTCGAAATGGTGCAGATCTCCTTCAAGAATCATCCTAGCTCCAGTCCTCCTTCCTTTAGCGATGGTGGGTTCACACAGCATCTGAAAAATGGTCCAACCTCAAAGGAGACACTCCCCAACAATTCCAGGAAGCAGAGAGCACTCAAGCAATTCCCACGGAGCCAGAAGCTCACAAAGCGCAGGTGAAGGTGCCTCCCAGTAGTTTGCTACAACCCCCACTGAGCTGAATGCTCACTTTGGAAAGCAAGCTCAAAACTCCTACAACAATGCGATTTATTTCCACATGGCACAACAGAGAGCTATGAAATCCCTAGAAAACCTATTGTCTTAGTAAGCAAAGTCTTGGACCATTCTCTCAGCAACACACCACTGTTCCAGCACTCATAAAAGCATCCTTTGCATTGCCTTCATCAGGGATTTCCTCCCAGAAAGAATCAGGTATTTCAAGGTCACTCTACACCACTCTGCCAATCTCACTGTAGCAAAGAGGTCAGAGAGGACTGACAATCACCCTTGACACTTAATAGCTTCTGTTCTCATGCCCTTTCCATGGCAGAACTGAATTGATGATAAAGAGCTGTCTTGCTTCCAAAAAATAAAAAATAAAATTGTATGATTGACACAGTTAATTTGATATGGGAAACACTGTTTCTTCAAAGGAAGAGATTAGCTTTGTCCTTCTGTGTGAGATATGTAAAAATATGGAAAGTCATTTCCTGGCTGCTGATCAGAGATAAGGGCAGAACCTGGAAAGCCCATTGAGGTCTGAGAAAGGATTACGAGGGAAACTGCAGCAGGTAAAACGTACCACGCAGCCTCTCCCATCTAAGTCACAACCTGCTGCACTGATGCTCACAAAACCCACTAAATCCCACTTTGCTCCTGAAAAAAATATGCCTTGACAAGCTGCCGTGCACCAAAGAAGGCTGAATGACTGTCAACAGCCTGGTGGACATCAGAAGGCACAAATGTTGCTACAAACTTACAAATCATTGAGAAACCAAACAAAGATTTTCAAACACTTTCCTCTCCAGTTGGCCACCAGTACCTCACTCAGGCTCCCAATCCTCACGCACTGTCCCCAAAGACAGGAATGCCACTGAAGTCTGTCACTGGCCAGCTGGTGCCTCTGCCATTATCCCCCTGTAACTGCCAGCTGCTTTGGGCATCAGGAGCACTGATCTAGAAATCTGTCCCTTCATCAGCTTTAAAAGGCTGAGCCACACCTGGAGCTCCTCCCGGTTGTCTGGTTTTTCCTTTAAAGTTTCACTTGCTCAACCAGATCTACTGCTGTGGAAAAAGGAATTTCAAATATACTTCATTGAAAAACATACTTCAACTCCTCTTTACTGAAAGGTGTGCTTTCTCTCTTACTCTACAAATAAGAGCTGTGGAAGGTGTTGTTATAGTAATAAGTAAGGAAACTATATCCATAGAGAATTCATTTGGGAAAACATTGCATTACACAACTTCAACATATGGATAACAGTAACAATGAAGGAAAAACTGATTCCCCTCCACCAACCCCATTTCCTCATGTCAGCTGCACTGAAAAAAAACCCAAAACCCTGTGCTGGATCCCAAAAGGAACCGAGACATTGCACCAGCTTCACAGACAGAGACACTGCCTTGCAATAACATTTGTGTTTCGATGGACAAGAAACGTGTTGTAGCTGCACCTGATGTTCCTCCCTCTAAGTTTCTCCAGCTATTAAATTCAAAATGAAAAAATGCCACATTTAAATCCCTGTCTACCCTCCTACATCTTTACTTCCAGCACCATCCGAGGGACCACAAGACAGCACTGTTCTCTGCATAGCCTCTGGTCTACCTCTGTCAAACCCAACCACCAAGTTACACTGTAAATGAAAACACTATCGTGTAACTTCACTACTGAAATCCTTTCCCCACCACTCCCCCGGTTCAAATTTCCTGTGAAAAACCAAGAATAAAAGATAGCATTATCTTTACCCCACAGGAGCGTCTTCACATGAGCAGTATTTCATGAGAGCAGATTTCTATGGCTTTGCTCTACTATCTCTAGATTATCTTTGATCTCTGCCTTCATACTGCAACAACTCTAATCTTGGCTATCATTTTTTTGGGGTTTGGGTTTTTTTCCCCTACTTCAAAACACTCCCCAGAGCCTACTGTGGCATGCAGCAACGTTATGATGACAAAAGGCCCCCTCACAATGCCCACTTGAAGCCACCTTTATCCAGTGCCCGTATCTGAGACACCGGCCACACAGACAGTGTGTGCTACAACAGTTGTCTACGAAGCTGATCTAACAGCTGCGCTGTGCTTTCCCCATCTGTTCACAAATCCATTTATTGGATCTTGGCCTAGTTCTTCGAAATAAAGATAATTCAGCTGCAAGTGTTTGTAATGACTCAAAAAACTTGACTCTCATCCTTAATTGGTGGTCCTGAAACGCCCCTGGGGTTTATAGCAGTTAGGCTGTTCGCTTCATGCCAGGCAAGAGGAGATGACCATGGAGAGCAGAAGCAAATAAAGCTCACACACCAGAAACTACCTAACTTTGCAGCACTAAAAGGAATCTATTTGCCCCTCTCTTCCCCTTACAACCTTTGTCTGAGTGCCCTTGGAAAAGCCCTCTTACCCCACAACAACTGCCCAAACCTCAACACCTTACAAGACAAGAAGAAAAAAGAAGGAAAAAAAAAAAAAAAAGAGAATGTGCATTACTGCCATTGTCAGAGAGAATCATTGAAGGCTCGTGATGAAAGATGTCCGGAGCCAGACAGGTCCCATCAAGATGTACCACTGGAAGATCAAAAACACCCCAACTCATTGCATTAGATGAGCCAGCCTGGTTTCAGGTAAAACAGACTGTAACCTATGCTCAAATGAAATATATCTTCTAGGAAAAGTAATGGTTCTGAATATACTCAGGAGGATAAAAAAAAAAAAGTGTCAATTTATTTACTTTTTCTTGATTAGTATCCAAGTTCCAGTTTACATTTATCAAACTTTTGCTCCAGTCAGTAAGTATTTATTTAGTTTTCTAGAGGAGAGTGAAGGCAGAATGTTTTATTATCTAAATTCATCATCCCATTCTGGAAGATTATAGCGTCTCTTAAAAAAATAACACATTGCACTACTTCCATTTTTATTAAAAATTAAAAACATAATCCATTCTATGTAAGATTCTAGTTCACTAATTTCTGCTTTTATCATCCTACATATGAATACCTGCAAGATCTCCAACTCTTACCAGGGCAAAACAAATTCAGTGTAACTTTTAACTGAGAATAGTCTGCACATATTTGGTTTGGCAGAACCTTAAACGAACTTACCATGTATCTAGAAAAATTTTGTCACGGTCTCGCAAATTCAAAGGCTTAATAATCCACAAAAAAAAAAGAGTATTTTTTACAAATGAGCTATTTTAGACCATTTCAAGATGCAGTTCACACTTCTGATTCCTCCAATTTGAATCCATTTTTCTAGCAGTCAACATCTTTTCCTCGTTGTTCTGCCCTGTTTCAAAACTTAATTGTGATTCACACTCAGTTGCAAATAGCACATGAGGTTTGTCGGATGATTTTTCAGCACTTTCCCAAAATTAGAAACATTCAATTAGTCAAAAACATATCTTAAGTACATGTACAAGCATTTAAATCGCAGTACACCCCACTTGTGTACCGCGTAAATAAGGCATCGTAATTAAAATTTTTAAAGCACATGCTCAGGATTGACAGACACGTCAATATTCTCGTCCAGCTGAAGAGCACTCTGCTTTGATAAGCTTTCAAGTTCCCAGTCCTACATTTAATCCCAGGCAAGAAGAGTTCATTGGTGGGACGTGCATTGCATTGTGAACCAAATGGGGCTGAGCTGTCCATGCTCCAGCCAGAGGTAATCAGAAACACTCAGGGAACTGAACCAAAAGTTTGTGGTTCAGGGCCATCCCCACGGAGCAGTGGGCCATCATCCCACTGTGCTTCAAGACATGCAATCCCCCAAGTCTCTACAAGCAAAATCAGCAGCAGCAATCCTTGCTCCTTTACAGTGCTACATGTGAAACTGCTGCCCAACTCCTCCCAACCAAAGCACCCCAAATTACTCCATTTAAAACCCCAAAAAGCATGTTTAAAATCTAGTCTAGCTACAAACTTGCCCCCCCCATCACTGCTGATTTCCAGTCTAAACACAGAGTGCGGTACCTGCAAGCGGCATTTACAGAAAAGCTCAAGCCAAAGATCAGTCAGGTCTGCAGCACAAAAAAGAAAAGGAAAATATTGAGACATCCTATAAATAAATATCACAGCCTGACCCACTTTCCTAACAGGGACAGAAATAATTCCTTTTATTTCCTGCCTGACATTCAAAAATTTCTAAGCTACTATGCATCAGTGTTACCTGCTGGGATAATTGTACCCTAAAAAATAAATAAATTAGGAAACAGCTTTGTATGGTTAACTTCTGTTTAGTCCCAACTTGAAAAAAGGATTTTGACGCAGATCCTCAGTCACAGATCCTCAAAATAACAAGGATCTAGACAGTGTTTTGTGAACCTACAGAATGACAATCCCTACCAGATTTTAAAGCTGTTCTGGCTGAAGCAACACAGAAAAACGCATGCGAAGAGCAAGGAATCAATATTCAAAGAGGAATCCAGGCTGGAACGTGTATTTGGGGCAGGCTGGGTTTGTTTGCATCAATTTCTTGCTGCAACAGTTTTGATTGAATACTCACAAGAGCTCCTACACCCAATAAAATGCAACAAGTGGCAGGTTTTTTACCCCGTTTCTTGAAACCAGTGACACATCAACGTAGCATTTGACAACTAAGCTTCTAAAAACCACCTTAGAAGTAAGTATTGTATTGAAACAGACTTTCTGGTAAGATAATAAGCTAATTATTCCTTGCTAAACATGCTAATATGGGAATGTCTCTCAAGTAGGAATAATGCAACATCCGTAGAGCCCCTGGAAATATTGGACATGAAATTTAAACTTGAGATTCACACAATCTTTAAAGTTGGAAAAGACCTCTAAGATTACCCAGTCCAACTATCAACTCAACAACACCGCATCTACTAAACCATGTCCTGCAGTCCCATGGCTACACATCTTTTTAACGCCTGCAGGGATGGTGACTCCACCACTGCCCAGGCAGCCTGGTCAAGTGCTTGACAACCCTTTGGGTTAAAGCATTTTCCCCAGTATCCAATCTAAACCTCCCCTGGCACACCTTGAGGCCATTTCCTCTTGGCCTATCGCTTGTTACTTGGTAGCTGTACAGAGTGATCAGGTCTCCCCTCAGCCTCCATTTCTCCAGACTAGGCCCCAGTTGCCCCAGTCACTCCTCATCAGGCTTGTGCTCCAGACCCTTCACCAGAACAAGACAAGTGTGGTTCCATGGAAATAATGTGTACGTTTGTATCGCACAAGGATATATTGTCTGCTCCCAAAATGTCCTTCTCCCCACCGGTACTAGCATAAAGAATGAAAGGCCAGTACATGTTACTTGGCTTTAAGGATGGGACAGAAACAGCAGTAACAGTGGAGAGAGAGAGAAGCCCACAGAGCACCAGTAATAAAAATTCATTCAAATGCCACGCTCATTCAGCCAGGGACTACGACCCCTGCTTACAGAGATGAAGCCAGCTCACTGCTGATGCCTGACCACAGTGTCTAGATTTGTATCCAGGTCCGATGGCCCCCAGTGGAGGGAACATTTAGCTTAAGGTTGCCACCATCCAGGGCAAAGAAAGATAGGAACAGAAAGCTCTCCCTTCTAATTTCCGGTTTTACAGAGACTTCTCATTTCCACATAGAGATTAGGACAGAATTGCAGTCACTTGGTATAGCAGTCCTCCCCTTCACTTACATCTTCCAGTGCAAGCCAGCTGTTCCTCTATCACATGGACCATTGTACTAAAGTCTTCACCACAGAGAGGAAAAGAGTGACTTGTAACCCTTTGCAGAGAAGCATGAGTGGTATTTTCCCCAAATGACTCATTTTTAATGAAAGCAATTTCACACCCAGTAGCAAAAAAACGAGTTAAATACTAAATACTTGGAGTATTCAATCATGGCAGATGTAGACAGTTAACTTCCTTGAGAAGTTCCCCTTTGTTAAGTAGAACAAAACTCAAAAATAAAGAAAAATCCAGATGACTTGAATTTAGTCAGGGATGCATTAACGTACTAATAACACAAATACGGAGGGCTCATACATCTATGTGTCCTCACCCCTCCTGTGCCTCTGCCGCACCAGTATGCTGGGCTTATCTACACGATACACCCCCAAGCACAGCCACTCTGCTGCCAAAATACAGGAGGTATCGACATGAAAATTCTGTCATTCAATGATAAACATGGAGAGGAAAAAACCCACCCAGGCTCTTGAACTCTAAAGCTGCTCAATAATTCATCTGCTATCAAAACACGACTAACACAGCTGTATCATAAAACTAACCTGTATGTTCAAGTCAGCACTGGAAATGCTGATGCTTAAGAAGCTCAGTGCAATACGGCCGTACGTTCAGCAAGCAAAAAAATCCACCTATGCAAACCCTCTGGTGCACAGACTTTTATTAGGGAAAGTTAAACAGCTGGCAAATTCTCCCTGTAAGACTCAATGAATCTGATGAAAGCTGCACCACCCTCTCATTTAGCTGCCGCTGTAAGGAAATACACTTTCTGATATGATGCTGTTCACACCTACAAGATGGGAAGTCACCGGTACCAGTTTGCACCCAAATACAGAGCCAGTATCCCAGCTCAGTTAATGGAAAAGATCCCAACTTTTATGTGTATTTGGTCAAATCATCTTAATGTGCTACACAGAAACTGTCTGCTGCTGGCACACATCGGTTTAACCACGCTCAGCTTACTCCACTAGCTAGCCTAAGCCTTTCCAACAGCTTCTAGAAAGAATGAAATAAATCCACACTGCTCAAACCACCATAATGTTTAATTAAGAGCCTGTGAAAATAAACCAAACATGAAAGCCATCCAGTAATGCTACAGCTCTGAATGCTAGGAGGTGAAGAGCTGGAGTGACTGATTTTCAAATACCAGAGCAATACCAGAGCATGTTTGTCAGTCTGGCTGTTTCCAGCACATATAAATCCCTTAAGTGGTGGTTTTAGCCACCATAAAATGCTAGCTTTATTAAATGCATCTGCACAATAAATTTTACAATTTGTTATCAGGTGTTTCATAACCCACCAAGAGAGTTTCTTGGCTATTAAAATATCAAACCTTGATTCCTTTATGGGATGGGAGAAACAGCAAGAAAACTCACTTGAAAGAAAAAAAAAAACTTCTAAAGAATAGACTTTTAAAGTGCATTTTAATCAAGCAAAGAGGATGAGAAACCATTTTATTTTTGGAATAAATGCAGAAAATTTGGAAACAATGCACTCATTGGCACATAAGACAGAATTTATGGTTTGTGTCCATGCAGCCTTAGCAACAGACTCGCTACAATATCCTTATAATCCAAGCTCTGTTAGCGTTTATTTCTGTATATGATAAGTAGCTCTCGAGTGTTTGTCTATGAAATAGCTTGGCAGTGCAGGGAAGGTCACAACCGCCAGCCTACGGATTTCTCAGTTGCGGAGGTGGATATGCATACATGATTCAGGTCTGGGTTGGCTTTTTCTCTTTTCTGATAGTAAGGCTGCACCTAACACACAGCTTTCTTGATAATCACTACAAAAAACGCAACTGTAAGTGCTCTTTGAGGGCAGGAGTTGGGGATGGAGTTCCGGAGGGGCAGGTCTGCAACAGTTTGTAGCTGCCCAGAAAAACCAAAACTCCCTGAGAGAAGGTGTAACTGCAAAAACCATCACTTCCATCACCAAGTCTGCCATATGCACCTTTCCCATCGCCTCTGAAATGACTTCAGAAGGAGCTATTCTTGAACAGTAGCGGGAAAAAATGAAATTCCATCTGCTCCCAACAGATCTGTAGCAACAAAACCAGAGATGGTGGTTCAACACTAGTTGTGCAAACTCTCAAAGTAAACTCACTTAACTACCAAGCTGAGGATGATTTACAGGCCACCTCTCAATTAACAGTCTCCGGGGGAAAAAAAAACACAAAAAAAAAACCCCCACAAAAAAAAAAAAAGATATCCCACCTTCATACTTCATCACAAATTCTTTCCTCACTCTGATAATATCCATTTGAAAAGCATGTTCACAGCCAACAAGGAATATTTCACAACATTTTGCTCTGTTCTCACTTTTTTTTAAAGAAAGTAAAGGATTTTGCCTGGTTCCAATTTCCCAATTAGCTTCTTGCAGTTACATTTAGCTGCCTCTATACATAACCAAGATGTCTTGAAACATTATTTATAAGGGTAACACTGACCACCCTTTAGCCCCATAAGAAAATTCTCACTCCTGCCTTAGAATTGCTGAAACCAAGACTTGATAATTCCCATCAGGAAGGATTAGGAGAACCATTTATGCAGACTCCTCTGGAGCAGAAAGCAATAACCCATTTCACATTAAGTACTTCCCTCTAGCATGCTTGAACACTACTGCATTGTCCCCCTGGTTCGGCTCTACATGCGTGAGAAGGATTTCAAGGTGTCCATGTGATCAGTGTGTGTCACCAAGGCTGTTTTCCTCTTGTCTGTACTTTTACTCCTGGCCCAAAGCAATTCTGTGCCCCACTGTCGGGCTGATGAATGCGCATAGCACCGAGGACAATCGTGATGTCTTAGTACTCATTTCTGCTACTTAACAGAATTAATTCCAAAGTTCAGGTTACTAAAAGGAGAAAATTTCAAGCTGAATGCTCTACGGACCAAACCACAGACATACCGATGCATCATAAGGTCAGTTACCTCCTCTCCTCTCCTGGGCTTTAAATTAATCTGTCAGAGATAATTTATAGAACAAGGAATAAGAAGTGAAGCACTCACGGTAATAAATTCCTCTCTGACATAAGAAAAATACAAAGATAACAGTCACTGGACATAAAAATTTTCAGGAAATCTTTTGTTCTTAAGCTAAAACTATCTATATGCAAAGGTATAAATAAGAACTTGGGTGTTTTATCAGTGTCTTTTTCAGCTTAAAGGCAGCCAGACGTATTTAATAAAGGCAGTTACTGAGAACACTGCTGACACAGTGAAGAAGTTTCACAGTAGACTCCACAGCCATCTTTAAACTACAAGCTTCAAAAGGTTCACGTGCAGCAGTTCGAAAGACAAAGCCCATGAATGTGACAGCTATACAATGTCTCTTCAGAAATCCTAAACCTCATATGTCCAATTCCAGAGCTCCTAGTATTTCATGAAGCAAGACCACCAAGCACTGGATTGGGTAGGATTCCAAAGCCCCACTCAGAGCCCCTTTTTCATGAAAATGCATAGTTGCAATCTCAAAAAGCAACTATAATTCACAGAAAAGCAGAGAGAAAGGTGGTGCTCAGCTCTCACGAGCGTCACCAGGCAGGACGAGCTCTGGAACAAAGCAGAGCTGTGACGGCAGACTGCCGCAAGGCTGAGCAAGACAGTGATGGAGACCCAACTTGTTTTTCCCCTTCATCCCACCTGCAGAAACAGATGCTTTCTCGAGTGCCAAGAGCTAGGCAGTACTATTTTGAGCTTTTTGCATCTCGTTATTTAATTTATTTATTAAAGCCTGATTCGGGAAACGGGAGACAAAACTTGCTCAAAGCATTTGGGTTTTATTTAGATTAAGCCAGGCTGTTCAAACTGGCTCGTAGTCAAATTGTTCCACTAATTACAATCCCTATTTCAGAGAAAGTGGAAGTACGCAGCTGGAGAATCTGAGTAACTCTTCACTTAGGGGGTACGTTTCTCATCTCAACAAGTTTAACAGGCAGAGTTTTAAGCATCCAGTCATTCCTGAACCATGAAACAGCATTCCCCAGAAAATAAGCTGATTTAAATTTTGGCTGTAAAACTACAATACGTTAACTGCTCACCATTAGTTAAATATTAGGGGTGAGAAAGCAGCATCTGCCTTCAGTACAGGATGCCCTGGTGCTGCCACCCATTTAAAATGAAGGTTAATGGACAATAAGACCACAAAAGCAGTAAAGATCAGAAGCATTTATACCCTTCCCATCTACTACATAACAAATTAAATAACAATTTTCTTTACCCCCTTCTAAATGACTGTCTAGAAGGGCAGGCTCTTTAAAGAAAAAAAAGCCAGAACGAATAAATATTGCATGTTCGGTATTTAAAAGCTTAACTTGACCCATCTTTTTCTGCTATGCTCAGCCAACAGTTTTAAAGGCAGAATCCAAAAGTGTTTCATGAACTGCAAACATACAAAATCCTTGAAAGCAGACAGGGCTCTTCAGCCAAAGACAATTATTAAACTAACCTATCCAACGCAGGACGGAACCTTTCACAACAGCCCTTTTTAACAACAGAGAGCAAACACTCTGTTGGGGCGAGTCCAGAGGAGGCCACAGAGATGCTCGGAGGCCTGCAGCACCTCTGCTGTGGAGACAGGCTGAGAGAGTTGGGCTGGTTCAGCATGGAGAAGAGAAAGCCCCAGGGAGACCTCTGAGCCTCTGTCAGTCCCTCAGGGGGCTCCAGGAAAACTGGAGAGGGGCTGGTGACAAGGGCATGGAGGGACAGACCAGGGGGAATGGCCTTCATCTGCAGGAGGGCAGATGGAGAGGAGATGGGGCACAATAACCCTTCCTGGGAGGGGTGGGGAGGCCCTGGCACAGGCTGCCCAGAGAAGCTGTGGCTGCCCCTGGATCCCTGGCAGGGTTCAAGGCCAGGTTGGATGGGGCTTTGGGCACCCTGGGCTAGTGGAGGGTGTCCCTGCCCATGACAGGGGGTGGCGCCGAGGGGGCTCTGAGGGCCCTTCCCACCCAAACCAGTCCATGATTGTATGAAAGGGCAATTTCACTGTTTGTGCATCTGTGAATTAAAGACAACACAATGTGCTGTTGCTTCTGAACCCAAATGAATTTAGTTCCTATTTGCATGGCAAGTTCACTACCTCGGTGAGACAGAGGATTTCGTACTATTAATGTTGGTTGGCACAATAATCAATAAGCAATTCACGCATGGAACGCACACAGTCAACAGACACAGACGATTCATTTATTACAGCTTTGGTTCAGAGCTGCCTTTTGCCTGCGAGCCTCAATGCCCTACCCTGAACTTAAAAGCAGACATTTTCCCATGGCTCTTGGTCCCCTTTACTCTGGAGACAAAATTATTTCTCCATGAGCAGTGCCACGACAGTGGCATACACTGCATACACTGCTCTGCCAAGCGAGCCTTGATACTCCAGAAACCTCGTCCGGCCACTAATTTGCTGCAGAGCACTAAGTATCCTGCCTACCCTCATCACACATTCCCCATTCACCGAACAGGGTGCATTGGCAAGGGGAGTATTTTATTGAAGTCTCTGTGCAGTGAAGCATTACACAAAAATTACATGTCAGTGAAAAGCCATTGCAAGGTTACTAACAGTATCATTTCAGAGTTGTATTAAAAGCAATCGCTTCCAGACCCAAAGAGGAAGGTTGCAACAAATGAAAAGTCATTTATGTAAATAAATCTAAGGGAAAGATTTTTTTTTTTAATAAAAAAAGAGTAATTGTAATTTCAAATGTACCTCTGTGACATTTTACATAAAAATGGTAATGCACAGGTTCCACAACTCCACACTAACACTCTAACTTCACACATGAGATTTTACTTGAATTTCCCAAACCATTAAAAGCTAAGAAGGTTGGATTTCATGTTTCAATCCTCCAAGCACTTAAGCACATAAACTTTATCACACAAACAGTGACTACATTACTGTTGGATCTGTCACACGACTGGCCACAACTGAGAGAACAATTTCCTCACACTTCAAATAAAAAAAACACATACCCAAACATTACAACACAGTAATAAATGAACAGAAGAGAAGGAAAAAAAAAAA